>JAPPVO010000017.1:38651894-38970276 GCA_030407325.1 Camellia japonica
CAATCTCAGGATCGATTCCAGCATGTCTTGTAGGGACCACGCGAAAAATCTTTGAAATCTTTTAATAAAGCGACCAAGCGCTCGCGTCCTCCGAAGACACACGTGGACCCGATCTGGACCAGCCGCGGGTCTTCTCAGTACCAATGTTCACGGTATGATTTCATCCGTTAAGGGTTTAACAAACCTCTCCTGCTCTTGTTCAATTAGTCGTTGTAAAACCGGAGGAATTTCGTCCTCGTCGTTTTCATCAAAATTTTGAAAGTCCTGATTTAAGCAATAAACCAAAGGCACTGAAAAGTACTCGGAAACCACAGTTACCTCATCTCATTAGATACTTTCCGAACCGTCCAATTCTTCTATTAAACAGACTCAAAAGAGAAAGAAAAAGACGACCTGGACAGGACTGTGGCATCCGGGTTATCACCCCCAGGAATACCGAACTCAGACTCAGACGAGCTGGAACCTGATTCCGACTCACAAGACTCGGTGGAATCAGATTCCGGCTCACTACCTGATCCGGTGCTGCTAGATAAAAATCCCTCTCGTACTGCCAGATGAGGGAGGGTGCGATGGATGCATCCAAAATAGCTGCTGGTAGGCCCGCAGCCGTTTCATCTCCGATCATAGACACCGAGGAGTTATCCCCCAAGCACAACTGGTCGATCGAAGGATCTGAAAGTAGACATGCCAGTGCTACCCCAATTTCAAACTCTGTGTCCGCAGACTCTGCTTCCTTGCTATGCTCGGTCTCAACCTTTGGGTCTGTCTGCTTTTCGACAACATCATCCCAGATAATTGTAGGTCAAAGAAAATTCGAACCCTGGGACGCGCTTCTTTCTCTGCGTTCCACCATGGCTCTGGAAAACCACAGAATGGAAAATCTCCCCTTCCCGGACGAAGCGTCCGTTCAGGTACCTCGGATGGGCCGATGCATAATTCAAAGGGTTTCCCATCTGTTTCGCCTTGGCTCTTGCAGCGTCTCTTTTCCTTTTCTTACCCAGTCTTCCTGGTGGGCGTATACCCCAGGCCAAAGGTATGGGGTTGTGCGGCACCTCGGCAACGCTGCGATACCTTTGCGGCCGCTCTTCCCTAATCCCATCCCGGGGATGTATTGGAGCTTATTCATGAGATATACTGCTTGGGCACTGACATATATCTCTTCATTTGTAGCCATAACATTCCGTACGACCTGAGCCTCGGCCAAGGTAAAACCTGATATGAACACATCTTCCATGCCATGCTCGATTTCTAGAACAGGCGTGGACACCTCTGGTGGCGGATGGATTGACGAATTCCCAAAGACGATGGCTACTCCCTTCCCGTAGGGGTATTTCACCATTTGATGCAAAGTAGATGATACTGCCTTTACTTGATGCAGCCACGGCCGTCCTAAAAGCAAGTTGAAGGTTGCAGGGACCTCTAGGACATGGAAATCTATCTCGTGCTGCCCCGGCCCAACCTTTGTCTGAACTTTAACTGTTCCCATTACTTCTCTACTTGTGTTGTCATATGCCCGGATGACCTGGGCTGTTGGTACAAAATCCACGGTTTTCAAGCTAATTGCATATGCCGTCCTCGCTGGGCAGACATTAATGGCGGACCCGGTGTCAACAAGCACCACCGGTATCCACTTATTTCTACACTCCACGGAGATGTAGAGGGGTTTATTATGATTCGTGCCCTCGGGCGGAAGTTCTTTGTCGGAAAAGGTCAACATCGGGGTACCTCCCCCCGGGAAGACCAATCCCATCAGCTGCTCTGGCGTGGTTTCTATTGAAAGCTTTGCTTTATCCATGGCTGATAAAAAAGCCTCTCTATGTACTCGCGAAGCCATGAGCAGCCCCCAAATAGAGATGTCCGCCTGTATCTTTTTCAGCTGTTTGAGTACGGCTTCTTCTTCAAGCTGCTTCTCTTTTTGCTTCTCAGCTTCTCTGTCCTTTCCCGAGGCTTCCGGTTGATCTAAGTGTGGGGTTTTGAATACCGCCCACTCCGTGTCATGTGGTCAACCTCTCCGAGGTACCAAGTGTTATCAGGTCGGTTATTCCCCCAATCTTCGTCGGTGTGAGCAAGACATAAATCTTCGTCTTCCCACCACATTCCATTAGCGGCCGACAGACACCTGTCCGGCTCTGGTACAGCTGTTCTTGTGCTCACAACACCTTTCATCCACATACCTGAGGTATTCTCGGTTCCTATGCACACAGCGGTTTCAACTCCCACAGGGGCCTTTGCTTTCCTGGTTCTCTCGGAATCTTCAAAACTTGCTTGTTCTGGCATGACTGACTGCTCCGTCATCTCCGCACTCAAAATGTTCCAATCTCGGGCGAAATTCTCGACACCGGCGCCCCCGGCGATGTGTTCTGCTCTTCGACCCTCGGCCGTACGTTACTGACATTCCTGCCCCTACGGGCCTGCTCTGCCTGAAATTCTCCTATCACATCAGGTTGATCGTCCAACCACCCGGTAACTTCGGCTGAATTCTCATAATCAAACCATGCGACTGTCGTCGCCTCTGGGTCCTGGTCACTGTAAAACTGGAGTTCGGCAAGGTCCTCCCCACAGCTGTTACATCATCTGTTCCCTGCCCCAAATTATCTCCGTGAATCACACACAATTCTCCCTCTGTTGGCAATTCTACTCCGGGCCCATCTTGGCCTACTGATGAAATGTAGTCACCCGGACTATATGTTTCTTGACACAAATTCCAAATCCCGCAGATTCTGACCCAACAATCCTCTTTTCCTTTGGGATTTCCTCTCTCCTGTTCTCGATGGTCACCACCGCTGGTTTTGGTTGGGTTTCGAAGACGTCCATCATGCACAAGGCGGTGCAATCAGGAAAAATACTTCTGGTTTAGGGAGGTGGGTAGGTGTGATATAGATACTAGGGTCGTAGAACACGTCCCCAATATGGATGAAATTGAGTCTTTTGGGCGGTGGAGCTTGGTTATGTGTGGGGAGAGGGTTTGTGGTAACATTGGGTTTTTCAGGAGGTAGGATCACCCCATTATCAATGAGATCTTGAATCTCATGACGTAACCGAAAGCACTGGTCGGTGTCGTGACCGTGCTGTGGTGAAAGGCGCAATATTTGGCCGGGTTATGGGTAGGAGGGAGTTTTTCTGGTAATGGCCGCGGCTCCAGGGGCTTCAGATGCCCTTTCTTGATCAAAACCCCAGAGCTTTGGATAGGGGCATATATAGTGGGGCGAAGGTTCTGGTGTTTCTGGGTGGGTATTTGGTTGTTGTGGGTTGCTTCCGGACGCGCCGGAGAATGGCGCAGCTGCGTATTTCTTTGAGGGGGATTGGCGGTGACCATGCTTACTTCGGTGGCTCTCGTGGTAGTAGTGCCACTCGGGCCTGCATTGCTACCACGGTTAAAAGTTCGTCGGGGTTGCTCCCGGTCATTATCAATCAAACCTTGTTTCAAAGCATCCTCAATCTGTACCCCCATTTCATGAAGGTCAGAAAAGTAGGAAAGGGAAGTACTATCATCTTTTGCATCAACTTCGGCTGAAGATTGCGCACAATCATTCGAATCTGGTCTTTGTCCGTAGGTCTCAAGGCCATCATCGAAGCCTTGGCCCTCCATCTGGTTACAAATCTGAAAAACTCTCCTTAGGCTCTTGCCTAGTCGTCTCGAGATCACGGGTCGTAATCTCAATCTGTGTATTATACGAATACTGTGCGATGAAGGCCTCAGCCATTTCGTTCCAATTCCTCTTGACGTCATCTTCCAACTTGGCATACCAAATGGCCGCCACACCTGACAGGGTCCGGCCAAACAAAGACAACTTCTGAAGCCTACTGAGGCCCATTGGCCTTAGGACATCTGAAAATAATCTCAGGTGCACCATGGGGTCCCCGGACCCGTCAAACCGATCAATATGAGGCATTTTGAATCTGTCGGGCAGCGTCACAACTGCATCGGTGTAACCATCCTCAATATCAAGGATAGTCTTGACCCCCTGTGATCTCTTGAACAGCTTTTCAAGCTTGCTCAACTTCAGTGCGGTAGGATCAGTCTCGAACTCAAAGGGAGAGTCCGGTAGGTTGGTAGGTGTTTTGATAGCTGAGGTTGGATTTGAGGTAGGATTGGGGGTGGGGGTGGGGTGGTCCTGTGGGCAGCTCCGTATCAGTTTGAACATTGGCTGTCTCCCCGATGTTAGGAACTCCTGGCGGGGGAGGAACTTGTTGTGACGCGGATGCTCCGGTCTGCTGCTCTAGCCTGGCTATTGTTTTGCCTGTTGTCTGGAAAATTCTGCCTGTCGGACAGCATCTTGCTGCATTGCTTTCATGCTTTCCTGAAGGTGGCGCACCGTTTCCTCCAAACTAGCCATGCTATTCTGCTCTGATTGGGTTACTGGTATGTATTCTCTCTCTGTTGGCGACACAGAATCCTGATCCCTACTGAACACAGGTGGGGTAGATAAAGCCCTCTGAACTGACTGCTGTGCTGATGCTCTTTGTCTAACTGACCTCCGCTTAGTAACAGGGGGTAGTGAACAGTACACTGGTTGTCCGTCTATCAGATCCTCAGATCGATGGAGTCGACGACCTCTAGTCCAGAGTGCTCGGGGAGTATCTACTGGGTCAGAAGCAATCGTGCTCAACTACCTAGTAAAAAAAGATAAATAAAGCGTATAAATAACAGAAAATCGGACAGCATAACGGCATAAAATAAACAACACACGGTCGGATAATATGCTGGACTCGATTCACTGTCCCTGCAATACTGATCACTATTTCTGAATCATTACCCCCAAATCTGAATCCTGTATCCACAGATAACCTGATTCCCCCAAAATACTGTTACTGGTGCCCTCAGGCCGGATAAAACTTGCAAACTGACATGCGCATTTCCTGTAGAGATACACTCTAAAAGCACATAGCAAGTAAATGAGAGCCAATACACCCCTATGTTGGGGTAGGGTTTCCCTGTCCTATTTTGTCAGGAGCTAGGGTTTCACTACGCACGCAGCGGTTTCAAACAACCTATATCGGGGTAAGCAACCTGTCCTAGTTTGGAATGGTCACTATGGATCCGAATATGCACTAGGTCGAATGGTCAAAAAGGGTGCCCCGGTAAAACCGGGGTTTGTGTTCCCATACTGGCAGAGCCCGCAACCGGTCAGCCTTATGGTCATGCCTTGACAAGACAAGCCTCCAGCAAACCGCTCAGGAATAGCAGATGGCCAACACGGTGTCCTAGGCGCACCAATGCACATGCAATGCAAAGAAACACATAAGTGTCATCAAAACAGGATATCACGAGTTCGAGTCAAGCTCTCTAAACTCCCCAGCAGAGTCGCCAGAAACTGTAGCACGTCCGCGGGGGGGGGGGGGGGGGGACCTCGGCTACAGCTCGGACTCGATTTGTGTCGCGGTTCTAAATCTGAACCAAAGAGTCCAACTCTGGCAAATCGTTTTGAGAAAAACAGATTTTTGAAAAAGTAGTGCCAAACATGGACTGCTTTGCCAGATTACAGAGTCGCCACCTAAATATTTTTAAAATGGGGAATTTAGGAAACCCTGACTCGGTGCCGAAGGCCACGTGTCCGTCATCACCAAAGTGACTTGGCTCGGGAGCTTGGGTACGATCGGGGAAGGTCAGCTATGAGCACCCCCTTTCGCCCGGTCCGAAGACCGGCCTCTACTAACCGTGATATCCTTTTTTGAAAACATTACATGCTCTTATTCCAATTATTAGCCTAGAATTACTATGTTATGCGCACAGCAAACAAGTATAGACTAGATTGCCTAATTAGGAAATAAACATTGCATATTCGTTTTGTCTCGAAAAACGTGTTGGTTTTTGTGCTACTCGCAAGTAGGCTAAAATTCGGATCTCAACGAGTTGTTCCAACTCAGGCAATCTAACCTCCACCCACAGGCATTCAAGCAGTTTATCACACATAAGCATTTAGCCGCATGGCAATCCTATTGTCATGGCAAACATTCACACACATGTGATTATGCTAAAGCAAAAACACTTACATTGTACTCCGTGCCAAAAAAAAAGTAACTGGTTAGCAAACATGCGTGACCTAGTTCATGTTAAGTGGCTAATGCAACACAAGCATAAATGCACGCTAGAATAGGCTCGGCTAAACCTAAACGTGGCGTATGGAATGCTACGAATACACGTATTCAATTTGGAATTGAAAGTACGATGCAGTTTGCATGATGTACCGAGCCCGGTGCATGTAAACAAATGCATGAATGCACGCATGCATTGCATAAGGTATGCTAATTTAAAATGCCCTAATTTACCACTGTAAGCGGATAAATAAAAGGGTTAGAAAGAAATGAGGATTGGAAGACATACATGCCCACGCACCCACACTTATTACATTTTTGCCCTCACTCGGAGGGACCGAATGAATAATAATACAGACCCGAAAGAAATAAACGAATAAATTAATTATTACAAAATTCTAAATATTGAAATGAAAGCAAATAAATAAATGCAAAGGGGCCTCAGCCCTGCCTTGGGATGCGCGAATGATGCGTGCTCGATCCGTCTTGCCCGGAAAACCCGTGTCATGGCACTGTTGCTTCTGCTTTTACTGTCCTGCCTCTCCAAAAATCCCCAAAGTTCTGGGATACCTTCCAAATGGTCTGAAGTACCCTACCGGCTGGAAGGAGTGGTCATCGGCTGCTTGAATTGGCCACCGGCTGCATATGAGGTTTATCGGCACAAAGATAGTGCCGGTCGGCACTATTTTCTGCCGACCGGCAGAAAGTTCCTGCAGAGGACAGTTTGACAGCAGCAGCAAGACAGCAGTGCATGGCATGGATTTTGGGGGGTATGTAAGCATGGTCAATGCCTCCTATCATGCTTGGGGACTCAAGGAGGTATGACCCTTGGTTCTAGGGCCATCAATGATGCATTTGATGCATGATAGCCTAAGGAACCAAGGTTGCATGTTTTAATTAAAATGCATGCAACACAAAAGATGAAATCCAAAACCTTATCATGTGTTAGTCAAAGGTCTTGGTGGCTTGAGGATGGAGACAAGTTTCACCACTCAAAGTGTGAACTCCTCTCGATCCTCATGCTTGGCTTGACAATCCCCAAGCCAAACCATGAAATGCAAGTATACAAAAAATAGCTCAAATGCAATGCAACCTATCATGTTAAGCATGCAAAGAGCTAAAGTATGCAAGGTACAAATGTCATGCAACATGGACCAATTAAGCATGGAACTAGCATATACTCAAGGCTTCATTGACCAATCATGCAACAACCATGTAATGAGCATGCAATAATGGACTTAAGCCATAGAGGGCAGTCCTCAAACTCCCCTAAAACAGTGGCAAAACATGCCTTAAAACAAGAGCAAGGTGATATACAAGCATGCAAGCTATGAGGCCTAAGGCTAAGGCACAAAGTGGGGCATTGAACCACCACTTAACAAGACCAAACATGGCACATGTTAGACAACCAAAACAGATTTTCAGCATACAAAATGGCACCCAAACCCCGCATATGGCAACCCCAAAAATGCCCCAAACATGGAAGCATGCACAATGTTCAATCCTAGACATACAAGAGCACACCCTTATGACATGAAATAGGCTACACATGCATGTATACAAGCATGATTTATGGACTGAAAAATGACCCTAGATGATGCCAAATCACGGGATCAAGACAAGTTAAGCATGCTAGGAGCCAAAACATACAATGCTTACAAGCCTAAAGTACAAAGCAACCATGCTAAACATACCAAGCATGGCCAAAACAGTGGCTCACAGCCCTTTTTTATGACAAATAGATGCTAATATCTTCATGAGATCAAGCTAGAACATGCAAGAATCAAGGCCTCAAAACATGGCATACCTTTGAGCATAAAAGAGCATTTTAAAGCAAACATGAGAGGCATGCAAGAGGCCACGGAATCAACCAAAAACAGAGGTTATTCATGACTTAAAACACCCTAAAAAATTCTGAAATGAAGGTAAATACAAACATTCATTCATGCTATGCTATGAGCCAAGAACAAAGGCCAACAAAGGGCCAAGGGTAGAGGGGTGTCTCTCCCTTAAATGAGGCTCGAAAATAACTCCCTCACCACTGAAAACCCTGGTTTTCAGTGGTGAGAAGGCCAAGAATACCAAGCAAACAAGGTCTTAAGCAAAGGTTCCAAAAATGGCCATACAAGGCCTAATAAGATGGACCTTTGCTCAAACCAAGAAAGGGCCTTAATGAAGGTTCAAGAACAAGTAAAAACAAGACTTTTACATGTTAAACACAGATCCAAAAACACAAAGTAAAAAGGGTAAAAAGTTGTTGCAAGAAAGGGGAATAAAAAGTGAAGTGTTTACCCTTGAAGATCCCTTGAAGCACAAAGGTTCCAGCCACTCTCTAGTGATCAAAACCAGCTCAAAACCACAACAATCAACCTCCCAAGTCTCTGAATCTCAAGCTAAGGTGTAATGGTGTGTGTAAAGGAGCAAAACTAAGACAAAATCACACCTTTTAGCCTTAGATCACACACACAAGGGGAGGGAGATGATGATATAGATATATGACAGAGATATATGTATCTAGACTCTGGTTTTTGACTCTCAAGAGCTAACCCTCCACCAAGAGGAGAAGCTCCCCTCTTATAAGCATTGCAAAGCTTGTCAAACAAGCTTGGAAGGAGTGCATCCCCTCCATACACGTGTATGGAGGGGAGCAAAAGCTACAAAGCTGTCTGAAAATATCCCAGAAAGCAAGTGCACAGTAGTCGGCAGGGCAAAATGGTCATTTCGCCAAAAATAGTGCCGACCGGCACAAAATAGTGCCGACCGGCACAATATAGTGCCGGTGGCAACTCTAGCCAGCCGGTGGCCTTTAGCCCCAGCCGGTGGTATGTGGGGATGCCTCACAAAGCATTCCCTGCCTTCCCAAGGCAAAATAAAAGTATTTGGTGCAAAACCAAACACCAACGGTCGAGTCCGGAGGTCCTGAGGCACGGCGCGCGCAGCCGAGAACTCCGGGAACTCCAAACGAACACAAACATGGATAATCACCGAGTGTTCAAGCGGTGACGTCCAAGTCTTGAGGACGGTAAAAAATGGGGTGTCTACAGCATCCCCTCCGTCCTCAGAACCAGAACCAGAGTCGTCCTCTCTGCCTGCGGATGTCTCCGACTGAGGATGCGCTGACTCCTCCTCCTCGCTGAACTCCTTGTCATATCTGACAGGCGCTCTACGTCTACCTCGGCTGCGAGTCGAGTCCCCTCTCCTAGCTGCTCGAGAAGGCCTGGATGGCCCGTGCCGTGACAGTGGAACCTAAAAAGGGCATTTTGAATACATCAGCCAGAGTATGTATATCAGATATCAGATGCAAGTATGGTACATGGAGTGCATGCATGCAGATATAGTATGTGAATATGATGTCTCAAATATGCTCTACACATGCAGACAATCAATGCAGTGAAATATTCAGTTTCAGTATGTCATCAGAAGTACGATAAATACAAGGAAATTGAAAAGTACCGGAATGCCGGCGTCGTACAGCATCGTCTCCCTCCACAAGACCATGCTCTCGAGTGAGGCCACCACTCCGAGTAACCCCTCTGTATACTCTCTGGGAGGCTGCAGATACAAGTTCAAGTCAACAATGAATGAATGTCTAAATATCTGAGTGATAAATGAAAACTGTAGAGCATACCGGTGGTGAGTCAGGGTCACTGACGTATCGATGATCCGGCAGTGGAGGCTCCAGTGGAATCGGGTAAGATGTCCCATACTGCCAGCCCGTCAGCTCGGTTGGAAGATCTGGCCACCCAGCATAATGGCAAGTCGAGGGCATCCCTCTAGCCCTACCCCTCGATGTGCTAGCCCTGCTAGTGGAAGGGATGTCTGCAGCTCGAGCGCAACTCGATGATGGCATAGCAGCAGCCCTCCTCGTAGGAGTACGGACACCTGTCAGAGGAGGCATCAAATATGTATGGCGGTATGTCACGTACTCCCCCTCCTCCAGGAAAAGAACTGCGTCAACACCCAACATAAGGTCGTCAACCTCCCAGGGAGTGAGGCTCTCTATGGACTGCATATCCAGTGGAGGCGGTGAGGGAATATCCTGAGTGACATTACCTATCGTCTGACGCATGAAGCGATCCCCTAAAAACTAGGCCCTGTCGGCTGGTCCCTCAAACAAGACCCTGTATCGGGAGACGCCCCATGCCCTAACGAACTGGAACCGAGAATATCCGGGCGTCTCCAACCAAGGCTGCCAAGTGATCTGCGGATAGCAAGTGCATAAACTGATTAGATGTCATAAATATGCAAGACGAATCAAAACTGAAAGCATGAAGAACTAAGAGTTCTGGTTTACCTCGGACGCCCGTACAGTGTCAAAGAACTGCCGAAGATATGGCAAAGTCTCCTAGGGCCTAGACCGGCACTGACCCTCAAATCTGCGTGAATAAGGGATCTCGAGAGGTGCCTCAACTTCGAGCTCAAGGGCGAGTGTCGGGAAGTAGGCGTAAACCCACAGTTGTGAAAGGCAAGACAGTGGCTGTCAGAGTACAGAATATACAAAAAATGTAGAATGCTGAGTGCAGAATGCAAAATACAGAATGAAATGTGTGCCGTGTGCAGTGTACAAATAATGAAAAGCAGAAATATAAATCAAGAGGGCAGAATGTACCTCCCAGGCTCGCCAGTAGCCACCTACTATGGTCCCCCGCTCGCGGGAGGTCGCGCTCATGTAGCAATAAAGGGTAGCGAGGCTAGCGCCACCCCAGTCAAAGTGCCAGACCTGTGATAGGTCTACCAGAGCACTGAGCAGATAAAGCCTAACTGTGTTCCCCCTGTCGAAGAACAGAGTGGTCCCGAGCAGGAACATCAAAAATCCTTGGGTATACTGCTGTATGGCCTCAAAAGTCTCGAGCGTAGACCCCCTATACTGCTCGGAGAACCAAGTGTACCTGACCTTGCCTGATGATCTGTCGATCAGCGGACGGGCTCTGAGTAGATAAACCTAAGCTGCCTCCCACTCACCCATATCGACATCGTATGGGATCGACCGGCCCGCCACGTCGAGGCCTACCAGTATGGAAAAGTCATACAGGCTCATCGTCATGTCCCCGGCGGCTGAGAAATGGAAGGAGTTAGTGGTATCCCACAATCTCTCTACAAGTGCACCCAAAAGAGTCCTGCTCACAGGATGACGTGATAACCCCGCACAAAACGGGCCAAATCCGCCTCATCTACAATGTGCCAAACGACATCAGGGAGCTCCATGTACCACTCCCTAGCAATGATTGAGCCGTAACCCCGTGTGAAACGGGAAGATACCTGCATGTAGAATGAACAGATGTAATCAGTTGCAAATAAATAGAATGCTGTGTTATGAACTGTGTGTTCAGATTGAGCAGTGTTATGAGCCGTGTGCAAATAAACAGAATGTTGTGTTATGAACTGTGTGTTCAGATTGAGCAGTGTTATGAGCCGTGTGCAAATAAACATGATGTTGCGTTATGAGCCGTGTGCAAATAAACAGAATGCTGTGTTATGAACTGTGTGTTCAGATTGAGCAGTGTTATGAGCCGTGTGCAAATAAACATGATGTTGTGTTATAAGCCGTGTGCAAATAAATAGAATACTGCATTATGAACTGTGTGTTCAGATTGAGCAAAAACTGCGTTATGAACTGCGTGTTCAGATTGAGCAAAAACTGCGTTATGACCTGCGTGTTCAGATTGAGCAAAAACTACGTTATGACCTGCGTGTTCAGATTGAGCAAAAAAACTACGTTATGAACTGTGTCCAGATTGAGCAAAAACTGCGTTATGAACTGCATGTTCAGATTGAGCAAAACTGCGTTATGAACTGTGTGTTCAGATTGAGCAAAAATTGTGTTATGAACTGCGTGTTCAGATTGAGCAAAAACTGTGTTATGAACTGTGTGTTCAGATTGAGCAAAAAAATTGCGTTATGAACTGTGTATTCAGATTGAACAAAAACTGTGTTATAAACTGTGTGTTCAGATTGAGCAAAAACTACGTTATGAACTGTGTGTTCAGATTGAGCAAAAAAACTGCGTTATGAACTGTGTGTTCAGATTGAGCAAAAACTGCATTATGAACTGCGTGTTCAAATTGAGCAAAAACTGCGTTATGAACTGCGTTATGAACTGCGTGTTCAGATTGAGCAGTGTAATGAGCTGTGTGCCCAAATGAGTTGTGCGCCCAAAATGAGTTGTGCGCCCAAAATGAGTTGTGTGCCCAAATGAGCTTTGCTCCCAAAAGAGCTGTGTGCCCAAATGAGCTGTGCGTCCGAATGCGCTGCGTGCCCAATGAATAAAGTACTGTGTTATGAGCTACGCGCCCAATGAATAAAGTGTTGTGTTTTGAGCTATGTGCCCAATGAACAGTGTCTTATGTTATGAGCTGCATGCCAAGTGGACAAAATGTTGTGTGCAAGTGGTGTTCGAGAATGAGCAGAAATACTGTGTATGTGAATGTGATCAGAACGAGCAGATATAATACATAGCGAAAGCATGAAGTGTGCAAGAAATGCAAAATACTTCGCAAGGAATGTAAAAGTGAAGTACGCACCTCTCACGCATGATGAGATAGGTGAAACTCAGGCTCCCGTAGTAGTAAGTCCGCGGGCACCCGGCGCGCGAAATCAGTAAAGCGGTGAAAGGTGCTAGGAGGTAGGATGTGCTCCTGCGGGTGGTACCTCTCAGGGTCGAATGGCCATATCCTCGGTGGCAACGGTATAATGTAGGGCTCATCCTCTACTCTCGGAGAGC
Organism: Camellia japonica; assembly: GCA_030407325.1. Lineage (NCBI taxonomy): Eukaryota > Viridiplantae > Streptophyta > Magnoliopsida > Ericales > Theaceae > Camellia > Camellia japonica. Next base: position 38,664,652 of record JAPPVO010000017.1, read on the forward strand.
CTCCGCCATACGGAATATCGTCGGCCATCTGAAGAAATCTGCAAAAATGAGTGAAATAAGCCAAAATTGCAAAAAGTCAACAAAAGTCAACTCTCGGAAAGAGAAAAAGTCAACAAAAGTCAACGCTCGGGAAAAGGTGCTAAACTTCGAGACAAACATACCTCAAGTGGTGAAAATGGAGAAAGAAGCTCCGAAAACAAATTCTAATCGGTTCAAGACGAAGAGAATCGAAAGTTTTCGCGAAACAACTTTGCGTGGGGCGTTGGAAAATGCGTATAAAGTGCAGATCTGAGAGGGAAAAGGGTCTAGGGATGAAGAGAAATGTATTTCGGCCTTGGAGGTGTGAACAAAAGTGATTTGGATGAGTTTACTTAAAGATTCGGCCATCAAAAGACCAATCTGTCCCTGTTTTGCTAAACTGGTCGGCCAGCCAGTTTTTCTGGTCGGCCGACCACTTTTGTGGTCAACAACTGGTCGGCCACTGGCCTAGGTGGTCGGCCACCCTCCTGGATGGTCTCCAAGGTCCCTTTGTTCTCCTTGTGTATTTTGGAGATGATTGGAGTCCTCGGCTCTCGAGAAAGTACAAGGAAAGTACACTTTTCGGCTCAAAATTGTCCCTGCGGGAACTTCAATTCAAGTCTTCGATGCGTACCTCACCGTCACTCGTCAAGAGCAAGGTGTATCCTTTTTGAATACGTTGTGACCCCTTCGAGAGGTAAATCGGAGGTTCCGGTTAAATTGCTCGTGTTAAGGCTTGTATCTCCTTTTTCAGTATTTTGCTTCGAACGTACTTTTTGAAGTTGCACACCTTTCTCGCATTGTCATGCACACTTTAAGTGCATTGTTATGCTCATTTCTCTCACATCGTTATGCACACTACTCGTTGCATTGTTATGCACACCACTTGCTTGCATTGTTATGCGCGTTTCTCGTTGCATTGTTTTGCATTCGACCCGCGTCGTCGCGCATACTTAGGTTGCATTGTCGTGCACCTCTCCACCTGCGTTGTCACGCACATCTTAGGTTGCATTGTCATGTACCACTCTATCCACATTGTTATGCTTGTTTCACGTGCATTGTTATGCACTTTTCACTTGCATTGTTATGCTCGCTCCGATTACATTGTTGTACACTTTTCACTTGCATTGCTACGCACCTTTCCACCGGCATTGTGTATGCATGCGTTTATCTCATATTGGAATTGTGTTTTGATGTAATGTTGAACATGTGTTTCTAACTATATTGTACCTGTTGAGTTTCTTTCTTGTGTAGGCACGATATTGTATGTATGGTTCATTTGAAGCTAGCGCGACCAGACGAACCAGACGATATTGTATGTACTCTGCGTGAGACGCAGTGAGAATTACATAATTTTCTCACATCCTTTCTGCATGAGATATAGTTTGGTTCGCATTCGCTTAAACTGTTGCATTTATTGTGTATAATTGCTTCATTACAGCTTTCTTTGCATGATCATAAGTTATGCTCGGCTTTGTGCATGTCCTTTGCATCTTGCCCCTTCCTGTGGGTGCATCTCTTTGTTATCTTGCCTATTTGTCTAAGTCTTCGGCTTCGTCAAAAATGGGTCATCTCTGGGCTTTGACATTCACTCCCGTCCCTTATGACTTCTGAGTTCTGTCAAAGAGGGGCAAGTATAGACACGTCATTTTTGACCGACCTTAAGACTCAGATGTCACCGATTGAGCGCTCGATGATAGTGCATGTTGTGCTCGTTCCGAGTTTCCGGAGTTTTGGCTGAGGGCCTTGCCTCCGGACCTTTGAACTCTTTGTGCTTTGGCTCGGTTTGTGGACCGAACGTTGTTTTCTCCTCCCTGGAGGGAGGGAGAGGTCTTATAGACCATCTCTTTGTGGTCGTAGACCACTTTTTCCGCTTGGAGACCAGTTTCTGGTTTTCGGAGCCTTCGGTCGCGCGCCTTGTCTCGGGACCGCTTAACGTTCTCCGTTTGGCTTGGTTTTCGAACCATGCCTTGTTGCCTCCGCCTAGAGGGACACTATGGTCTGGGAGACCACTTTTGTGGTCGTGAACCACTTTTGATGCCCGTAGACTAGTTTTCGAGTCTCCCGGCCGCGCGCCTTAACTCTCGAACTTTCTTTTTGCATCCTTTTTGGTTTGTTTTTGGTACAAACCTTATTTTCCTTGTTTGTAAGGTGGTACAAGGGTGGGAGACCAGTTCTTCTCCTTGCAGACCACTTTTCTTCCCGCCAGCCAATTTTCTGGTCGGGAAACTGGTTTTCTTGGTCTTTGGGCCACATTTTCTGGTCGGCCACCACACCATTGGCTTGCTTTTAGTGTGTTGACTTCTCCTACCCATGGCCGACTAGTTTTCTTCTTGGGAGACCACTTGTGGTGGTCGGCCGACCACTTCAAGTAGCTGGCCGACCACTTCAAGTGGTCGGCTGCTTTTCATCTCCTTTTTGCAGATATTTTCATCCAGCTGGCACAGCTGGAAGGCACTGGAGCCATCCTCCATACATGTGTATGGAGGGATGGCCTTGGACCCAAAGCTTGTCCAACAAGCTTGTGTTTGGTTCTCTATAAGAGAGAACCTCCCCCCTCCTCCTCTAGGTTCAATTTTTTTTGGGTTTGGAAGATATAGATGCACTTTTCTCTCTATCTTGCTCTTGTTTTTCATTTTGTGCCTCAAGAGTGTAGTTTTACCACACTTTAACACTCAAACACCATCCTTTTGTTGCTGAGGCTTCTTGAGGTTTGTTTTGGTTGTGTTGGACTGGTTTGAGCTCAAAGAAGTTGCTGGAGTTGCAGCTTTGAAGGTGTTCATCAAGGGTGAGTTTCTACCCTCTTAAACCCTTATTTTTGCTTAAGCTTTTGGACCTATTTGCATGGTGTTTTAGACTTAACTTCCTACTGCAAAAAGTTCTGTTTTTCAGTCCTTAAAATGTTTGTTTAAGGTCAATTTTTTGTTGGGGGTGGTCTACCCCCTCTTAGGCCTTGTTAGGACTTGTTTTGAGCCATCCCTTTTGGCTCTTGTTCTAGCCTTTACATGACCTTTCTACCACTGAAATCCAAAGGATTTTCAGTGGTGGAAATGTGGTTTTGGGGTCCCAAATAGGAGAGGGTCATCCCTCTCCTTGTATTTTGAATGCTTGCTTTGAATGCCTCATGTTTAAGCATGTTTATTAAGCTTGTGTTGGCTTGTTCTTAGTATGTATTTAGGGTTATTTTGAGATGGCATGCCACTTTTTTTGGTTGGCTTGATCACCTCATGCATGCTTAATACACTTGTAGTGTAAATTTCATAAACTAGTCTTGTATGCTTCATGAAGTAGCATGTCATTCTAGCTTGTTTTGAGTCCATCTCAGCATGTTCTTAGTGTTGTTTTGCCTTGTGATTCCTCTATTAAGGTTTGGTTTGATAGCTCCATGCATGCTCCTTGCACTCGTAGTGCATTTCCATGAACTAGCCTAATGTGTATCATGCTTTAACATGTCATTCTAGCATGCTTTTGGCTTAACTCTAAGAAGCTTTTGTCCATGTTTTAGCATGCTCTAGCTCTGATTTGTGTTGTTTTCATCATGCATGCCATGCTTTGTATAGCTATAGTGCATTCTAGCTTGTTAGCTTTGTGTATCAAGTCCACTAGCATGCATTGCTTGGCCTATTTGAATGATTTGACATCATTTGTTATGAGATTTCAGTGCATGTTTCATGGTTATACACTCACATCTTTCACTTATTCAATGCGTTGGAGGGTTTCCCCTTTCTGCCATAAACATGAATCATTGTGTATGCCATCATGCCTAAGCTTGCGAGCTATCATTTCAGTATGTTTTTGGGGTTATTTTGGCATGATATAACTCTGATTTTTGTTGGTTAAGTCATCTCATGCTTGGTCTTGATAGGTGTAGTGTAATCCTCCCTTTTGGCCTTGTATGCATCATGCCTTATGCCCTTCATGCTAGCTTAATTTGGCTTCCTTCCATGCATGTTTTAGTATCATTTTGACATGTTCTAGGACTGTTTTGGGTTGCCTTAGCCATATGCTTCATGTTTTGCATAGTTGTAGTACAAATGCCTATGCTAGCTTCAAGCTTTGGGTACCATAACATGCTTCATTTGTGTTGTGTACATGATTTGGCATCATTTTCCATGACATTTTAGAGCATGTAGCCTTGCTATGTTCCCACTTCATTCACTCTTTAAGTGCCTTTGAGTGTTATGCATTGTTGCCTTGTTTATGGCCTAGTGTGTATGCTTGCATGCCTAGACATTTGAGCCTCCATCTTAGCATGTTATGGTCTTTGTTTTGACCTATTTGAGCTCTGTTTGTGGCTGGTTCTTACATTTGTGCCATGTATTGCACGCCCCCTTTGTAGTCCTCTTTACTAGCCTTATGCCTTAAGGACCCTAGCATGCCATGGTTGTGTTGATTGAATGATTTGGCATCATTTCACACTTGATTTCAGAGCCTTTAGTGTTGTCACACTTCCATGTTTATCACTTCTTGAGCACTCTTGAGAGTTGTGCTCTTAGGCCTAGTTGATGGGCCAATGCATGTGCATGCTTTGTTTTGCATCTCATGCCTTTGTTTTGGTGTTATGGCCGCTGATTTGGGCATGATTGAGGTCTATCCATTTTGGTTTAAGTCCATTGAGCATGTTTGCTTTCATGTTATTTGCATGCTTATGTTGCCTTGCTTTGTGTATGCATGCATTAGCCTTCTTTGCATGCTTATATCACATTGCATTAAGTATGCCATGTTCTTTGCATTGTGTATGCCATGTTCTTCGTATTGTGTATGCCATAACCGCATTTCATTGAGTATGCCATGTTATTCCTTGCATTGAGTATGCCATGTTGCGTTGCATGTTATTGCATACTTGTCCCTTGCATTGCATGTTTACATACTTGTGTTGCATTATGTTTGGATTAGGTGTTAATCCAAACACAAGAAACGAGGGACGTTTTATACTTGAAGTGATAAAACGTGCCTCAATTCTCGGTCGCCGATGCTCTTGATCATACATGATAGAGTTCTAGGCTTTATGTGTTTATTCATTTCATATTGAATTGTGCAATTTGGCTTCTCAGCCATCATGCATCGAGATGCGTGATTGGTGGCCCAAGGGTCGAGAACCACACTCCCTTGAGCTTATGAAATGATAGGGAGGGTGGTTGTGCACACATACTTTGCAAATACATTGCCATGCCCTTTCTTGCTCTCTGTTGCAGCAAACTAGAGTCTGGCAGCAACAACTGGTCGGCCACCCTGAAAAACTAGCTGGCCGACCACTTTTTCTGGTTTTCAACAAAGAAAAGTGGTCGGCAGGTGGTCTCCCACATCAACAACTGGTCGGCCACCCTCCCACAAGTTCCCATGGTGAGTTAGAAGCTATCTGAAGCTCGGTGCAAGGTTCTGAGGACAGTTGCAAACAGAGGCAAGTTGGGGCATCGCGATGGATTTCCGAACGAGGCGACCGAGCATGCATATACTTCCCGCCTTGAGGTTTCTGATTTATCGCTTTACTTAGCTGATTTGCTTAGCTAGTTTATGCTTTGGTTCTGTACCTAAAGTAGTTAATGCGTTTAGCTGCTTATTTGTTTTGTAATAGTTAGTTAACTAGGGTTAGTTAATTAGCATTGTTCTGTAATAATTAGTTTAATCAGTTTAGATTAGCTAGTTAGCTTCTTATTCGGACCCTCCGTTGAGAGGGCTAACTGTTGTAATAAGCGTGCGTGTGTGTAATACATGTCTTCCAACCCCCATTTCTTTCTCCCTTTTACTTAACCGCTTTCGATGGTTAGTTTTAGGGCATATTTCATTAGCATACCTTATGCTTCGCATGCGTGCATCCATTCATCTGACTTGCATGCACCGGGCTCGGCGCATCATACTAACTGCATTGTATTTCAATTCCAATTTGAATACATGTACCAAGTTGCATTTCATATGCCATCTTAGAATTGCCGAGCCTATTTTAGTTGCATTTTCGCATGTGTTGCATTAGCCTTCTTAACATGATCTAGGATCATGCATGATTTCTAACTAGTTCTCTGTTTTGGCTCGGAGTACACTGTGAGTGTTTACGCTTTAGCATACTACATGTGTGTTAATGTTGCCATGTTAGCATGCTTGCCATGAGGCTAACTGCTTATTTGATATAACTGCCTGAATGCCTGTGGGTGAAGGTTGGATTGCTTGAATTGGAACAATTCATTGAAATCCTCGACTTAGCCTACTTGCGAGTAGCAAACTTCAAATCATTTTCTCAAAACGAACATGCAATGTTTTGTTCCAACTTAGGCGATCTAGTCTATACTTGTATGCTGTGCGCATCACATAGTAATTCTAGGTTAATAACCGGAATAAAAACACATATGTTTTCAAAAACAAAATATCGTGCTTAGTACAGGGCAATCTTTGATCGGGCGAGCGGGGGTGCTCATTGCATGACCTTCCCCTCTCGTACCCAAGTTCCCGAGTCGAGGCAACTTTGGTGATGATGGACACGTGGCCTTGAGTACCAGTCAGGGTTTCCTAAATTTTCCCCAAAAGAAAATATTTAGGTGGCGACTCTGTATCTGGCAAAGCAGTTCATGTTTGGCACTTCTTTATAAAAATCAGTTTTCCAAAACGATTTTCCAGATTTGGACTCTTTGGTGATTTATCGGTCTTGCATTGCACTTTGCGAGATTAGATTCAGAACCGTGACACAAGTCCGAACTGTAGTAGCTAGAGAACAAAATGAATTCACGCCCTTCGCAACACAGAGCTCGGGAGTTCTCCGAGGCGGTCTACACAGTGGATCAGCAGGCCATGGGCGACTTAGCCCGCGAGATGGCTGGAGCGTTGCGAAAATCCATCGACATTCTCAGGGCTAAGAATCAAGTCCAAGCCCAAGTAGCCATAGCAGGGCCATCCTTTCTAAAGCGAGAGTTTTTCCGGTCATGTCCGGATAAGTTTTTGGGTGATCCCAAGGAGCCACTGAAGGCACATGAGTGGCTTGAACATATGGTGAAGACATTTGAGATGATCGGCATCGAAGGTGAAGGTTTGGAAGTGAGGGGTTCTAACCCACAGCCGCCCCCAAAGAGCTTAGTTGAGGTCCACCTTTCCAGTACCGAGTCCCGGCTCTAAGAAAGGTGATCAGGGAGATTTTACTTTTTACAAGTGTGGACAGTTGGACCACAAGTCTTCAGCTTGCCCGCAGAGAGGAGAAGGGCAGCAGTCTGCATCGCTTTCGGTTCGTTCTCAAAGCCAGAGTCAGGAGAGAGGTCAGTTGCTCACTTATTATCAGTGTAGGTAGGCGGGCATATGAAGAGATTTTTCCGGCAATTGGGTGGCACACCTTGTACGTCTGGTTCGAGACAGACAGAGTTACTAGCCAGCACAGTCAACGCAGGTCTTGAGGGACAATTAGGGAGCCTTTTCGGCTCAGTCAGTGCATCAGGCCTATGCTCTGAGGGGTGAGCAGATTGAGTAGAGACCTACAGGGCGTGTGTATGCTGTTACCACGCCAGATCTTGTACCAACGCCTTCGATAGTAAGAGGTACCTTCTTGTTTTGCAATTCAGTTGCTAATGTATTGATTGATATAGGTGCATTTCATTCATTTATCTTGTCTGCATTTGCATCAGTTTTGGGGTTAGAATTGGCTCGGTTAGCATCTCCTATCTGTGTAGAGTCACCTATTGGTGGTGAGATGATTTTGAAGCAGGGGTGTCAGAGTTGTGACATAGAGGTTGCCGATCACCGACTTCCTTTTTCATTTGTATTGATTGACATGTCTGGCTTGGATGTTATTTTGGGTATAGACTGGTTGTCTTCATATCGAGCTATTATAGATTGCTACCGTCAGAGGGTTACTGTATGTATCTTGAGCGGTGATTGTTTTCATTTCTTGAGGGACCGGGTTGGTAGAGTCTTATCACCGGTGTATAATCCGCATGGGCGAAGTGAGCTTAGTTACCTTCTCACCAACTTCTTAAGTACTGAGTGTGATGAAGTCCGAGTTGAGTTACTAAGGGTAGTTTGTGAATACCTGGATGTTTTTCTAGAGGATCTTACTAGTCTACCGCCTTGCCGAGAGATCGAGTTCTCTATTGATTTAGTGCCCGGTACGACACCGATATCTATGGCACCATATTAGTTTGCACCTGCCGAGTTGAGTGAGTAGAAGATTCAACTCCAAGAATCGTTAGATAAGGGCTTTATCTGCCTTAGTACTTCGCCTTGGGGAGCACTGGCTTTTTTTGCCAAAAAGAAAGATGGTGCATTGCGACTTTGTATAGATTATCGAAAGCTGAACTGAGTAACCGTTAAGAACAAGTACACAATGCCTCATATAGATGATTTGTTTGATCAGTTAAAGGGGTCTTGTTGCTTTTCTAAGATAGACTTGAGATTAGGTTATCACCAGTTGAGGGTAAGAGAGAAGGATATCCCGAAGACGGCATTACGTACGCGGTATGACCATTACGAGTTTTTAGTGATGCCTTTTGGGCTAACCAATGCCCCAACTGTGTTTATGGATTTGATGAACCAGATCTTCCATGAGTTCCTAGACTGTTTTGTGGTCGTCTTTGTGGACAACATTCTGATTTACTCACCCTCTGAGGAGGAGCACAAGCAACACTTGCGAGTAGTACTTGAATTACTTAAAGCCCACAAACTATATGCTAAGTTTGGAAAATGTGAATTTTGGCTGAGAGAGGTTAAGTTCTTAGGCCACGTGGTATCCGGGGAAAGGGTGACTGTAGATTCATCCAAGATAGAAGCTGGGCAAGATTGGGGACCACCTAAGAATGCTTTCGAGGTTCGTAGTTTCTTAGGGTTGCCGGGTATTACCGTAGATTTGTGAAGAATTTCTCTAGGTTAGCCTCACCGTTGACTAGATTGACGAGGAAGGGAATCAAGTTTGTGTGGAATGAGTCTTGTGAGAAGTCATTTCAAGAGCTTAAGGTTAGACTTACCACTGCTCCAGTTTTGATTATTTCGGAGAGGGGTTTGGGTTATTCAGTATATTGAGATGCCTCACAGGAAGGCTTGGGTTGTGTTTTGATGCAAGAGGGAAAAGTAGTAGCCTATGGCTCGCGGTAGTTGAAAATACATAAGAGGAACTACCCTACTTGCGACCTAGAGTTAGCGGCGGTGATCTATGTCCTAAAGATTTGGAGGCATTATCTGTACGGAGAGAAGTTTGAGGTGTTTTCTGATCACAAGAGTCTGAAATATCTATTTACACAGAAAGACTTGAATTTGATGCAGAGGAGGGGGATAGAGTTCATAGAGGATTATGACTTTGAGTTACATTATCATCCCGGGAAGGCCATTGTTGTGGTCGATGCTTTGAGTAGGAAATCCGTTGGCAGTGTGGCTAGTATTGTCATCCGGGAATGGGAGATGTTGGGTATTCTTAGGAAGTTTGACTTGCATCTTAGCGAGTTTGTTGAGTCTGCAGCCTTGTTTTCAGCAGTTGCACAACCTATACTTGTGAACCGAGTAATAGAAGCACAGAAGGGCGACCTTGAGGTAGAATCCCTCCGGGAGAAGATCTCCAGTGGGGAGGTAGAGAAGGGCTTAAACGTGTATTCCGACTCGAGTGTTAAATACATTGACGTCTTTTTGTGCCGGAGTCTTGTTAAGAGGAAGAACTTCAAAAGTTTCACCATTCACGCCTTCTGGTGCATCTGGGAGGCACAAAGATGTATCATGACCTTAGCCGCCATTTTTGGTGGAGGGGTATGAAGAATGATGTGGCTGTGTTCGTATCAAGGTGCCGTACTTGTCAATAAGTGAAGGCCGAGCATCAGAGGCCAGCGGGTTTGTTGCAACCCTTGCCTATAGCCAAGTGGAAGTGGAAGCATGTCACGATGGATTTTGTTGTGGGTCTTCTGAGGACTCAACGGGGTCATGATGCTATTTGGGTGGTAGTTGACCGGTTGACCAAGTCGACGCACTTTATACCTATGCGCGTGAGTGACTCGGTAGATTATCTTGCCGACCTTTGTATTAGGGACATAGTGAGGTTGCACGGAATCCTTGTGATGATTGTTTCGGATAGAGATCTGCATTTCATAGCTCGGTTGTGACAAAGCCTACAGAGTGCCTTGGGCACGAAATTGACCTTTTGCACTACGTATCATTGTCAGACTGACGGACAGTCAGAATGTACATTCAGATTTTAGAGGATATGCTTCAGGGCTATGTCCTTGACTTTAGGGGTTCGTGGGAAAGGCATTTGCCCTTTTCGGAGTTTGCCTATAACAACAGTTTCCAATCGAGTATTGGCATGGCACCGTTTGAGGCCTTGTATGGTCGACCTTGTAGATCCCCTGTATGTTGGACCGAGGTAGGTGATATACCTTTGTTAGACCCTGAGTTGGTTCGGGAAACGACTGAGAAAGTTACACTTATTCGTAAGAGGTTGGTTACTGCTCAGAGTCGCCAGAAGAGTTACATCGACCGTAGGAGGAGACCCTTGTCTTTTGAGGTAGGATATCATGTCTTTTTGAAGATATCACCTAGGAGGGGTTTGATGAGGTTTGGAAAGAGCAGGAAGTTGTCCCCTTGATTCATTGGGCCTTTTGAGATTCTTGAGCGGGTAGGGGAGGTAGCTTACCGTTTGACCTTGTCGCCATAACTTTCCGAGGTTCATGATGTGTTTCATATTAGTATGCTTCAGAAGTATGAGCCGGATCCATCGCACGTGTTGGATTGGACCGACTTACGGGTAGATGAGGATGCCTCGTATAAGGAGAGACCGGTGAGAGTCTTGGATACCATGGACCAAGTCTTGCGAGACAAGACAATCCCCTTGGTTAAGGTGTTGTGGAAACATCACGGAGTTGAGGAAGTGACTTGGGAACGCGAGTTGGAATTCTGTGAGAAGTATCTAGACTTATTTGTTGATGTTTGAGCATGTAATGAAATATTGTTACGCTTAGCAAGATATTGTCCACTTTGGGCTTAGGGGACTATGGTCCCACTCGGCACTTGGCCTCCCCTCACGGTTTTGTTCCTCCTCATGGAAAAGGCCTCTTGATATGGGACCAATACGTTTATAAAGTGAGCGAGTTCATCCCTCCTAGGCCATGTGGGACAGACATAACCCTCTAATGTACTGGACCGCAACAGTGGGAGAGAGATGGGCCCTCCTTCTAGCGCCAAATTTGCGATTCCTGGCTCCTTACACTCGGTAAGATATTGTCTGCTTTGGGCTTAGGGGTCCGTGGTCCCACTCGGCAATTGGCCTCTTGATAGGTGGAGGGGACTAGTACGCTTATAAGGTACGCGATTTTGTCCCTCCCAGGCGATGTGGGATGGACCCAACATAACCTCCAACGTATTGGGCCGCAATAGCGAAAGAGAGACTGGCCCTCCTTCTAGCACCAAATTTGTGATTCCTGGCTCCTCATACCGGCAAGATATTATCCGCTTTGAGCTTAAGGGATCGTGATCCCGCTCGGCACTTGGCCTCCCCTCACGATTTTGTTCCTCTTTATCGAAAAAGGCCTTTTAAGGTGTGTGAGTTCATACCTTCCAAGCGATATGGGATGGACCCAACATAAAATTTGCAATTCCTGGCGCCTCACGCTCGGCAAGATATTGTCTGTTTTGGGCTTAAGGGACTGTGGTTCCACTCTACACTTGGCCTCCCCTCACGGTTTTGTTCCTCTTCATGGTAAAAGGCCTCTTGATAGGTAGAGAGCACTAGTACGCTTATGAGGTGCGCGAGTTTGTCCCTCCCAAGCAATGTAGGACGGACCCAACATAACTTTTTAGCGTACTTGGCCGCAACAGCGAGAGAGAGACTGGTCCTCCTTCTAGCGCCAAATTTGCGATTCCTGGCTCCTCACATCCGCAAGATATTATCCGCTTTGGGCTTAGGGGATTGTGGTCCCATTCTGCACTTGGCCTCCCCTCACAGTTTTGTTCCTCCTCATGGGAAAAGGCTTCTTGACTGGTGAAGAAGACTAGTATGCTTATAAGGTTCTCGAGTTCGTCCCTCCCAAGCGATATGGGATGGACCCAACATTGAAAATTTAATTGTCGAAGAAGGCAATGAAAATATTGTGGAACTAACTCTGTTGCCCGAGGGTGGGCCTTCTAGCTTGTTTTTCTCTCACAAGGAAGTGTCACCTTTGTGATGAAACTCAAAATCTTGCTGATAAATGTAAAAGTTCTTTATTTGTTTTACCTACTTTTTTTGTTTTTATGTAATGTAGTGAATAAAAGAGCGAAAAGATTGGCATTCTAGCTTGTTTGATTGGTTGTGTTTTTTATTTTTGTGTTTTTGTTTCTTGGAAGACACATTGTTTGACGAGCTGTTTTTGAAAACTATTTACAAGAAATATTTAAAAAATAACCCCCTTTTTAGAAAACACCAACAAAAATGTATCAGAATTTTTGAAAATTGTTTTTGCATAAAAATAAAAATGATATGAAAATAATTGTTGTTTTCAAACTTTTCATTGCTTTTGTTTATGAAAACTCACAATCTTGCTAATAAATGTATAAGTACTTGCATATGACACACTATGAACCTTCCTTTATATGTCTCAAAGAATATTTTACTTTCTTTGTTTAATAAGACTTATATGTAGGTCCTAATAGGTGAACTTATTGTCTAATAGATCCTATGATAATTAATGGTGTTTTTCGTCAAGCACTATTAAAAGACATCACTAACTGTTAATTTTCAACAACAATTTGAAAATTTTGTCATAAAAAATGTCACTAATTATAAGTTTTAGTGACAGTTTAAAAAAATTGTCACAAAAAAAAGTCACTAATTTTTAACTTTCAGCGACAGTTTGAAAAATTCGTTACAGAAAATTGTCACTAATTGTAAGTTTTAGTGACAATTTATAAAAATCGTAACAAAAAAAAAAAGTCACTAATTGTCAATTTTTAGCAACATGTACAAAATATCGTCACAAAAAATTATTTTTAGCAAGGATTTTATTATGACTTATTTTCAGTAGGACTTGATGGGAATTAAGTCCAACTATTAGAACCTATTGGTAGTTTACCCCTTTAGGTATTTGTGTTTTTATGTAATACAGTGAATAAAGGTGGAGGAGATTGATATGCTAGCCTATGTTTTAGGAAACACCACAAAGATATATTTTCTCAACTTTGAAAAACTGTTTTTGCATAAAAGTAAAAACAACATGAAAATGATGAATTTTTCAAATTTTTTCATTTTTTTGTTTCTAAAATATGAAAAACAAAAATAAAAAATGACAAACAATCGAACGTTGCTAGTTTGGTTGCATTTCAAGAAACATGTTGTCACGACCCAAACTCGCTCCTAAAAGTTTGGTATCGTAACCGGCCAGTAATCCTTGGATTACCAAAGACCTTCTTATACAAATAAAAAAATAATCGGGGTTTGCGGAAGCAATAGACAAAAACACCAATAGTCCAATGAGCTGTGCATCTATATGAATAATATGTACATGCAAAAATATTAATTTACCCACTTACAATATATAACGATAACGTAATATCTTATACAAAACATGTGTATGGGTCAAAAGTGTACAACATGACCCAAAACTTGCTAACGGCCTTCCAGGCCTAGCCCCAACTCGGAGGCACCCAAAACACTTGGTAGGCTTCAAAATGGTGGCTCGGTAAAAACCCTTCTACACTTTCCCTCCAGAACACTTACTTATAAATATATATAAAAACAGTGAGCTAAAATCCAATGAATAATATTAAAGTAAAGGAGTTAGTGAACGAATTCCACATGTAACATATCCGTAAAACAAATCATGTCACAATCATTCATATCAGTCTCATATCAGAACATAACATAATGGTACATCTCACAGGACATAACACATAGATCGTCTTCCAACTAGAGTAATCGGTTCCGGATACCGATTAAACACATATCACCACAATGAAGTGGCTAACGAGATCTCATATCACATGTATGTCATGGACCTGCACTAATGTGCCATCCCCCATGACTTAGGACTATCCGTGGATGCCATAATAGATCCGCAAATAAGACATTCGTTCACATAATCAAGATAGCATTTCAAGAAACCATAGCTCATCGATAACAGTTAAAACATAATTTATATCAACATATCTTTGCAGAAATGTTACTCACAGTGGGCTTCCAAAGCCAGTTGTTCGGTCTTTGAGTCTTGACCTACAAATACAAACATTCGTAGCACATTTTCTTAATACACAGTCAAATCATTCAGTTGATTCTTAATCTTATTCGGTTATCCGATACTTGTTCATTCAATTATTTCCATGCTTATGAGATGCACATGGAAGTATATGACATGTGAAAGTCATGTAAATGAAGGCCCAAAAGTCAGAAAATGGAAAGAAAACAAAATTGGAAAATCTGCCCTGTTTGGCCGCGCATACAATGGCCTTGGCCGCACGTGCGGTGGTCTGGCCACTCATGCAGTGGCCTTGGTCGCACAAGCGGTGGAACTTCAAAATGCAATTTGGCCAAACCAAGGTTGGCCACTCGAGCGGTGGCCCAGGCCGCTCGAGCGGTCTGGGTACAAATCCAGCCCAAAAATCTGCTCAAGTGTTGGAACTCAATCTTTTACAAAACCAACTTCAAATTCATACATTTCAAGGCTCAAAACACTTGAAAACAACTTGAATTTCCCATTTCTAACTTCAAATAAAAATCATAACTTCAAAACAAAATCCAATGTCCATGTAAAAAAAGCTCACAAACTTGAATTAAGTTGGTAAAAAGCATAAACATGCATATATGTCACGACCCAAACCCGCCCCTATATGTTTAGCATCGTAACTGGCCAGTAATCTTGGGATTACCGAAGGCCTCTGAGACAAATTAACATAATATTAGGGACTAGCAGAAGCAAATAACAAATGTACAACGTCCATTGAGCTGTGCAGACTTATAAGAGATAGAAAAATTTTAAACTTTTTATATACATATATACACATTATCCTTACGTCATTATATTTATACAGATTAGACAAAAAAGGACTTAGCCCTATTTACAAAATACACATGACTTGTTTAACCAAACAAGAAAACGAAACTTAAACTTTAAATCACATAGTCATAGCCACTTGACATATCCGGAACCTCCACGGGAGGCACATAGGTTGGCTAAGAAAAAACAGATTCCAGGTAGACGCCTCTAAGCCTGGTTACGTGCCTGATCCCTACATACATAAATAATACAGTGAGCTAGAGCCTAATGAATAATAATAGAGTAAAGGGTTTTAATGAATGATGTCCATACCAAATTCAAAAATCATAATTCAGATTCATAAACAGATTCATATTCATATTCGTAGTCATATTCTTGTTCAAATCATATACAGAAATCAGAGTTTATGCTTAATTATACGTGGTACATCCATTAGCGCTAACAGAACAGATGCAGAACATATGGTGGTTATGAATAACTAGTTCCGTAAAGGAACCTCCGGATCTGGGTAACAGAGAATAAACATGCTGAGCCCCATAATGGAGCCTCCGGTATGGGTAACAGAGTGCAGACATATTAAGTTCCATAATGGAACCTCCGATACCGGGTAACAGCTACCAGATATCACATGATGCTAAGGATGCCACGAATACATTGTCAGAAATTGGACAATCATTCATTGTACAGAACATATCATTTTAGAAAACAGATCTGAATTCATCATACAGAAAATAAATAAAGTTGAATATAGCTTTACTAAGTTATTACTTATAGATAGCTGCAGAAGCAGATCAGACAGATTAGGCAGATCAGACAAATCAGGCAGACAATAACGCGTGACCTACACAAGCACATAACATATACACATTGAAATACAATATCAATTTCTTGATCAAATTTGACTTTTCTTGTCTTTTTCTGTCTAAGTAGTCCGGAGTTCTACTATGCTTATTCTTTCTTATTTAAATGAATCGGGTTCTCCTTTCACATATCCTTGCATTACTAAATCATTTTTTTCTTAATAAACCAATTTCTTACTTGGTTTCTTAATCAAGTACAACTAAGTTAATAACTTATTCTTTTAATCAACTAATTAATGTTGATTGTTAGCTTATTAATCTTTATTGAGCCATAAATCGTGTCCAGAATGCTTTGGAAAGAGATGAGAATAAAAATGTGAACTAAATGCAATTTTCCAAAATATGCTGAAAATAGGGTCTTTGCTCGAGCGGACCTTTGGTAGCTCAAGCGGTCTGCAAAGCTCTGTAAAAATACTGGTTGGCCTTAATGTTCGCTCGAGCAGTTACTTTTTCGCTCGAGCGGCCAACAAATTTCCTGTGCTTTCAAAATCAACAAATAATTTCCAAACACATTTTCAAAATTGAAACTCTTGCATGAACCAATTTAAACATGTAATTTTATTAATAAAGATGAACCCATGATTAATTTTCCAATTTCTACTACAAAATTCTCCTTGATCCTTAAGATTAAAACCAATAATTTCATGAATATAATAATTCCAACATTCTTCTTCTTTGTTTTATAAAACATAAATTAAAGCTAATAAGCTCTTTCAAAAATATTTGCATGTATAAAATTAAATCAAAATCAAACTAATTTTTTATTCTCAAATATAAATTATAATTTATTTCTATAATTTGAACATAGCTCCAATTCCTCATTTTCTTTTTAATTACATAAAATTGACTTTAGGCTCTTTCTATTTTCCTTTAAAACATGAAATTAAAATTATAAATTCCTTAGAAAATCATTTCCGTGCATGAAACATTCATCAAAATCCAACCAATTCTACATAATCAAGTTCAAACCACAATTAAAATCTTGAATTGCTCTAATCTAGATTTTTGTTAATTTTTCTCATATCAAATCCAAATTCAAACTCATAAAACATGAATTAAAATCTCAAAACCTTGAAATTCCATGATGCATGTAAGGTTGAGTTTCAAATTTATGAAGAATGATAAAATCAAACTCAACTAACTATTTTCCAAACTTATTTCCTTAATCTTAAACTTAACTCAATTTTTAACCTCAATTTAATTCATAATCATAGATGTTCCAAAATATGTTTAATTTGAGTCAAACTCTTAAATTACATTACATGCATGGATTAATAATCAAAATCAAAACCCAAAATAATTAATTTTCCAAATTAATTTCCATAATCATGAACCTAACTCATTTTCTTGCTAATTTATTTTCCATTGCATGTAATTGAATCTAATTACCTCTTAATTTCAACTTCTAGATAATTTATCTACAAGATTTGAGCTTTAATTTCTTACCCAAAACCTTCAATTTGATGAGTTTCTTGCCAATTTCTTGGGTCTCTCTTCAATTCTTCACTTTTTCCCAAGCTTTCCCCTTGCTTTCCTTCACCATTCCAGCACATAGAGTAGGTCTCTCTCTCTCTCTCTCTCTCTCGGTTTTGTTCTTTCCAGCACATACACATGAATGCATTCATTTTCCTTTTCTTTCTCTCTTATGTTGTGTTTTCTACTCAAGGCTGAGTATAAGTTTTGAACCCACCAGATTATACACTCACACACACCTCACTTCTTGCCCATCAACATGACACGTGCACACACACCTGTCATTACACCCACAAAATTGCTCACCACACCCACACCCACACCCACACCCACACCCACATACACCCACAATTCTTGATTCTCTCATAATAGTTTATGAGTAAAATTAGCTTAATTAAATAACACTTAGTCTTAATAAATCTTAATTAGTACATAATTAAATCAATCATAACTAATCATAAATTCCACATAATTTAATTAGTCTAATTGACTTTTTTTAGAGCCCAATTAATTTTATTAAATCTACCATTCTGAATCAGATTTTTAATCAAACTCCCAAAAGGTTCCAAATATTAAATTAAACTTACTTCCATCCTCAATTTTGGTTTCTTAAATTATTTAAGCCTTCAATTTCTGATCAGACTCAAAATTTTGTCAATAAATTACATATTCAAATTAGGCACCACATAAATGAATTTAATTCATAATAATCTTAATTCCCAATCCTCTTAGCTTAATTAACTCCAATTCGGACCCAATTAATTGAATCTTAATTTTATAAATCTAAATCGAATATTTAATTAAACTCTTATATAGTCCGATACTCCAAATTAAAATAATTCAATTCACCATTTGTACTCTCTTGAGCCATTTAGGTTTTCAATTTCTAATTCCAAAATAAATCCTCAATAGAATCATATACAAATCAGTCTCCATAATTTTCATAAATCCTGGATTAAATTAGAGTAATGGGCAATTAAATTCAAATCTCTTTGATTAATTAAATGCTAATTATTATACGTGGTGGGGTCGTTACAATATAAGAGTTCCATTTCTCAAATCTATGGAGTTGCCTCCCCAAATATGACAATCATGCAAGAAAACATGATTTATAAACATGAATTTCATAACTTTATGCCATGCATGTCATACATATGAACCAATTTTCTCAATTCTTGCCATGTATGCTCATATATGATTTCCAGGTTAAAATACAATACAACACTCTCAATTAGACATGATTTCCTCTTAATTCAACTTAACTACTATGAGCTCATGAGTGTATCAACCCTCTTCCAATACATTTGAGGAAGATTCTTACCTTAAAGAATTGGTTTGTGGAGATCTTGCTTGTCTTCCTCCTCTTTTCTTCTGCTTTTCTTTGAACTCTCTCTCTTCCTTTCTCTAGAAGGATCTCTCTCTCTCTCTCTGTCTCTCTCTCTCTCTCTCTCTCTCTCTCACAGATATTTGATCTCACATGATAAGGATGAGCTCAATATGTATAACATGCCATATAAATCTATTTAGGCCAACCAAACATTACTTATCGAATCAGACAAAATTAATTTTCAATTAAACTTCCCAAATGGCTCTAAAAATTCCCATTAGTATATCCATGTACCCAATTTCGGTTTCTGAACCCATTATGGTCGTCAATTTCAATCCCGAAGTTGTAGCCTCAACAGATATTTTCCCAATTCAAATAGATATTCTCCAATTAATTCATATTATCACACAATTAAATAAAGATAATTGTGACACGCATTTTGGGGCCGTTACACATGTTTTCATTTTCTTTTTCCTTTGCCTATGCAAATTATTCTGTTTTCTTATAGGACAATCTGAATCTATTTCTTTTTATTTAAATTACCTAAGTGGCCCTATAATTGTTGACTATCAATTTCTTATCATGTTGTTTCAATTTGAAGGTCTATATTTTCATTTTGTTTCATTTTAATTCACTCAACATATCTTGTTTGACTATTAATGATGGATTTGGAAGGTTGGTGAATGCAACCCTTGGCTTGTGAAAACTTGTTTAGTGGTTCATTCTTGTCTGTTTACCCTATGCATTTTGATATGATTTTTCACTCTTTCTTTCATTTTTTCCATCATTTTCTTTTTGTAATTGGTTAAAATGATAAAGAAATTTCACTTTAAAAACTGACTTTGTAGCATAGAGTTTTTGAAAAGGTGAACAGATGTGGTGGCCAACGGTAAGAGTGGCTGGAGTGTTGTAAGATAGCTTTAGGGGACTACTAGAAGGTGGTTTGAGGTCATGGGCGGTGATTAGCCAATGGTTGAAACTCGTTAGTTTTCAAAATAATGTTATACATATGAGCTTGTAGGGAGTCGTTTTGGAATACTCCTTTAATCCAAAGAAGCCCTTAAAAGATCTTGGTGTTGCTACCTGAAACAAAAGGAAAACTCCGGTCGAGGGTACCGGAATTAGCACTCCGATAAGCAAGTTAGATTCTTTCAAAAGAAGTTTTCATTTCTTAAGGTGCAAGTTTTTTAGAACATACCTCTTCCTTCTGTCTTTCGTTTCTTTTATAGAGTCATTGTAGACACCCCATTTTTGACCGACCTTAAGACTCAGACGTCATCGTTTGTACGCGCGATGATTGTGCATGTTCGTGTTGGTTTTGAGTGCCTGAAGTTCTCGGTGGAACGCCTTGTCTCTGGGCCTCTAAACCCTCTTTGTTTTGGCCTTATTTTTGGGCCAAACCTTGGTGTCTCTTGCCTGGGGAGGGGGGGAGAAGGCCTTATCGGCCACTTTTGGCACTTGTCGGCCACTTTTCCTCCTTGTCGGCTACTTGAAGTGGTCGGTCGGCTAGGGGAGGTGGCCAGCCGGCCACCTGAAGTGGCCGATGGCCAATTTTCTCCTTTTTTAGATATTTTATGTGCCAGATGTTGATCACTGAAAGCCTCCTCCATATACGTGTATGGAGGGATGGAAGCAAGCTTTTGGCTTGCATTTCTATATAAGGGGAGGTCTCTCCCCCATTTTGAGGGTTCAGAAATTTTTGGTGAGCAAATTTTCTGCCTCTCTCTCTAGAATTCTCTCTCTCTCTATATATATATATATATTTTGTGCTTGAAAGTGGGAATTCTCTACACATTTGCAAAGAGACCCTTAACCAAATACCTTCATCTTGGAGCTAAGGTTCTTGGAGGCCTATTTGGAGCTTCTAAAGTTGGTTTGAGCTCAGAAGAAGACCTGTTTTGCTGCTGTGCTTCAAAGGTATAAGCTTACCTTCATTAAGCTTTGTTTTAATCCATTACTTAGCCATCTTTTTACACTATTTTGACTTGGTTTTTCAACCATAAAAACTTTGTTTTTAAGGTTTTAAAAGGGTGGTTTTAGTGTTGTTGAGTTAAAGGGGTTGTCTCCTCTTTTGCTCTTTGGCTTGTGAAGCCTTTTGTGCTATTTTTCAAAGCCTTTTAAAGAACATTTTTTTGGCCTTTTAACCACTGAATTCCAGGCGAATTTCAGTGGTAAAAACTTGGTTTTGAGGTCCAAAAATGGAGGGGGTGGCCTCCTCTCATTGTCTCTCTTTTTCATGCCTAGTTTGCATTACAAAGTAGCATATTTTTGTGGCTTGTGTTAGCTTATTTCAAGCATGTTTTAGGTTCTATTTTGACATGACTCAACTCTATTTTTGGTTGGTTGGAGCACTTGTTACTTGTTCTTTGCACTTGTAGTGCAATTATGCTTACTAGTCTAGCACGCCTAATGAGTTAGCCTGTTATTCTAGCTTGTGTTAGCTTGATTCCAGCACATTTTAGCTACTGATTTGCTATACTTTAACTCTGTTTTGGGTGGTCTTGATCATATGACTCATGCTTTGTATAGCTATAGTGCAAATTTTCTTCACTAGCTTTGTGTTTTGAGGCCTCTAACATGTTTTGCATGAAATGGTTGCATGTTGTAGCATCATTTAGCATGTGATTTTAGTGTGTATAGCCTTGTCACACTCTCACATACTTCACTCTTTAATTGCTTTTGAGAGTTGTGTTTTGAGCCTAGCTTGTGAGCCAACACATGAGCATGTTTTTATAGCTTTTTGTGCTTCAATTCCATCATGATTTAGCCACTGTTTTGGCATGTGTTAGCTCTATTTTGAGCTGGTTTGGTCATTTGAACTTGATATTGCATGCCTCTAGTGTAGTGCTCTTCACCAGCCTTAATGCTTTTGACTCTTAACATGTTGTACATGAGTTGTTTGCATGTTGTAGTATTATTTCTCATGCCATTTCAGCACTGAAATTCTGCAACCTCCCTCATTTCTTCATTTTTCCATTTGTTTTGAGGGTTGGTTAGTCTCAAGGTTGTGTTTAAGCTTGATAGAGCTTGTGCTCAATGGTTTTAACTCTCTTATGAGGGTTCATCCTAGCCAAAGGCATGATCTCTCCCACGTCTTAAACCATCCTTTGGTTGACCCCTCTTTCCAATTAGAGGACTTTCACTTTGGACTTAACCGGTTAAAGAATGGCTTGGTAATGGTAAAATGTGTAAACAAAATGAGCAAAGTAAAACATGAACAAGATAAGAATTTGTGTTGCATTGCATGTGTTTGGATCAGACGTTAATCCAAACACAAGAAATGTGGAACGTTTCATACCCAAAGTAATGAAACGTGTCACATTTCTTGGTCGTCGTCACCCTTGATCATGCATGATAGGGTGGTGGCCCTTTGAGTCTTGTTTGTGCATTCATTAACATTGTACAAGCTTGGCTCTTTTGCCATCATGCATTGAAAGTGCTTGATTGGTGGCTTGAGAGCCAAGTGCCATACTCTTTTGAGCTTGAGAAACGATAAGGAGTGTGGCAGTACACACATTCCTTGAAAAATACATTGATGTGCCTTTGTTGTTCTCTGTTGCATCAAAACCAGAAGCCTGGAAAAAGGGGTGGCCGGCCGGCCACTTATACTAGCCGACCGGCCAGTTAAGGTGGCCGGCAGCCACTTTTTGTGGCCGATCGGCCACTAGTCCATTTTATGTAAAAGTGTATCTGAGTTAGGGAAGAAGCGATCTGGAAGTTGGTTCAGTATTCAGAGGTTAAGGCAAGTGCAAACAGAGGCAATCGACGGCAAAGCGATGGATTTTCAGGAGGAGCCAACCGAGCATGTATGTCTTCCTCGCCTCCGAGGCCATTACTTGCTCCGCTTTATTGCTTTAATTAGTTAGTATAGCTAATTATTCAAGTGTTGTAATATTTTAATTAGCTTGCGTAGCTAGTTATTCAAATTCAATTGTGTTATAATTAATTAGCTTAGAATAGTTAATTAGTCGTTTTGTAATAATTAGCATAGCTTAGATTAGATTAGCTTATTTGTTTGAACCCTCCTTCGCGAGGGTGCAATGTTGTAATAAGTGTGTGTGTGTGTGTGCATGTCTTCCAACCCCACTTCTTTCTCCCTTCTACTTAACCGCTTTCGATGGTTAGTTTAGGGCACGTTTTGATTAGCATACCTTATGCTTGCATGTTTGCATCATTCATTTGTCTTGCATGCACCGAGGCTCGGCACATCATACAAACTGCATTGCAATTTCAATATACTTCTTTGAATACGTGTTTTCAAAGCATGTTATCAATTGTTGCATTCATATGCCATCTTAGATAGCCGAGCCTATTTTATTGCATATTGCATGTGTTGCATTAGGCATTTTGCATAGTTAGGATCATGCATATTTCTAACTAGCTTTTGTTTTGGCTTGGAGTACACTGTAAGTCTTTACGCTTTCGCATACTTGCATGAGTGTGAGTGTTGTCATGATAGCATGCTTGCCATGAGGCTATTTGCTTAAGTGATTAACTGCATGAATGCCTGTGGATGGAGGCTTTGTTGCTTGAATTGAGACAATTCAACGAATGCGAGTTTTAAGCCCACTTTGCGAAGTGGCAAATCATGTTTTAAGCCCACTTGAGTGTGGCAAATCCGCTCTTTAGCCCACTTGCGAGTAGCACTTTCAAACCATTTTCAAAAACAAACATGAGTTATTTTGTTTCAATTCTCGCGATTTAGTCTATACTTGCTTGTGTGCGTCACATAGTAAAGTTAGCTAATAACTGGGTACGAACACATGAGGTTTATAAAACAACATATCATGCTTAGTAGAGGCTGATCTTTGATCGGGCGAGCGGGGGTGCTCATTTCAAGACCTTCCCCTCTCGTATCCAAGTTCCCGAGCCGAGGCAACTTTGGTGATGACGGACATGTCGCCTTTGGCACGAGTCAGGGTTTCCTAAATTTCCCAAAAACAAAATATTTAGGTGGCGACTCTGTAATCTGGCAAAGCAGCCCAATTTTGTCATTATTTGATTTAAAATCGATTTTCCAAAATGATTTGCCGGATTGGACTCTTTAGTGTTTATCAATCTCACATTGCACTTTGTGAGATTAGATTCAGAACTGTGACAGGAGTCCGAACTGTAGGAGACCAATTCGCGCCTCTCCAAAAGGGGGGCGCGCGAAGAAAGTCGAGTCTACAGTCATTCTTCTTGATATTTTCTATTGTAACTTAGCCCTTCATCATCACCATGTCAGGGCCTATCCCTTTACTACACTTTTTAGAAAATGACAGCTAGGGTCCACATAATGAGGTCATGTTGACCTAC
This sequence comes from Camellia japonica, assembly GCA_030407325.1. Lineage (NCBI taxonomy): Eukaryota > Viridiplantae > Streptophyta > Magnoliopsida > Ericales > Theaceae > Camellia > Camellia japonica. The sequence goes on from JAPPVO010000017.1 coordinate 38,688,543, forward strand.
CCGATATAGTCGACTAAGAAGCATGGACGAAATACTCTCAACTCGACAAAATCTTCAGCCCATCTGCATTTACTCTACAATGACTTTGTTAGAGTCCAGTGGGCTTCTGGCTAAATCTGGCCCATCAAAGATGGGTTTGGATGTGCCCTGTTTGCCGATTAGAGATTAAATTTACTCGTCTCCCACAGGGCCTAATTACAAGTTGATTCAACTTTAATGGACTGATGGGGACAATTAAAAGATAAAAAACTAAAATAAAATGAAATATGAAATGTGAAGGTAGAAAGTGAAATTTACCTAAAATCTGCAACTTGGGGAGGCCTTATGTGCTCACAATGATCCAAAATCAAATGGGTTAGTCAATGGCAGTTGAGGTTAAGGGGTTGATTTGATTTGGTGGGCAAGACACTCTTTTATTTAGCATAATTTATGAATTCGAGTGTTATTATTATTATGTAATTTAACTATTTTTTTTTTAATTCTCCTTAACCAAACAAAGTAATATGGAGGTGTTTGATTTTACTCACATTATTTCAAAGTGTGTAAACAAAACACAAATTTTATTGGTCCAAAATAATGGAGTCTACAACTTTGAGTGTAGTTAATATAATTTTTCAATATAAAACTCATTATTTTCGACCAATCGAATTTTATGTATTAGTTAAATACATTAAACATATGTGAACAAATTCATTGTGAATATGAAGTGACAGTTTAGGTAGCTTCCTACTTTGCTATACCTGCCAAAATGTGAAGTTTCGTCTGCTTCTTCTCTGCATTACACTAGAGGTGGTCCAACCAACTTCGGCAAAGATTGTTATCCATCCAAACTAGTACCACCACCAGGTGCTCACCATAACCATAGGGACATCATTGTTTCTAGTCAATATATACCTTACAATTTTACTTATATTTTTTTACAATCAATCAAAGAGTATAGGAGAACGAAAAAATGCATAGGGTATCAATAAAATTCGAATTCATATTTATATTTGGTAAGAGAGCCAGGGTCATTTACAATTGAATTTTTTAGTTTTTTTTTTTTATTGTATTTGGTATTTTTTTAAAAAAAAAATTAAATTTTTAGTAGAGGAGCCGCCAAAAAAATGAGCAATGCTATATCTCCGTAATATTTCTCCCCAAACTCTTCCTAATGATGTGCCAAACTATAGGTGTTGATTTTCGACCTTACAACCGAACAGGGAACTTAGCTGGAGAGCATGCGGTAGAATAGATTAAACCAAGCACCTACCAACAACAGGATGAGAATACTACAGTGTCTCATCCACCCGGGGGCACTCCGACAATCGAGTTAGTCAATCTTATCTCTCAAAGATATCAAACAAACATTTAACTTACCAATGAAAAACATACCTTAGACCCACAGGAGTGCTTCTCTTTTATAGCTAAAGTGCCCTCATCCCCTAGACTCACATACAATGCTTATCTTGGACTCTTAGTCAGATATGGATGAACTCCTCAAAATTCTCATCCTTATCCAAACTAAGCGCATCACTTATTTAGGACTCTTGCCCTCTATCCAAATATCTAGGATTCCGATATTATTGCATCATATCTCGGCAATACCGTAACCTCGACAATCTAGCCCATCCACGTGGCACCTCGACCACGTGGCATGACCCTCAAAATACATCCCCACAACTGCCCCCTAGTTTCTATTACCTCAGCAACTTGAGCTGATATAACCTATATCGTCTAATCTTCCAATATGCCAGCTAAACTACATACTAGAGATGCTCCTCCAACTGAGATCATGACTCGTCGGTTTCAAGCAACTAGGACCCAATGTCCATTCATCAAGAACTAAGGACTAACATGTCATGTTTTATTCAAATCCAATATGTCAACCGAGATCACACTACTAGCCGAGATCATGACTCCATTAGTTCAAGAATATCAAGAATCCCAACTACACATGAGCTATCATGCACGATGACCCCAATCGTTTCATCCACGTGTCTTCACCCAATTGATCTGTACCCATCACGCGTTAGTCACATCAATTATATTCCACGCCACCTGACGTCAGCACAGGCATGTCTTCCTATGCTTTGAAATGATTATTTACTGCCTCTTCATTTTTTAACAAAACTCTTCCCTCCTTTCCGTCTCTTCACTTTCGCCTTCACCACTCTCTTTCTTGTCTCATATTTTCTCTCTCTAGAATTCCCAAAACGCCATTACCAAACCTTTAAGATTTTTGCAACACTCCATCTATCCATCTTCGACGAGAGACTGTTCATACTGTCTTGTCCTAGAGCACGACTTCGGCATCGGTTTCCTTGATTACGCTGTAAGTCTTCTATTCTTCTTGGTTCAGTTTCGTTTCTTTACTATTCATCATGTTCTTGAGTATGCCTTCATACATTTTCTTTGCCTGTCTTCACTCATTGTGTGTTAATTTTTTAGCTTTTACACTCTATCAATATATCTTCATTAATCATCTTCTACACACATTGCACTTATATTCCTACCATTGCATGATCTTTGAATCCATGTCTATTACCCTGTTTTGAGTCTTTGTATTCAAATTTGTTCATATGCTTCTGCTTGCATTCTTGCCCCTCTTGTCTTCTGTAACTTTTTTGTTGAAACTTTCTAACTCTGAATCTTTGTTGTTCATACATTTTCCAGATTCTTGCCTATTTTCCCTGTGTTCTTTTAGATCTAGGCTTGGGATTTGTTAGAACCGTAAACACTAAGAAAATTGGAACAAACTTTGCCCTTAACCCTTCCCAAGATTTCCAGAATCTTCATCTTGGTAATCGCCGAGGTCCGTAGAGCCAAAAAAAACACTTATTACCTAAAAACAACATCAATCCCACTTTAGTCGAGGTCATGGGTATGCATAGGTGGAGGGTAGATAGCCCCGCTAAGATAGAAGCCTTCCGCCAAGAATTCAACATTCCAACTGATGTCTATATCAGACTGGCTGGAGAAAACGACTCTATAATGCCAAGAGAAAACTACATGCCCTTTCTCGTAGATTAGGTTTCCTTTAGACATTCTATTCAGAGAAATATTACATTTCTACAAACTTAACCCCATACAGTTAGCCATCAATACTTTTAGGGTTATCAACGAGGTAGCCAAGCCTAATAGCCGACATAAGGCTCAACTCAACCTTCAGGACGTTCAATATTGCTACACCATGTGTGCCCTCCAATCCAAAAATGGCATCACCTATTATCTAAAGTTGAGATCCATAGTATACAAGCTGATCGCCAACCTCCCTAACTCCAATAAGGGTGCGGAGGATGATTACCTCATCGTCTTGGCAACTGAGAGTTTGCTCAAGATAACGATCTCCACCTATTTCCACTCCCCAAAGGCATCTTAGTAGACCACCAAAGTAAGTCACCCTTAGTACACACACCTATTACATATTATCTGCTTAGGCTTTTTACTTCATCATTTCACTAATCACACACTATTTCTTATAGATCTCCCTCAACCCGACAAGAATTTTCACAAATTCTACATTCCCAGAGTCTATCTTCAGAGGTCTTAGACCTGTCCATCACCATTAGAAAAGCCCATTTCTTGCTGAACTACACAGCCACTTATAGGTCCCCTTTTTCTGACATTCCGTTGAGAAACAAGACCCCTCTCTCTACATCAACTCCAACTGCTTCTTCAATGGCAGATCAGGGCTCCACCTCTCTTCTAGCTGACCAGCTATCGATCTCAACTCCATCCTAGCAAATTCATCCTTCTGAGCGCTGACACTGCCAACATGTTTTTGACGCCTCTGCAGGAAAAATCAGAAGTAAGAAATGCCGAGGTTCTCAACTATTGGCGTATGATCCTGCTAATTCACCAACCACTCTACTAACATTCAAACTCAACACTAGTGTCACCATCACCATTTCATCAGAGAAAATAGTCTGAAAACCTACCGTATAGCTAATGATCTCCTTGCTGGTCTGCCCGACGTGGTGACCATGCAATCAACTTCCTCTCCTTCTTCTGTTCAGAAACCCAAAAAGGTGAAAAAGGCCAAGGCTAAGGCCAAGGTCACTGTCACACCTTCTTCTAAAGAGATGGACCCTGAGGATATTGTTCCCATATCCAAGCTCACAGAGGCCGAGAAGAGGCAAGCCTCTGTTGATTCTATCAACGCCCTACCACTGAAGCGGTCAAAGTCTTCAACTGCTAAGGACACCTCTGATGCATTCATCCCCGACATATCTATCGATGGTTGCCCTATCAGGCTCAGTGAGAGTGCATCTCGCCAACCTGAGCTCGTTGTTGCCCTATCTATTATCATGTTGTTCCTTATAGACATGGAGGCTATTAGGGATTTCAACAAGTACGAGCACTTTGCCTTCATAATGAGGAACACTATTGTGGTAAGCATCTTGCTCCCTTTCAATTTAGCACTTTATATTTAGACTTATATTCATTCGTGTAATAATCTTTTTTTGTTTTATAGACTATGCAGCATGCTGTAGACACCCCATTTTGACCGGCCCTAAGACTTGGGCACTTTATTTCGACCACCCTCACCAAAAACATCAAATTGAAATGTTAAATTCCAAACCTCACCCATTTTGGCCATCACTCGTATTTTTGTTAATTTGTAGTGTTTTATAATTTTATGTGTGTGTATTAAATTAGGTGTGTGCATATATTTTAAGTGTGTTTTATAATTGAACTATTTTTAAAACAAAAACAAAGAAAAAAAAAAGTAAACAAAAGAAAAGTGAAAACAAAAAAATATATATATAATAAAAAATAAATAATAATAAAAAATAATAATAATAAAAAAATAAAAAAATAAAGGAAAAAAATAAAAAAAAGAAATAATGTATTGTGAGTGGGGTTTTGAAAATATGAATATGATGATGAAGGGAGTGGTTGAGGAGTTAAAAAACAAAGAAAAAACAAAACATTTTCGGTGGAGGGTGGGACATTTGAATGATGATGCTCGGCGGTGGGTGAGAAAGAATAATGAAAAGCAAAAAAAGGGAAAGACCCACCTCTACGACCCATACACACAATCATCACATACAGCACATGGGGAGGGACTCACGATTGAGAGAGAGACACACATGGAGGAGGAGGAGAGGCATCTAATCTCTCTCTCTCTTGAATAAAAAAGACACACATGATGGAGGGAGAGAAGGCAGACACAAAAAAGAAAAGACATGCACTAATCTCTCTCTCTCTCGGCTGGGAGAGAGGAGGAGGGGAGCATCACCATCTTCACCCAGCAACATGTACACCTAGGAAGACTACCTCTCTCTCTCTTCTCCCTCCCTCACGGCAGTAGCTGCACCCACTCACCATGATCCACACCACCACACCATCACGGCATAGACACTACCCACACTCTCTAAAAAACCATAACAGCCGTGCACACAGCCATGAGAGACCGAGCAGCTCAAGCACACACTCACTCCACACACATGCATGAATGATACACACGGTTCTCCTTCTCCCTCTAACAAGAGACCACAGTCATCACACACCACCATGCTCCAACACCTCACCACTCCATTCACTGCACCTCTCACTCACGGCACACCACAACTCTCACCATGCACGGCCCTCACAACTACACAGACATGATAGAGGGAGAGACCCAGCTCTCTCTCTCTCTCTCTAGAGACCACACACACTCTACACCAAGCCACCACCATGATCACCATCACCTACACACTGCCATCTTCACCACAGCTCACGGCATAACACACTCACACACACACCAGTCCATCACAACCCATACTCACCCAACACACACAACACAGCACCAACCCATACCCACGGATGCACACTCACCACACCTACACGGCAGACCAACCCACCTCTCACTCACAACGTCTACACGGCAGACCAACCCACCTCTCACCCATGCACACCCACATGCACAGACCAGACCCACGGCACTCCATCTCTCTCTCTCTACCTGCTAACACACACACCCACACACCTACACACACCACCACTACCGTGGCCAACCCACATGTAAACCCATGCACACGGTGCACACCTCCAACCCAGCACCAAACCCACGGCAAACCCACCTCACAGACCCGACACCTCTCTTTCTCTCTCAACTTGCTCCCTCTCGGGCTTTCTTTCACCATAGTTTGCATGAGACCCAACACCCCATTTCTCTCATCTCACACCACCCATGCATACTTAACTTCACAACACCACCACTGCCACACCCCACCGTGGCCACCCATCACACACCACCACCATGATCATCATCACCGACACACTCAACACACCCACCATACACGGCACTCACAGCTTCACAAACCATACACCAAGCACACCCAAACCCAACTCTCTCACCTCACGGCACTCTCTCTCTCTAGAGACCCATGCACACAACACACTTCTCTCTCTCTAAAACTCTCTGATTCACTCTCTCTCTCGGCTACCAGATGCATAACACACACACACAGACACGGATGCACACCAACCCACTCTCCCATGCATGACAACCTCTCTCTCTCTCACCAAGTCCACCCGTGGGCTTTGAGAAATTCTGGGTGGGTTTTGTGGAATTCTGAGAACATTGGTTAAGTGGGCCTTGGCATTTCGTGGTTTCTTGTTGTTGCCCAAGGTTGATTATGGTTTTTCAGCCGGGCTCATTGGGTTTTAGACAGATTTCAAATCCGTTCCTTGGTTTGCCGCTCGAATCCAGAAAATGTGAATCATGTGATGTTGCGGAACCCGGGACATGCGAAAAGGATCCATGTGCCAGTGATGAAGCTGTTTATTTTATTTTTATTTTGAGTGTTTTGTGAGGTTTTATTTTATTTTATTATTTCTCCCTCCTCTTTTATTCGGATCTGTAATATTTAAGGTGTTGTAATAATTCTCCCATCCCGCTTCTTTCTATCCCATTCTTTTATCACTTTCCCTAACTGTGTGTATGTATATATCTGACATGCCATGCATATCCATGCTTTACATTTATGTCTCATGCATTAAGATTCGGCTATATTTACATGTGTGGATTTAATCAATTCTTCTGTGATTCTATGCGCTACCTCATGTTATTGAGATGATTCACATGTCCATATTTTAGAAGCCGAATCTTTAGTGCATCTCATGAGTGAATTGCATTAGGATTCTGTATATAAGATCATGCATATTTTACTAACTTTGTTTTGTAGCTGTTCGAGGGACGTCGGTCAATCTGTGAGTTTTTATGCTTTAGCATCCCTTTTGTGTGTGATTTTCTTATTATGTTTAGCATCCTACCATGTGACTATTTGTTTAAGTGATAAACTGTTTGAATGCCTGTGGATGAAGGCTTGTTGTTTGAATTGGAAAAATTCAATGAATGTACGTCTTAAGCCCACTTTGTCAAGTGGCAAATTCAAACCCTTTTCGACAAATAAACATGAAATTGAAGTGTTCCAATTTGAGCAAACTAGTTTATACTTGTATGTTTCACATAGTAAATTTTAGGATTTACTAAAATAATCAGAACATAAACATATAAAGAAAATAAAAGTCATATCATGGTTTAGTAGAGGCCGATCTTTTGATCGGGTGAGTGGGGGTGCTCATTATTGACCTTCCCCTCTCATACCTAAGGTTCCAAGCCAAGCATCCTTGGTTACGACGAACAGTGGCCTTTGGCACCGAGTCATGGGTTTCCTAATTTCCCAAAATATTAGGTGGCGACTCTGAGATCTGATGACGCAGTCCATTTTTGACAAAATTGCAATAAAATGGATTTTCAATAAAAGTTGCCAAATCTGGACTCTCATCTATGTTTCACATTGCACTCGTGAAACATTGAGATCAAAGAGATCTCGGGAGTCCGAACTGTTTAACGCGCGCGGGTACCCCCCGGGCATGTTACAGTTTCTGGCGACTCTGCTGGGGATTTATGAAACCTTGACTCGAACTCCATGATATGACTTTTATTTTCAATTATATGTTTATTGCATTGCATGCATTGGTGCACTTAAAGTTCCTGTGTTGCCCAGATACTGGTGGGAACACATGCATACTTTTTGTGACACTACACCTATCTCTACGTTACTTTAGAGGCCTTGTGTTGTAACCTTTTGAGATTTGTCAAAAGGGTAGCTTTGGCTATCTAGCTTTGCTATCTAAGGTTCTCAGACTCCGAAGAGAGGCTATTTGACTCTTCTGATTTCCTGGGATCTTTATTGGTTATGACCAAAGGACTCTTTGGTAACGTCACCTTGATTTCAACCCTTAGAACAGAGCTAACCTTGTACATATAGTGAGCTATAGTACCTTTCAAATTAGGACAGGATGCTTTCCCATTTCTAGGATGTGTGATACCACTTGTCTGAATAGTGAACCCTAGATCATTTCAAAGCTAGGACAGGATAACCCTACCCTCCATAGGGGTGTTTGTTCTCTTTCCTGCTATGTGTTATGTGCAATGTATTGGATCTATACAGGGGTTCTCAAATTCGAATGAGTGGTTCAGGTTGTTCAGTTTAGCACCATTACTTCAAAAAAAATAAAAAAAAATAAAAAATAATAACAAAAACATAAAATCAAAAAAAATATATAAATAAAATTTCGACCATCTCTGTGATTAGGGGAGTGACCACCTGTTGATTGCACAGGCTTTATTTTGAATGTTGTCGATAGCTCACACTTTGACTGGCAAATTGAAAATGGTTTTATTTTGAGTTCTGAATTGAGTATTGAGTCTAAGTTTGATTCCACCAAGTTTGTAGAGTTAGAGTCAGGCTCGAGTCAGCCTAATGAGTCAGAGTCTGTTGATTTCGAGAGTGCTAACCTAGACATTTCTGTCTTGTCTAGGTCTTCTTTGTCATTTTCTTTTGAGTCTGTGTCATTGCTGAGTCATAGTCTCTTTTCAATAAACAGAAAAACAAAAAAAAAATGCCATAGAGTCTGCCTACTTCTCTGTGCCTTAATTCATCGCATTGACCAAAGTTTTTCAAAACTTTTTCCAAAACTCTGATAAAAACGAAGAGGAAGAATTTCCTCGGGATTTGCAAATTTTGATCAACTGAGAGGAAGAGAGGTGTGCTAAGCCTTTGATGAAGAAAATCATTTTTGTTAATGTGGTACTGAGAAGGATCCTGGCTTGGTCCAAATTGGTTCTATCCTGTCTTCATAAGAGTACGAGTGATTAGTCACTTTGTGAAAAGATTTCAAAAAACTGTTTTTGCGTGGTCCTACGAAAACATGCCTAGAATTGATTATACAGCATAGGATCCCTCTTGACTCAAGGTCCGACCTCCTTAGCTCCTTAGCTTTCAAACCGTGATTCGAAGTATTCAATGACCATCAAAGTGTAAGGCTTGCATAGCCGAATGGGAAATAGCCCTTGAACTAGGGGCCATGATGTGATTCAAATGGAGGCAGCCCTTCAACTAGGGACAATAAGGTCGAATATGATTTAGATTGGAAATAGCCCTTGAACTAGGGGCAATGATGTGATCCAGATTGGAAACAGACCTTGAACTCAGGCAGAGAATGTAATTTCAATTTGAAAACGCCCTTGAACTAGGGGCAAAAGTGTGAGGCTTGCATAGCTGAAATGGAGGTAGCCCTTGAACTAGGGGCAATAAAGTATCACCCTTGAGAGGCTCGCTGGGCCGAAAACCCGGAAGGGCGACCCAGGCAAAAGTTAGAGCAAAAAAAAAAAAAGAAGGAAAAAAAAAAGAAAAATGAAAAGCTCGCAAGGTTGAAAACCCGAAAGGGCGGCTTTGGCAAAAGTTAGAGCGTAAAAGGAGAGTGTCAATACCCGAGTGAACCTTAGCCAAAACTATGTAGAGCCTGTGATTCAGATTGGAAACAACCCTTGACTAGGGGCAAGAAGGTCAGATGTGATTTAGATTTGAAGCAGCTCTTGAACTAGGGGCAAAAGGTTGGATGTGATCAAAGAGTTAAAACTGAACCGTTTCCCAATGAACCGCTCAGAAAGGCAAAACCCAGAATTTGAGAGAATGAATTTTTGAAGGACAGTCGAGTTCCTATCCACTACATTAGGGGCAACACTAGGGGCAAATTCAGACCCAATTAGCTTAGTCCCTACATCATCATATCTACGGTCAAGTGTAGCAGTTCTTATAGTTGGCTTAGAGATTCCCCAATCAACATGGACAAGTTAAATGAAAGTAACCCTTGAGAGGCTCGCTGGGTTGAAACCCGGAAGGGTGACCCAGGCAAAAGTTAGAGCAGAAAAAAAAAAAAAAAAAAAGAAAACTCAAAAGAAAAAAAAATGATGAAAGAACAAAAAAAAATGAAATGAAAAAATGAAAAAAAATGAAAAGCTCGCAAGGTTGAAAACCCGAAAGGGCGGCTTTGGCAAAAGTTAGAGCACAAAAGGAGAGTGTCAATACCCGAGTGACCTCAGCCCGAACTACGATGGCCTGATTCCTATCTTTGGGATACGTAGGTAGCTTCATCTCGAAGTTCGGCCCTAATAATTTTTCAACTCATTCATCTTGTCCATGTTTGATTGGTGTATCTTTAGTCGACTTGGTTGTCCTATCCGTGTTTGATTGGTGTATCTTCGTTCTGCTCAGTTCAATTGGTTCGATTTAACTTGGTTCAGTTCGGTTCGATTCGGTTTGGCGTTCGTTCGGTTCGGTCCGGTCCAGTTTTGCTCGACTTCATTCGGTTCGGATTGGCTCGGTTCGGTTGGCTTGGTTCAGATATCACCTTTGATTATCTGGTTTGGGACTATGCACCTCAATGATGATTCCATGTTAGTTGAGTAGTGACCATTTGCAAAAATAGGTTTTGATTAATTTGAATGAAGCTGACTAATTTTTCTCGAAAATTGTTCCATTTTTGCAAAACTTGGACCATTCTTTGGATTTGAAAAGGGAAAATTTTCAGTGCTCACAGTTTAGCTTACATGATTTGAAACAGAAAATGGAATAAGTATGCTAATCTAACTTTCATGTTGATCAAAACATGTTTACAAAAAAAATCAAGAGACAAAAAAAAGGGTCAAGGCAATGAACTAGGGGCATAGTCGAGTTAGAGATTCTGTCTTCTCTACCACTCGAGTCAACATTCAGTGTATATAAGTGTGTATTCATACCAGTCAGTGTATTCATACCAATCAGGGTATTCATACCAGTCAGTGTATATAAGTGTGTCCTTTCATACCAGTCAGTATATTTATACCAGTCGGTGTATTTATACTAGTCAGTGTATATAAGTGTTTGGATTAATTTGCTTCGTTTTTCAGTTCGTTAAGTCATTTGTTGATTCAGGTCAGTAAAGAGTCAATGTCTAATTCAGACTTCAAAAATTCAATCATTCTCAAATTCAATCAAACAAATGTTTTCAAGCTCAAAGTGATATGCCAGTCATGCCAGTGATAAGCAAAAAAAGAAACTGATTTTATTGCAGTCAGGGGAGGACATCCCCGATCACAGAGACACAAAAAAAAAAAACAAAAAAAAAAAAAACAAAAAAAAACAAAAAAAGAGAGAGAGAGAGAGGGATCTTTTTCTTTCTTCTCGGCAGCAGCCCGGCGGCGAAGATTGCAACAGCTTCATTTGCACACAACTTCGTTGCCTGACTTTACCATCAGCTGCCTCGCTTCGTCTTTACTCCTTGGAGCTTTTGAAGACTCTGCCTCGGCCTTGGCAGAGCTTCCAAAGGAGATATTCCTCGCCGGCCATCAAATTGGTTGTGCGAAGGAACTCCGAATCGTGTCACGGAGGTCGTCAGTCGTTTCAGCTCTTTGTTCTGCTTTTTCAGCGCGCTAACTTCCCCTCGAGAATCTTTGTACATATGTTGAAGTAAAGAAAGTTGTGCATTCAATCGATGCACCTCACATGTTCTGTTCTGCAGCCGACGGGACAAGTTGGAGACCGCAGTCACGGTCTCCACACATGACCTCAGCGTATACGAGTTTGCTTCGATGTCAGACTGTGCCGCCATGATTTGTTCAACTGACATCGCTGGAAAGTTGAAAACAGGAGAAGGAGGAGGAGCTCGTGGTTGAGGTTCAGGGGAGTCGGAATTGGTCATCTCTATCGTGGACTCGTTTAGGTCTGGGAAAAGAGTGAGAGAACCTTGTGAAGAGGCCATGGCAGAGAAGAGTAATGCAAAAGAAAGAGGTTGCAGAGTGGTGGCAGAGAAAGTTTGCAGGCTTTTGCTCTGCCTCTCTCTTTCGCAGGCCTCAACTTAAAAAGAGGATGAAGCCAAGAAGAAGAAGACAAAGAGGGAGGAAGGCTCGAGACGATCATTGACAATCGAGGCAAGATTGGATAGCCTGTCGATCAGGCGCCGCGATTGTTGAAATCGTGCGCCAGACACGACGCTCGAAGAAGATGAAGGAAGAGAGAGTGAGACAAAAATAGGAAGAGAGTGAGACAAAATAGGAGAGGCGGGAGAGTTGTATATATATATGTATAGTATTGTATATCTATGTATTATATATATTTGTTTTTGAACATTTGGGTCATAGGTGTGGCTTGGGTTTAGTGGTTTGGCCCAGTGGGTTGAGGATTCGGAAAGCCTAAGCCCGAGGTCAGGGGTTCGAACCCCACATCGAGTGTTTCTTTTGGTTTGTTTTGATTTTGTGTATATATGTCTCGTATATGTATATATATTTGTTTGCATATATTGTCACAAGAGTGGCGTGGTTCAGTGGTCGAGGACTCGAAGACCAGACCGAAGGTCAGGGGTTCGAAACCCCATATCCCACATCCATGCATTTTGTGTTTTTCCTTTCTTTTTGCGTGTTTTGCGTACGTGTGCTGACGTCAGCAAACGGAATATGCCTTCTCAGTAACGGCATCTTCCCGCTGACGGTTGCAAACGGAATATTCTATGTCTGTGTATATATCCATATATATTTGTGTATAGGTCCGTATATGTCTGTGTCATATATACGTGTATATATACTGTATATGTCTGTGTCTGTGTATAAGTCTGTTATTTGTCTGTGTATATTGCCGTATTCGTATGTATTTTGTTCATACATGGTATATAATATACGGTATTTGGTTCGAACATACAATTCATTCTTTCATTCTGTGCATCTATCGCACAATAATCTCACTTCGTGCACCTACCACTCAAATTTCAATTCAATTTCAATTCCATCGCATTATCTTGTGCATATCAAATTCAATCGCCCTGCTTTGGGCACCGCCCTGCTTTGGGCATCAAATTCAATCGCCCTGCTTTGGCATCAAATTCAACCGCCCTGCTTGGGCATCAAATTCAATCGCCCTGCTTTGGGCACCGCCCTGCCTGGGCATCAAATTCAATCGCCCGCCTGGCATCAAATTCATCGCCCTGCTGGGCATCAAATTCAATCGCCCTGCTTTGGGCACCGCCCTGCTTTGGCATCAAATTCAATCGCCCTGCTTGGGCACCGCCCTGCCTTGGGCATCAAATTCAATCGCCCTGCTTGGGCACCGCCTGCTTTGGGCATCAAATTCAATCGCCCTGCCTTGGGCACCGCACTACTTTGTGCATCAATCGCCCTGCCTTGGGCACCGCACTGCTTTGTGCATCAATTTCAATCCCCTAACTTCCCTCTCTCCGTATAAAAATACGTTGAGATACGCCTGTTGGTTAGGCCTTCAATCGCCCTGCCTTGGGCACCGCACTGCTTTGTGCATCAATTCAAACACCCTAACCTTCCCTCTCCCGTATAAAAATACGTTGAGATACGCCTGGTTAGGCTTCAATCGCCCTGCCTTGGCACCGCACTGCTTGTGCATCAATTTCAATCACCCTAACCTTCCCTCTCTCCGTATAAAAATACGTTGAGATACGCCTGTTGGTTAGGCCATTCAATTTCAATCACCTAACCTTCCTCTCTCCGTATAAAATACGTTGAGATACGCCTGTTGGTTAGGCCATTCAATTTCAATCACCTAACCTTCCCTCTCTCCGTATAAAAATACGTTGAGATACGCCTGTTGGTTAGGCCATTCAATTTCAATGCCCTAACCTTCCCTCTCTCCGTATAAAAATACGTTGAGATACGCCTGTTGGTTAGGCCATTCAATTTCAATCGCTCTAACCTTCCCTCTCTCCGTATAAAAATACGTTGAGATACGCCTGTTGGTTAGGCCATTCAATTTCAATCGCTCTAACCTTCCCTCTCTCCGTATAAAAATACGTTGAGATACGCCTGTTGGTTAGGCCATTCAATTTCAAATCACCCTAACCTTCCCTCTCTCCGTATAAAAATACGTTGAGATACGCCTGTTGGTTAGGCCATTCAATTTCAATCGCTCTAACCTTCCCTCTCTCCGTATAAAAATACGTTGAGATACGCCTGTTGGTTAGGCCATTCAATTTCAATCACCCTAACCTTCCCTCTCTCCGTATAAAAATACGTTGAGATACGCCTGTTGGTTAGGCCATTCAATTTCAATTGCCCTAACCTTCCCTCTCTCCGTATAAAAATACGTTGAGATACGCCTGTTGGTTAGGCCATTCAATTTCAATCACCTAACCTTCCCTCTCTCCGTATAAAAATATGTTGAGATACGCCTGTTGGTTAGGCCATTCAATTTCAATCGCCCTAACCTTCCCTCTCTCCGTATAAAAATACGTTGAGATACGCCTGTTGGTTAGGCCATTCAATTTCAATCGCCCTAACCTTCCCTCTCTCCGTATAAAAATACGTTGAGATACGCCTGTTGGTTAGGCCATTCAATTTCAATCACCTAACCTTCCCTCTCTCCGTATAAAAATACGTTGAGATACGCCTGTTGGTTAGGCCATTCAATTTCAATCGCCCTAACCTTCCCTCTCTCCGTATAAAAATACGTTGAGATACGCCTGTTGGTTAGGCCATTCAATTTCAATCACCTAACCTTCCCTCTCTCCGTATAAAAATACGTTGAGATACGCCTGTTGGTTAGGCCATTCAATCGCCCTGCTTTGGGCACCGCACTGCTTTGTGCATCAATTTCAATCGCGCTATCTTGCGCATCATCTTGTACACTCTCTCTGGTCTAGGAGACCTTAAATCCTCTAAAGGTGCAATTCCTTTGGTGTTTGTCGTGCCCGAACGACTTCAATCAGTCTGGAATAGTCACCTGGCTGTGTTTGTAATGAGTTCCTAGGAGATCAACTGAGACGGTGGAAACTAGAGTTCGAATGGCGAGGCCTAGAACGCAAAAGGTTCGGGATTTTCGAGACTAAAGCCTGGTTTAAATACCCAGGGGTGTATCCCCGGTTTGAAATCTGTATGGTAGCCCCATAGGTTGAGATAGCTTGTATACACCTCAACTCTGGAAACTGAACCAACCTAGTCTGTCACCCTGTTGGAGAATAGGGAAAGTTGCAAACATAGCCAGCACTCCATGACATTGC
The DNA here is from genome assembly GCA_030407325.1 of Camellia japonica. Classification (NCBI taxonomy): domain Eukaryota; kingdom Viridiplantae; phylum Streptophyta; class Magnoliopsida; order Ericales; family Theaceae; genus Camellia; species Camellia japonica. The sequence goes on from JAPPVO010000017.1 coordinate 38,703,858, forward strand.
ATTGCATTGTATAAATCATGAATTTTCAAACAACCATTGTTATTCTCCTTGGTTAAAACCTTCCCTCTCTCCGTATAAAATACGTTGAGATACGCCTGTTGGTTACACCATTGTCATTTTCTCTGGTTAAAACCTTCCCTCTCTCCGTATAAAATACGTTGAGATACGCCTGTTGGTTACACCATTGTCATTTTCTACTTGGTTAAAACCTTCCCTCTCTCTGTATAAAATACGTTGAGATACGCCTGTTGGTTACACCATTGTCATTTTCTACTTGGTTAAAACCTTCCCTCTCTCCGTATAAAAATACGTTGAGATACGCCTGTTGGTTAGGCCTTCAATCGCCCTACCTTGGGTACCGCACTGCTTTGTGCATCAATTTCAATCGCGCTATCTTGCGCATCACCTTGTACACTCTCCCGGTCTAGGAGACCTTAAATCCTACGTGGTCTAGGAGACCTTAAATCCTATAAAGGTGCAATTCCTTTGGTGTTTGTCGTGCCCGAACGACTTTAGGTGGTCTGGTATAGTCACCTGCCTGTGATTGCAATGAGTTCCTAGGAGACCAACTGCGACGGTGGAAACTAGAGTTCGAATGGCCGAGACCTAGAACGCAAAAGGTTCAGGATTTCCGAGACTAAAGCCTGGTTTAAATACCCAGGGGTATATCCCCGGTTTGAAATCTGTATGGCAGCCCCATAGGTTGAGGTAGCTTGTATGCGCCTCAACTCTGGAAACTGAACCAACCTAGTCTGTCACCCCGTTGGAGAATAGGGAAAATTGTAAATATGATCAAAAAAGCGGCATCCGTGGCCACCCAAATCGGTTAAAAACATCAGGTGCGCCTGTTTGTTTACACCACCCATATTTCCTCCTTTCGTGTGAGACGTGTTAGGATGTTGACTTCTCTTGGTTGAACTCTTTCCTCTCGTGCATAAATCATGAATTTTCAAACAACCATTGATTTTCTACCTGGTTAAAACCTTCCCTCTCTCCGTATGAAATACGTTGAGATATGCCTGTGGTTACACCATTGATTTTCTACCTGGTTAAAACCTTCCCTCTCTCTGTATTAAATACATTGAGACATGCCTGTTGGTTACGCCATTGTCAAGCATTCTCCTTGGTTAAAACCTTCCCTCTCTCCGTATGAAATACGTTGAGATACGCCTGTTGGTTACACCATTGATTTTCTACCTGGTTAAAACCTTCCCTCTCTCCGTATGAACTACGTTGAGATATGCCTGTTGGTTACACCATTGTTGTTCCACCCTGGTTAAAATACAGTCAGGTGCGCCTGTCTGTTTACACCATATTTCCTCCTTTCACGTGAAGACGTGTTAGGTTGTTGATTGCTCTTGATTGAGGTCATCCCTCTTTTGCATGATCATGAATTTTCAAAAATAACCGGCTTCGTGAAACGTGTAAGTCCAACTTTCAAACTGCATGTTGAGTATATCATTTGCATTCTGCCCCTGAACTACGCTGGTTTGATTCCTTGCAAAGGGATACGTAGGCAACCTTCGGGTTCAACCACTTGCATTACATCTGGTTTGTACATGCATTGCCTTTTGTGTGATTGCCCAAGTCTTACGGCCTTGTCAAAAGGGTCGTCTTCTGGCTTTGACATTCACTCACGTCATTTCATGACTTTGAGCTCTGTCAAAGAGGGGCAACTGTAGACACCCCATTTTGACCGGCCCTAAGACTTGGGCACTTTATTTCGACCACCCTCACCAAAAACATCAAATTGAAATGTTAAATTCCAAACCTCACCCATTTTGGCCATCACTCGTATTTTTGTTAATTTGTAGTGTTTTATAATTTTATGTGTGTGTATTAATTAGGTGTGTGCATATATTTAAGTGTGTTTTATTAATTGAACTATTTTTAAAACAAAACAAAAGAAAAAAAAAAGTAAACAAAAGAAAAGTGAAAACAAAAAAAATATATAATAATAAAAAATAATAATAATAAAAAAATAATAATATAAAAAAAATAAAAAAATAAAAGGGAAAAAATAAAAAAAAGAAATAATGTATTATGAGTGGGGTTTTGAAAATATGAATATGATGATGAAGGGAGTGGTTGAGGAGTTGAAAAACAAAGAAAAAAAACAAAACATTTTCGGTGGAGGGTGGGACATTTGAATGATGATGCTCGACGGTGGGTGAGAAAGAATAATGAAAAGCAAAAAAAAGGAAAGACCCACTCTACGACCCATACACACAATCATCACATACAGCACATGGGGAGGGACTCACGATTGAGAGAGAGACACACATGGAGGAGGAGGAGAGGCATCTAATCTCTCTCTCTCTTGAATATAAAAAGACACACATGATGGAGGGAGAGAAGGCAGACACAAAAAAGAAAAGACATGCACTAATCTCTCTCTCTCTCGGCTGGGAGAGAGGAGGAGGGGAGCATCCAGTAATGCTACGCTCCAGGAAGGAGCTCCAGGAAAATCTTCAGGAAGAGGTGGGCCCCACCTGGTGAAGAATTAAAAAAGGAAAAAAATGAAACGCGTGAGGGAAGTGAGGGAAGTGAGTGGTTGGCTCCCCTTTCTATTATTATATCAACAATAAATAGGATGGGTCCCACCTAGGAAAATAAAAAAATAAAAAAATAAAAAATAATAAAAAGAAAAAAAGAAAAGAAAATGTGGACCGCAAACAACCCTACTCTTTTTATTAATTTTAATTTTAATTTTAATTTTGATTTTTTTTTTAAACAGAAGCAACTATTACATCTATTATCAATAATATTTCGTAAGTGATACATGTGTTTGAAAAATAATTTAATTTTTTTATGTCATCAATTGATTGTTTTTCTCTAATTTAGATTTTATTTTATTTTATTTTATATTTTTTTAATTCTTCACCAGGTGGGACCCATCTATTTGTTGTTGGTATGCCAGTAATTAAATAAAATATTAAATAAAAAAATTAAAAAAATATTAAATAAAAAAATTAAAAATATAAAATAAAATAAAATAAAATCTAAATTAGAGAAAAACAGTCAATTGATGACATAAAAAAATTAAATTATTTTTCAAACACATGCATCACTTACGAAATATTATTGATAATAGATGTAAAAGTTGCTTCTGTTTAAAAAAAAAAAAATCCAAATTAAAATTAAAATTAAAATTAATAAAAAGAGTAGGCTTGTTTGCAGTCCACATTTTCTTTTCTTTTTTTCTTTTTATTATTTTATTATTTTATTATTTTTTATTTTTTTTATTTTCCTGGGTGGGACCCACCCTATTTGTTGTTGATATAATAATAAAAAGGGGAGCCAACCACTCACTTCCCTCACTTTCCTCACGCTTTTCATTTTTTTTCTTTTTTAATTCTTCACCAGGTGGGGCCCACCTCTTCCTGAAGAATTTCCTGGAGCTCCTTCCTGGAGCGTAGCATTACTGGGGGAGCATCACCATCTTCACCCAGCAACATGTACACCTAGGAAGACTACCTCTCTCTCTCTCTCTCCCTCCCTCACGGCAGTAGCTGCACCCACTCACCATGATCCACACCACCACACCATCACGGCATAGACACTACCCACACTCTCTAAAAAACCATAACAGCCGTGCACACAGCCATGAGAGACCGAGCAGCTCAAGCACACACTCACTCCACACACATGCATGAATGATACACACGGTTCTCCTTCTCCCTCTAACAAGAGACCACAGTCATCACACACCACCATGCTCCAACACCTCACCACTCCATTCACTGCACCTCTCACTCACGGCACACCACAACTCTCACCATGCACGGCCCTCACAACTACACAGACATGATAGAGGGAGAGACCCAGCTCTCTCTCTCTCTCTCTAGAGACCACACCACTCTACACCAAGCCACCACCATGATCACCATCACCTACACACTGCCATCTTCACCACAGCTCACGGCATAACACACTCAACACACACCAGTCCATCACAACCCATACTCACCCAACACACACAACACAGCACCAACCCATACCCACGGATGCACACTCACCACACCTACACGGCAGACCAACCACCTCTCACTCACAACGTCTACACGGCAGACCAACCCACCTCTCCCCATGCACACCCACATGCACAGACCAGACCCACGGCACTCCATCTCTCTCTCTCTACCTGCTAACACACACACCCACACACCTACACACACCACCACTACCGTGGCCAACCCACATGTAAACCCATGCACACGGTGCACACCTCCAACCCAGCACCAAACCCACGGCAAACCCACCTCACAGACCCGACACCTCTCTTTCTCTCTCAACTTGCTCCCTCTCGGGCTTTCTTTCACCATAGTTTGCATGAGAACCCAACACCCCATTTCTCTCATCTCACACCACCCATGCATACTTAACTTCACAACACCACCACTGCCACACCCACCGTGGCCACCCATCACACACCACCACCATGATCATCATCACCGACACACTCAACACACCACCATACACGGCACTCACAGCTTCACAAACCATACACCAAGCACACCCAAACCCAACTCTCTCACCTCACGGCACTCTCTCTCTCTAGAGACCCATGCACACAACACACTTCTCTCTCTCTAAACTCTCTGATTCACTCTCTCTCTCGGCTACCAGATGCATAACACACACACACAGACACGGATGCACACCAACCCACCTCTCCCATGCATGACAACCTCTCTCTCTCTTCACCAAGTCCACCCGTGGGCTTTGAGAAATTCTGGGTGGGTTTTGTGGAATTCTGAGAACATTGGTTAAGTGGGCCTTGGCATTTCGTGGTTTCTTGTTGTTGGCCCAAGGTTGATTATGGTTTTTCAGCCGGGCTCATTGGGTTTTAGACAGATTTCAAATCCGTTCCTTGGTTTGCCGCTCGAATCCAGAAAATGTGAATCATGTGATGTTGCGGAACCCGGGACATGCGAAAAGGATCCATGTGCCAGTGATGAAGCTGTTTATTTTATTTTTATTTTGAGTGTTTTGTGAGGTTTTATTTTATTTTATTATTTCTCCCTCCTCTTTTATTCGGATCTGTAATATTTAAGGTGTTGTAATAATTCTCCCATCCCGTTTCTTTCTATCCCATTCTTTTATCACTTTCCCTAACTGTGTGTATGTATATATCTGACATGCCATGCATATCCATGCTTTACATTTATGTCTCATGCATTAAGATTCGGCTATATTTACATGTGTGGATTTAATCAATTCTTCTGTGATTCTATGCGCTACCTCATGTTATTGAGATGATTCACATGTCATATTTTAGAAGCCGAATCTTTAGTGCATCTCATGAGTGAATTGCATTAGGATTCTGTATATAAGATCATGCATATTTTACTAACTTTGTTTTGTAGCTGTTCGAGGGACGTCGGTCAATCTGTGAGTTTTTATGCTTTAGCATCCCTTTTGTGTGTGATTTTCTTATTATGTTTAGCATCCTACCATGTGACTATTTGTTTAAGTGATAAACTGTTTGAATGCCTGTGGATGAAGGCTTGTTGTTTGAATTAGAATAATTCAATGAATGTACGTCTTAAGCCCACTTTGTCAAGTGGCAAATTCAAACCCTTTTCGACAAATAAACATGAAATTGAAGTGTTCCAATTTGAGCAAACTAGTCTATACTTGTATGCTTCACATAGTAAATTTTAGGATTTACTAAAATAATCAGAACATAAACATATAAAGAAAATAAAAGTCATATCATGGTTTAGTAGAGGCCGATCTTTTGATCGGGTGAGTGGGGGTGCTCATTATTGACCTTCCCCTCTCATACCTAAGGTTCCGAGCCAAGCATCCTTGGTTACGACGAACAGTGGCCTTTGGCACCGAGTCATGGGTTTCCTAATTTCCCAAAATATTAGGTGGCGACTCTGAGATCTGATGACGCAGTCCATTTTTGACAAAATTGCAATAAAATGGATTTTCAATAAAAGTTGCCAAATCTGGACTCTCATCTATGTTTCACATTGCACTCGTGAAACATTGAGATCAAAGAGATCTCGGGAGTCCGAACTGTTTAACGCGCGCGGGTACCCCCCGGGCATGTTACACATGCTCATACCTTTGCCTACAAGGTTGAACCAATGAAGAAAGATCTTGTGAAAAAACACAAGAGGCCACCGATCACCTCTAGCGACTCAACCAAGCCGAGGCAGCAAGAGCGAGGAGGTTGTTGGACAAGTATAACCTTGCCAAGAAGGTTGAGCAAAAAGCAGAGGCTGAGGCCAAGGCATCAACCGAGAGGGCCACCACGGCCAAGAAGGCTCTTGTCGAGGAGCTTGCTGCAAAAGAGGCCGAGATCAAAGCAGCCGACGAAAAAGCATATGTTGAGGGCTAGGCCGATGTCAGAGAGCAGTATAAGAAGTAGGTCAGCCAGGCCTGCAACCGTGGTTACTACCCCGACTGGTTGGCCGACCTTGGAAAAGCTCTCAGTAACCAAGGACTCTCCACTTCGGGACCTCAGTTAGCTTTAAGTGCACTTCCCTCCTTCCCCCACTTAATCTGATGAGGAAGGGGAAGAGGAAGAAGAAGAAAAAACCAACGCTGATGCCACTGCTGGGGCCAAGTCCCCCACTCTAAACGACTAAGTCTTGGACCTGACCGGAGAGGACGAGGATGAGGTTTCCAAAAGCCCCTCTGTAGACACCATATTTTTGACCGCCCCTAAGACTTGGGCACCTCACTTTGAACACTCGATGATGAAATGTTACGTTGTACAACCGTTCGATTTCTTCAGCAAAAGGCTTCAGTTTTGAGCTTCAGAACCTAAGCCCTGCACCCTTTTTGGATCCAAAACCTAATTATTTTCTAGCCTGACCACTCAGAGACCTGCTGGCCAGCAAGTGGCCTGCAGGCCATTTTTGGTTGGCCGGTCGTCCCCCTTCATAGCCGGCTGGCCATGTTCAGCGACAAATAGATATTTTTGGCTACTAGTTGTCCCCATGTGCATGCCTTGCACCAGATGGCTCAATACAGATATTTCCAACGTGAGGACCTATATTCTATAAATACATGACCTCCCTTTATGGTTTGGGGTTAGAAAATTTTGCCAAGAGCCAAAAGACTTGCCAAACACACTACCACTCTCTCTCTTGCAATATACATACACTATACATACACTTCTTAGCCTAAAATAGAGGGCTCTTACTGAGATTCTTGAATACCAATTTTAGCTCTCGAGGGTGTTCAACTTGTGGTTTGTGAACTAAAGAGCATCCTCTCTTTGAAAGAGGTATACTTTGAGCTTTTATACCATCTTTTCTATCTCTTTTCTTTGCCTTTTCACACTATTTTTTAGAGTGTTTTTAAGCTTAAAAATGTGATTTTAAGTCACAAAAAAGAGGAGGGGTTAGCCACCCTTCATTAGGCTTGTTGGTTATTTGAAACCTCTTGGCTTTAGCCCATTGTTCCTCACTTTTTTCACCTCAAAAACTCAATTTTCAGCACTGTTTTTGTGTTGTTTCAATGCTATTTTGTGTGTTAAATTATGCTTTAAATACTATAAATGTGTTGTTGTAAGTCCTCATGGATGTAGCTTGCAATCCATTTGAGTTGATAGTCTTTTCTTGCACCTTTTTATAGTTTTCATATATGTTCATACCATTGTTATCACCTTTGCATAATCATCTTTGCAACCTCCCTCCATTCTTTGTTTATTTTGATAAAGAGTTGAATCAAACAAAAGATTGATGTTCAAGGCATAAGAAAAAGACCTCCCTTGCTTAATGGTTTAATCTCTTCGAAGGTTCATTACTAAGGCATTACATCTCTCTAATGCTAAGCACAATCTCTTGTTTGATTCCTCTCTTTATCGCTTTTGGACTTAGTGGACGTAGTCTACACTTTTGGAAAAAAAATGAAGAAAAGATAAGAAATAGAAAGGTAATGTAAAAGAGGCTAATAAAATTAGAGTAAAAAGAGGTAAAAAAAAGGTAATAAAATTGAGTTGGGTTTAATCGGACGTTATATTGAACCCATTACGTCGCAGACCATTGCATACTTTTAGTGATGTTCAATGATTCATGAAGCAATGTTCACCCATTTCCTTGGGGTAACTCCATGATAGGGAGGAGGTGTTGTTTGTCTTTCGTTTCATTTTATTGAGTTTTTGTCCTATCGATTCATAGATTATCATGCATCAAATTTGCGACAATTGATGATTTGTGAATTAAATCTACTCCTCCTTTGATTATCTTCATGATAGGGAAGGGCAGAGAGGATAAACATCTCCTAGAAACACTCTGTTTTTGCTCTGTTTCAACTCTATGGCAACAAGGCATTTCTCCAAAAATAGTGGCTAGCTGGCCACCATTCTGCACGGCCAACCACCATTTTTGTACAGGTAGTGGTATTTTTGTGGCAGAACAGAGTAGAATTTGGGTCAAACTAGAATAATTTTCTGACTGCAAATAGAGCATATTCTGGCAGCAAACTGAGAGGCTTCCGGTAGGATGTTCTCAGTTGTACACATGTGGCCCCTCGCCTCCCATTCAAGTCCTTTAAATTAGTGCTTTAAATATTAGTATGTGTAATTAATTAGTTAGTTTCATTTGCATTTGTAATAGCTAGTTAATTTAGTTCATTTGGTGTTGTAATAATTAGTTAAACAGTCGGATATTCATTCGGACCCTCTTGTACAAGGGCAAATTTATAACCCATGTAATATTGTGTATGTCTTCCAACCCCCATTTCGTTCTCCCTTTTATTTACATGCTTACCGTGGTAGCATCATATTTTTTTTTTTTTTATTTCATATCATTATCATGCTTAATATCCACTTTTGCATGCATTGGGTTTGGTTCATCATTCTAACATTGTTGTCATTTCCTACTTACTTGAATACGTTCGTTACCGCATGCTTTGAGTTGATCCATATGACATGATAAAAATCGAACCTAGTAATTGCATTTTGTATGTGTTGCATTAGTCACTTGCATATTAGAACATGCATTTTTTCTAATTATTTTCTTCTCTTTGGTTTGCCTCGGAGTACTAGGTGAGCGTTCTAGGCTTTAGCATATTGCATGTGTGTTTGTGTTGCCATATCAAGCATACTACCATGAGGCTAAGTGCTTATTTGATATACCTCTTTGAATGCCTATGGATGAAAGCTTTATCGCTTAAATTGGGATGACTTTGATTAATGTATATATGTGCTCGCTTTTTTTTTTTCAAATAGCACATGTTCAAAACTCTTTTCAAACAAGCCTGAAATCAAAGCATTCCAAAATGGGTGAAATAGTCTATACTTGTGTGCCTCACATAGTAAGTTAGCATAATAATCGGAACAAGAGCATATAATGTACATAAAAATTACATCATGATTAGTAGAGGCCGATCTTTAGGTGAGTGGGGTGCTCAATCCATGACCTTCCCTTCTTATACCTAAGTTCCCGAGCCAAGACACTTTGGTTATGACGAACAAGTCGCCTTTGGCACAAGTCACGGGTTTCCTAAATTTCCCAAAAATATTTAGGTGGTGACTTTGAAATTTGGCAATGTAGTCCATTTTTGGCATCTCTGATGATGAATGGATTTTCTAAGATTTGCCAGACTTGGACTCTCATTTGTGTTTTTCTGTTTCACATTACACTCATGAAACCAGATTCAAAACCACGGGAGTCTGAACTATAGGGCTATTGTATCCGAGGAGAGTAAACCCCTCCGAGGAGCACGAAAAGCCAGCTATAGTTTCTGGCAACTCTGCTGGGGACTTAGAGAACTTGACTCGAACTTCATGATGTTTTATTTTATCTACATATATGTGTCTTTGCATTGCATTTTCATGGTCCTCTTAAGTCACTGTGTTTTCAATCTACTATTCTTGGATGGCTTGCCAGAGGCTTGCCTAAAAAGCTTGCCAAAAGGCTGGCCGGTCGTGGGCTCTGCCATGTTGGAAACACAACCCTTGGATCTAGATTGTCGCTGTACCATTTGATCCTCCTTTCACTTCTCGGTGTTAAGTGTGAGAGGTATATTAGGTAATCTTGCTGAGGTATCCTTTTGACTAATCGGCCTAGTGCATGTAATGAGCTCTGGCGACCATTCAAAATAGGACAAGATACTCTCCCACATTCAGGATGTTATGAAACCACTTGTTTGAGTAGTGAAACTCTAGATCATGCCAAAGTTAGGACAGGGAAACCCTAACCTTTCATAGGGATGTTTTGAATGCTTTTGTGCAAAATGTGAAATCGTTGGCAATGTGTGATGCAATCTTTGGAGAGTCTTAATCTTGAAGCGGTTCCTTTTAACCTTAAGGGTCATATTAGAATCAGAATTTGGGTCAAAATCCAAGAGTTTGTGTTTGATATGGTGGAAAAATATCAGAACCAAAACCAGAACTAGGACCAAAAATTGTATCTTGCTTTGTTTTGACCAGCATACCTGGTATCCTGATTTGATGGGGCTTTTGTGTTTAATGCTGGGTTTGTCTAAGCCAAAAAAGGAACAGTACCCAACTCAGCAAAGGCCCAACCCAATCCGACCTGGAAAGCCTTAACCCATCACAATCCATCAAATCCTAGAAATAAATAAATAAATAAATAAATAAATAAATAAATAAATAAAATTCACTCAGCAAAGGTCCAATCCATTTGATCCCAAAAGGCCAACTTAGCAAAGATCCATCCAATCCCAAAAGATTCATTTTGAAAAGCCCAATCAGTCAAATCCATCTGTCCAATTCAGATATATCAAGTGTAACGGGGTCAAAATCCTTATTAGTCAGCTCTTAGGTTACACCCATCTATTTCTCCAATTGCTAACTCAGCAAACCCGTGATGGCATAGAATCCATAAAAAGTTGTGGCCATGATAACAGCCTTTCAAAAAACTATGGATAAACTAAATCAGAGAATTGTCGTGCAAGATGAGACCATTGCTGAAATGCAATGCCCATCTAGGGCATCTACCACACATGCAGTCTCGGGCCCGCAACTAAACTTTGACCCACCTCCGCTAGTTGAAGATTTACTGGGTCCAGATCCTCGAGAAGGGTTGGCTCAAGCTCGAGTTTTCAGACCCCTGGTGTAGTCTAATGAGGGGCTTTTTTCCCTTAATATTAATGATCTCAACCCGACCTTATTAAAAATTGCTAACCTTGAGAAATAATTCAAAAAGGCACAAGGAATTAACTCCATTCCCGACATTGAGGATGGGTACACCGAGGCTGCCGTGAGGCTCCTAGATAGATTCAAAATCGAAGGGTCTGACTAAGCCTCAGAAACTCTTTCTGTATGGAAGAACCTTGTCGGGTATAATAGCCATTTGGTATGCCAGGTTGGACGATAAAGTGAAGTAGAACTAGGAAGATTTGGCTGAGGCGTTTGTCAATCAGTATTCTTACAATACCCAAATTGAAATGACCACCCAAGAGCTTGAAGCAACCCACCAAAATCCTAAAGAACCTTTTGTGGAATTTGTTGCAAGGTGGAGAGCAAAAGTAGCACAAATGACAGATCAACCTTCTAAGAGGGACCAAGTGCGAATAATGGTATAGAACCTTGAGCCTGATATGTTACAAAAATTTAATAGTCGCTCCACTGTTCACTTTTAAAAATTTGCATGAATTAGGGATTCAGATTGAGAGCGTATTTAACAAAGGGATTATTCCTAGAACAAGCGAACCAACAAGGAGGGTGTTTTCCAAGAGCACCAATGCTAGCAGTAGCACTATTCCCAAACCCGCTGAAGTCAATACCGTTGTCGTCGATCCCAAAACTGCTAACCCCTTTGCCAATACCAACCCACAAACAGCTGGCCCAACCCGAGCTGAAGGCAAAACTTTCACCCCCTCCATATGAGCCTAACTAGTGCACTAAAAGTCCTGATGGAAAGAGAGTATCTCAAACCCCTTGATCCCCAACCTCTTCTTGACCCACTCCCTGCTAAACATAACCCTACCAAATACTGTGTGTACCATCAATAGTGCGGTCATGGCATCGATCGTTGCTACCGTCTTCATCATGAGGTTCAGAATCTCATCGACAACTAGACAATAGCTCCACCTCAAGAACCCAATGTTACCATCAACCCACTTTTCATCCATGACCAAGTACCTCCTCTTCACCTTAACCTCATCACACTATCTCCCACCATCGATCCCAATATATATATATCACCCCATCCCATTTGCCCAGGCCAGAGGTATCCATTTTTGAAAATATTGATTTGTGCATGATAGATACACTCAATCCGGTTCGGATGCACCAAGGACACCGAATGGCCGAACCCATTACTGCTGAGATGTTGGAAATGATCGAAGACTTTGAAGGAACGGTGGCAGATTTAACCTTTGGGGTTCTAACCTCATCCTTTACCACACCTTATGTTAGGGATTTTGTACCAAAGAATTCTCCAATCTTGGGACAAGCTAAAAGTGGAATGGGCCAATCAAAAGCAAACAGGGCCGAAGCAAGTAACAAGAATGAGTCTGGGGTAACTATTGACCCTTGTGCACATCTCCAATAGGTTGTCAAGGCTTTGAAAATCAAAGGCCTGAACAAATGGCAAGTTCTTGCAATTGTTAAAAGGGTTGTGGATGAAACTTTCCCCACTCAACACACCAATGCTCAAGTGGGGGTTACTATGGATGAATTCAATGAGAAAAACTAGGTTGCAGGTACTTTGAATCACATGCTGGCAAACAAGGGAATGTCAAACAATGAAAAGGGACGTTTTACCAGAAACACCCATCCTGATTCCAATCTCAAGCTCATGAATGCCCAACCAACACTCGCCAACCCATTTGCCAATATTTCTAACACTGATGCTTCCTCTTTCCAAAAATGAACTTTTGTCCATCTCCATATGAGCCCATCAAGTGCATTGAAGCTACTAATGGAGAAAGGGTATCTCAAACCTCTCAATCCTCGCCCTCTCCCTAACCCTCTCGCACCTAGACACGACCCTACCCAATATTGCACATTCCATCAGTAATACGGTCATCATACTGATCGTTGCTTCCACCTTTGCCATGAAATTCAAGACTTGATTGACAATAAGGTCATCACCCTACTTGAAAATCCCAAAGTTGTCCAAAACTCTCTCCCTGACAGCAATAGATTGCCATCCCATAACATAAATCCCATCCACGACTTGCCGACAACCAACGTTGACCCGAGCCAGCACCACCAAGGAGATGTGTGAGGACAACCAGGATAATTGTGAGGCTCAATCTGTGAGACCCAATTTGGAAATCCGAAATCAATCCTACTGGGTGTGGATGTTAGTATTGCTGAATTGAAGGCAAGTTTAGACCCTCTCGTTGGGCTACTTGAAGTTATTTTTGAATTCTACAGATGGACTTGGAGAGTGAAAACCCCTTTTGTCTCAAGGATACTGATTTTGTTTTGAGTTGTTTTCCTATAAATAGTTGAGTTGTGAGTTTTATTTTCTTTGTCTTTTCTTGCATCGTTGCGTCAGTTGAGTCTCTTTCTTTGAGTCACTCTCGTGTACCCTTAGCTCTTCGTTTTTCTAAATAAGAAAGCGGGAGTCAAGTTTTTGATCATTTTGTTGTGCCTACAATAATGCATGTGTGACCTTTTAAAAAAATAGAAAAGCTTTGAATTTGTTTTTTGAATGACATTCCATTAATAAGTTCGAGTATTGAGAATGATCCCCCAAATGGTTTGAGTGAATTCTAATTTATCGACGCAAAGTCCTTCATGATTTCAAAAATTTTAAGCTGTTTCTTTTGTAAACTCATGAAGATAGGTTCAGAATTGTGCTCGGTATTCTGCATTATCCTAGGGATTCTCTTCACCTTTAGGTGATCATTTTGGCAAGCACAAGACGGCTTGTAGACCTCATAAACATAGAATTCCTCCCCCTGGTGTTTTCATTACTTCAAAGAAAAAAAAAAGAAAGAAAGAAAGAAGAAAAAGATACCAAAAAGAAAAGAAAAAAGGAGAAAGGGGAAAAGAAAAAAAGAAAAGAAAAGGGAAAATAAGTCAACCATTTCATTAGAATGAAATCCAATCAACTGGGAGGAAGAGAACTTTTGTCTGAATTTAGGGAAGCCAATGCGAGGAGGTGGCACATTGCAAGAAGAACCAACTTTAAAAATTGAGCGAAAGAAATGAGGAAGACATGCATAAGAGAATGGAGAACCAAGCTCAAATCAAGGTGAAGCCAGTTCCAGTGTTAGGGCAAGGATAACTATTGATCAAATTCACCACATATATTGTAACGCTATCCTTGAGAGGCTCGCTAGGTCGAAAACTTGAAAGGGCAACCTAGGCAAAAGTTAGAGCATGAAAAATGAGAAACCATAAAAATAGAGCTCACAAGGTTAAAAAGCTGAAGGGGCGACTTTGGCAAAAGTTAGAGCGCAAAAGGAGAGTGTCAATACTCGAGTAAACCTCCACCATGAACTACGTTGATCTGATTCCCATTCTTGGGATACGTAGGCAACTTCATCCTGAAATTCGGTCTCAACCATACCAATCTTATCCATCTCGACCCAATAATCTTGCCCAATTCACATTGTCAGCTTCGCATCAATCCATTAGCTACACCGACTGTTGCGTATATGATACTTGCGTTGGGTAAGAAAGAACTAGCTTGAATCAATAAGTGGAGAAATTTTCAATACTTTAACTTATCAGTAGAATCTCTATCTTGAGTAAAAAAAAGGAATCGAAACTCAGGTTTTGCGAAATTGAGTTCTAAAGGGAACATGAGTAATATTAGGGCACTATGAATGATCAGTCACCTTGAGTCTTTTCCGGCTTTTGGGTCAGTTGTGAGTCTTGTTGTGTCGTACCTGGTGTTTGTCTTAGTCAACGCTCTTCATTGAGTAGCCATAGCGTGTCTGTCGCTCAAAAACGCTTTTCATCAAGTCACCCTAGCGAGTCTATCGCTCAAAAGTTCAACAGAGTGGCATGGTCAAAATTTTATAAACAAATGTTCACTCCAAACTCAAAAACAAATTGAGAGTGCCCATACAAGAGGCATCGTGCTCATGATCATTGCAAAGTATATGTGAGGAATCCGTTACTACTTTGGAGGAGACAGGAGTAAGTTCTCAACATGTCGGGGTAGAAGAGAAGTATGAGTCTAATTGCTTGGCAATTGTTCCAGGATCTGATCACACGTGCCTACATAATGTTAAAAAAAGTGGTCAGTGGCGAACATTAGGGACAATTTTCAGTACATCTGATTGAACTGTCATTTGAACAAGGGGCATGAACCCAACCTTTCTCTCAATCTACTAAGAGCCATTTGTCGGGCACTTTTCCCTAAATTAGGGTAGTCTCACCCCTATGATGATTCGGATATGAATTAGCTTTCGAAAGTTGTCTCCAACGATTTCAGAACTATCTTGGGATTGCCATCTTCCCTATGATTAATACATGTGTTTTTTATGCATGCATGCTCATACACTCTGATTAATTTGAATTGCACAATTGGTTGCTCTTGCTCTTGACTTTGTTCTGTACTTAACAGAGTTTCGTTGAGTTACCTTCCACAGTGTTTTTTTTTTAGTTACATTTCAATAAGTTGTGGCAAGTTTCCCTATACTCATTCCATAAGGAACATGATGCACTGTCTTGTGCACCTACACAGCACTGTCTTGTACACCTTGCATCGCACTGTTTTGTGCACCTGCATCACACTGTCTTATGCAACTTGCATCGCACTATTTTGTGCATTCACCCTGCATCGCACTGTCTTGTACAACTTACATCGCACTGTCTTATGCATTCACCTTGCATCGCACTATCTTGTGCAACTTGCATCGCACTGTCTTGTGCAGCTTGTATCGCACTGTTTTGTGTATTCACCCTGCATTGCACTGTTTTGTGCACCTACACCGCACTGTTTTGTGTATTCATTGCATCGCACTATTTTGTACACCCATATCGCACTGTTCCTTGCACCTACATTACACTGTTTTGTGCACCTGTATCGCACTGTCTTGTGCACCACACCCGCACTATCTTGTGCTCTCACTAGGTCTAAGAGACCTTAAATCCTCTAAAGGTGCTATTTCCTTGGTGTTTTTCGTGCTTGAACGACTTCCAACGGTCCGGTATAGCCACCTAACTATGTTTGTAGTGAGTTCTTAGGAGATTAACTGAGAAGGTGGAAACTATAGTTCGAATAGCCAAGGCCTAGAACGCAAAGGTTCAGAATTTTTGAGACTAAAGTCTGGTTTGAATACCCAGAGGTGTAGAGATTATTTCAAAACATCCTCGGCTTGAAATCTGCATGGAATCCCCATAGGTTGAGGTAGCTTGTAGGTGCCTCAATTTTGGATACCGAACTAACATAGTCTGTCACCCTGTTAGAGAATAGGGAAAGTTACAAACATAGCTAGGGAGAAAAGTAGTACATGTGGTTTGGAAGCGCAAAATACAAGAAGAAGTCTTCAAACCAAGAAGAAGAAGAAAATCCCCAGCAACAAAAGGTGAGTCATCGTCATGTAAGGTACTTTCTAAAGCACTGCTTCCCAACTGCTACATCACATTTATTATCTATTACCTCTATTATATTGCATATAACATCTATCGCATGCATCTATTACACTATCCATTGCACCTATTACATCATATCATTTTATTGCCTGCATCCTTTCCATGCTAAGCCTAGTTTGGAATATGCTCATCTCTTTTCCATGTAAAGCATAGTTCTGTATGTGTACGCACCTATTTTACAAGAATTGTGGTTTGAGGGTGTTGGCACCTTTTCTGTGTTAGATGTGGTTTGGTTTGTATCCATGCCTTTTCTAGGTAAAACGTAGTTCGGCCTACGCCCCCTATCTATTGCATCCATTGCATCTTACTCTATCTTGTTGCATTCATCCTTTTCGCGTAAACATGTTTAGGATCGTTATCATCCCATTGCATTGTTATTTCCCAGTACATCTTTCCCCAGCAAATCATTCCTCACTTATATCATACCACCTAATTACTTGTACTCTTTCTGCGAAGGGCATAGTTCTGCATGTGTACGCACCTATTCTACAAGAATTGTGGTTTGAGGGTATCGGCACCTTTCTGTGTTAAATGTAGTTTGATTTGCATCTTCATTCCTTTATGGTATTCGTGTGTTTTACACTGCTTGTGGTTTGATTATTTCATTGCATTGTGTATCATTTGCATTGTGCCCCTGAACTACGCTTGTTTGATTCCTTGCAAAGGGATATGTAGGTAACTTTCAAGTTCAACCAATTACATTTACAATTTGTTTGTTTGCCCAAGTCTTACGGTTTCGTCAAATGGGTCATCTTCGGGTTTTGACATTCACTTACGTCATTTCATGATTACGAGCTCTGTCAAAGAGGGGCAACTGTAGACACCCCATTTTTTATCGCCCCTAAGACTTGGGCGCCTCACTTTGAACACTTGATGATGAAATGTTACGTTGTACAATCGTTCGATTTCTTCAGCAAAGGGCTTTGGTTTTGAGCTTCAAGACCTAAACCTTGCACCCCCTTTGGACCTAAAACCTAATTTTTTTCTAACCTGACCACCTAGAGACCTATTGGCCAGCAAGTGGCCGGCAGGCCATTTTTGGTTGGCCGACTGTCCCCCATGGCCTGCCGGCCATGTTCAGCGACAAACAGATATTTTTGGCTGCAACTGTCCCTATGTGCATACCTTGCACCAGCTAGCTCAATACAGATATTTTCGACATGAGGACCTATTTTTCAATAAATACATGACCTCCCCTCATGGTTTAGGGTTAGAAAATTTTGCCAAGAGCCAAAGACCTGCCAAACACAGTACCTCTCACTCTTACAATATGCATACACTATACATACACTTCTTAGCCTAAAATAGAGGGCTCTTGTTGAGATTCTTGAACATCAATTTCAGCTCTTGAGGGTGTTCAACTTGTGGTTTGTGAACTAAAGAGCATCCTCTCTTTGAAAGAGGTATACTTTGAACTTTTATACCATCTTTTGTATCTCTTGTCTTTGATTTTTCACATTGTTTTCAGAGTGTTTTTAAGCTTAAAAATGTGATTTTAAGTCACAAAAAAGAGGAGGGGTTAGCCACCCTTCCTTAGGCTTGTTGGTTATTTGAAACCTCTTGGCTTTAGCCCATTTTTCCTCACTTTTTCCATCCCAAAAACTCAATTTTTAGCATTGTTTTTGTGCGGTTTTGTGTGTTAAATTATGCTTCAAATACTATAGATGTGTTGTTGTAAGTCCTCATGAATGTAGCTTTCAATCCATTTGAGTTGATTGTCTTTTCTTACACCTTTTTATGGTTTTCATACATGTTCATGCCATTGTTATCACCTTTGCATAATCATCTCTGCAACCTCCCTCCATGCTTTGTTTATTTTGATAAAGAGTTGAATCAAACAAAAGATTAATGTTCAAGGCATAAGAAAGAGACCTCACATGCTTAATGGTTTAATCTCTTCGGAGGTTCATTACCAAGGCATTACATCTTTCTTATGCTAAGCACAATCTCTTGTTTGATACCTCTTTTTATCGCTTTTGGACTTAGTGGACGTAATCTACACTTTTGGACAAAAATGAAGAAAAGATAAGAAATGGAAAGGTAATGTAAAAGAGACTAATAAAATTAGAGTAAAAAGAGGTAAAAAAAGGTAATAAAATTGAGTTGGGTTCAATCGGACGTTATATTGAAACCATTGCGTCGTGGACCATTGCATACTTTTTAGTGATGTTTAATTATTCATGACGCAATGTGTAGACACCCCATTTTTGACCGTCCTCAAGACTTGGATGGTCTTGCAGGTATATCCAGTGATGAGTTTGATTGCTCGTCGAGCGCTTGAAATCTACGGCGAAATGCCACGGGTTTGAGCTTTCCAAACCCTGCATCAATTCTATCTCATTTTTGGACCATGTTTAGCTCCTTTCAACATTTTGTTTTTGATGTACTGCCGGCCATGTTCGGCCACTGCCGGCTATGGATTTTGTCCTGCCGGCCATTGATGTGCCCTGCTGGCCATCAATGAGCCCCTGCTGGCCATCACTGATGGCCGATCGGCCACCAGTGTATCAGTAGATATTTTCTGATATTTTGTGCCAACTGTTTGCACAGATTAAGCCATTTGCTTGCACGTATATGGCTGGATCTCTTTGAGGGGATTTTGTATCTTCTATATATGGAAGCCCCCTCTTGCATGTGAGGGGGTTAGAAAATTTTGAAGACAAAAAAATTCTCTCTCTCTCTCTCTAGAATTCTCTCTCTCTAAATATTTTGTGCCTTGTAGCCTAAATTCTCTACACTCTTGCATATAAGCCCTTGATCAAACTTGATCACCATTGAGTTGAGGTTGCTTGAGGTCCTATTTGAGCTCTAGAAGAGGATATTGGCTTGGTTTGGCTTGATTTTGGTGCCTAAATTGTATCTTGTCTTCAAGAGGTAGAACACTTGTGTTTTAAGCTTATTTGAAATAATTGTTTTGCCATCTTTACATACTGTTTTGAGGCTGGTTTTAACCTCTAAAAATCTCTATTTTATGGTCTAAAATGGTGGTTTAAGGTTTGATTGGAGTTAAGGGTGGTCCACCCTTCTTGTAGCTTGCTTGCTAAGTTGTTGTGCCATCTTTCAAAGTTCTTTCTATCAAACTTTTTGGCCTTTTTAACCACTGAAAATTAGAGTTATTTCAATGGCAAAAACTTTGTTTTGAAGTCCAAAAGTGGAGGGGTTAGCCTCCCTTCCTTGTGTTTTGTTTGCATGTGTAAATAGCTTAACATGTGACTATGTTTTTCTAGCATTTTGTGACTTGATCTCAGCATGTTTTGCTTCTATTTTGACTTGTTTTACCTCTGTTTGGGGCTGGTTAAGTCACTTGAGGCTTGCTTTGTATGCTTGTAGTGCAATTGTGCTTAATAGTCTAGTTTGTGCTATGTGTTGGCCTTTTATTCTAGCTTTTTTTAGCTTACTTCAAGCATGTTTTAGGACTCCTTTTAAGCTGTTTTAGGACTATTTTGAAGTATTTGTACCTTGTGAGCTTTGTATTGCATGCCTATAGTGTAGTGATCTCCACTAGTTTGGTGTTTTTGGCTTTTAAACATGGTTTGCATGAGTTGCTTGCATGTTGTAGTGTCTTTTTGCATGTAATTTCAGCATATACAATATCTGCAACCTCCCTCATTTCTTCACCTTTTCATTTGCTTTGAGGGTTGGTTAACCTTAGGGTTGTGTTTAAGCTTGAGATTGAGATTTGTGCTTAATGGTTTGGCATGATCTCTCTCATGCCTTAAATCAATCCTTTGGTTGACACCTCTCTCATTAGAGGACACTCACCTTGGAAAAATTGACTAAAAAATGGTTTGGTAACTTAAAATGTGTAAACAAAATTGGACAAGTAAAACTTGAGCAAGTTAAGCATGTTGTGTTTGCATTACATGTGTTCAATCGGACGTTATATTGAACACAAGGAAGATTGGAGAATTTCATACTCAAAGTGATAAAATGAGCCAATCTCCTTTGTTTCCATTTGTAGACATCCCCGAACGCATCCCGGGCGAAAGGGAGTGCGAGTCCCCCCCCCCCCGGGTTCTGGTTCGATATTGGGTCACTACAGTTCGAAGGACTCAAATGTCACGGTTCTCAATCTTGAACCAAAGAGTCCAAATCCGGCAAATCGTTTTGAAAACAGATTTTTTGAAAGAAGTGCCAAACATGGACTGCTTCGCCAGATACAGAGTCGCCACCTAAATGTTTTTTAAATGGGAAATTTAGGAAACCCTAACTCGGTGCCAAAGGCCACGTGTCCGTCATCACCAAAGTTGCCTCGGCTCGGGAACTTGGGTACGATTGGGGAAGGTCACTTCGTGAGCACCCCCGCTCGCCCGGTCAAAGACCGGCCTCTACTAACCATGATATCTTGTTTTGAAAACATTGTGTGTTCTTATTCCGGTTATTAGCCTAGGTTACTATGTGATGCGCACAGCATACAAGTATAGACTGAGTCGCCTGAATTGGAACAAAACACTTTATGTTTGTTTGTTTGAAAATGGTTTGATGGTGCTACCCGCAGGTAGGCTAAGACGTGGATTTGCCACCCTCGGGTGGGCTTAAGAAAAACATGATTTTGCCACTATCTAGTGGGCTTAAAACAAACATTTGATGAATTGTCCCACTCCAAGTAACCCAACCTCCATCCACAGGCATTCAAGGCAGTTATATCACATAAGCACATAGCCTCATGGTAAGCATGCTATCATGGCAGTCACTCACACGCATGCAAGGATGCTAAAGCATAAAACTCACCGAGTACTCCAAGCCAAAACAGAAGCTCGTTAGAAATCATGCATGATCCTAAACATAGAATTGCCTAATGCAACACATGCAAAGATGCGACTATAGCAGGCTCGGCTATTCTAAACATGGCATATGGAATGCTACAACTAACACGTATTCAATTTGGAATTGAAATACAAATGCAGTTTGTATGATGCGCCGAGCCCGGTGCGTGCAAAACAAATGAATGATGCAAACATGCTGTCATACTGTATGCTAATCAAAATATGCCCTAATCTAACCATCATAAGCAAGTAAATAAAAGGGAAGAAAGACGTGGGGTTGGAAGACATACATCACACTCACCCACACTTATTACAATTATGCCCTCGGGCAGAGGGTCCAAATAAATAATACAGTCCCGAATGAAAGAATAATACAGTCCGAATAATACAGTCCACATAATATACAAATCCCTAATTAATTAACAAATTAACTAAGAAAAATAAAGCTGGCATGCAAGCCAGGGACTGCCTCAATTCTGCTCCGGATGATGGAATGATGCATGTTTGGACTGCTTTGCGCGGAAATCCACTGGGATGCCCCAATTAGCCTCTGTTTACACCTTTTCTTGAAATGCGTGCCAAGTCCCGAAAATTTACTGATTCTTCATTTTGCTGCAACAGAGAGCAGGAAAGGAGCATAGCAATGTATTTCACAAATATATGCATGCCTCGATCCTCGGGCCACCAATCACGCATATCGATGCATGATGGCTGAGGAGCCGATTTGCACAACTCAATATAGGATGAATGCATATGAATGCTACAACAAAACCTAACTCCATCATGGATAATCCGGAGCGTCGGTGACTTGGGGATTGAGACCCGTTCCATCGCTCGGAGTACGAAACGTGCCTCGTTTCCCGTGCCCGGGCTAACTCCTATCCCGAACACGATGCGATATGCATGATATGCATGAAATGTAGCTAATATGCAACCCTAACATACACAATGTCATGGAATGGCATACACGCTATACGAGGTAATATACAACCGGGCATACACAATGCTATGGGTGAAATGGCATATGCAATGCAATAATGGGCTTACACCAACATGAGAGAGCCTCAGCCACACTCACATAGGAGGCCATCAGATGAAAACAAGATACCTCGAAGTGCGTGCCCACCCTCAGGCACCGAAATGCCACTCTAATGAGACATAGCAAAGACATGGAATATGATATGCAAACATGCAAAAATCAGTGGCAAAATGAGGGGCAAAACAGCCCCGAAATGAGGCGAAATAATACCCGATGTATGAAATGATCCCGAAACATGGATTTCAATGCATAGAATGGCCTACAGCTATACCATACATGCATAATTGCTACATGACATGAAAATACAGAAGCAAGGCAGCCCCAAAACTCACATTTTTACAGTACAAAACAAGGCCAAACAGCAATCACAAGTAGGGCTAAGATGGCATACAAAAATGGCTCCGCAAGGGAGGTCATGAAGCAAGTGGTAGATGCAAAGCCCAAATAGAAAAATACCCTTCTACAACACTGAAGAGGGGCTAAAAATATGAACAATTACAGTAGATGACAAGCCTCCAAATCAGTATGTAAACATGGTCAAAATGCAATGCAAGATTAAGGCCATAAGAGGGTATAACATGAAGTACACAAAAAATTCATCAAATAGCTAATGACCCTTAATGAAACATGCCAATAAGGTGAAAACATGGCCACTTTCAGTTCTGATCATGGCCGAAAACAGAAGCTAAAATGAGCTAACAAAGCATGCAAAAATGGGGGCCAAAGAGGGGTATAATGGTAAGTGCTACATGGAGGCCCCCAACAGTGTTGAGCCCTTCTACAATGTTGTAGAGGGGCTCAAAATAAGCCAACTCACAGTTTATATCATGCTCAAAAACAGATCACACATAGGCTAGAAAAATCATGCAAGATAATGGCATACAAGAGGGTATTGAAGCAAGTGCACAATGGGGGACTCAAACAGGTTGAGCCCTTAAACAAACACGAAGAATGGCTCAAAAGAATGACCCTTTCAGTTAGGGTCGGAGCCCAAAATAGTAAGCAAATAGGCTAGAAGAATGGTGCAAAAAAGTGCTACAAAAGAGGGAAAGATGAACTTACCCTTGAAGACCAAACTTTTGCTACCTCTTGGACCAAGGAATGTTGCTTTCTAGCTGCTGGAAAGCTCCCAAGCTGCTGGAAATGGAGTGGTGGTAGTGGTGCTTGGTGGTAATGAAGAAATGGAGCCAAAACTTGAGAAAATGAGAGAGAAATGGAGAGATATGTATGTGTATCCTCAAAGCAAGTTTTCCAACCCTTGAGATAGAGAGGGAGCTGCGGTATGTATGCAAGGATGGAGGAGAAAGGGGGAGAAAAATGTGTAGTGTCATGGGATTAAGTTCCCTCCTCTACAAAAAGTCCCCCGAAATCAGATATTTTGGGGGAAAAAGCTATACAGCTGCAATGCACACATCCCAAGGATCATGGCCGGCCTGCTATTTTTGTTGCAGGTGGCCGGCCGGCCACCCCCTATGGCCGCCCGGCCGGCCAAGGGGCAAAATGGTCCAAAACAATTTCTGGCCGGCCACCAGATATTGGTGTCCTCCCAGGTCTCCTCAACACAACCCTGTGGTTCAAAATTGGAAACTGTAAAACAGGAGAGAGAATAGGCCACTTTTAGGAGGGGTTCAAAAGGTTCAAGTTGAGTTACTGGCCGGCCATGTGATATTAGGGTCCTCCCATGTGTGTACAACACAAATATGTGGTTTGGGCTTGAAGAAAATGCTCCTAGGGTGGTCAATATTGGCTCGGAAGTGAGAAAAACGGGCGTCGGAGGGCGCCAGAGGAATATAACTGGTTGTTGAGACAATTGCTGGCCTCCCACCCTTCAGTGACATTCCTGGTGATAAAACAGAGGTACTTGCCAAAAATGAACAAAAACCGATGCAAAACGAATGCTCGGGGGCCAAAACACGCAGTTCGGGGTCCCGAAAATAGGCTGTTAAGCACCGAAAGTGGCATCCGGCCACGAAGTGGGTCTCTCGGACCCCAGTGTCCCTCAAAAGGGAGTAAATAAGATGTATGCCAAAAACCAGGGCAAACGGAGGTAGTTAGGCGGTCCCGAACCGAGGCACACGGCCTGACGGCTCCGAAAATCGGGAACCGGGCTCCGAAATGGGCAAAATGGCCTACGGCCACGAAATGTAGCCCACGGCCACTGAGAGATGGTCTACGGGACCTCTCCCTCCCTTCAGGAAGAGAAACAGAGAAGACCGAGTCTGGTTCGCAAACCGAGACAAGGTACAGAAGAGGGTTCGGAAGTCCGGAGGCAGGGCTTACGGCCGCGACTCTGAGACTTCTGAACGAGCACAATATGCAACATCACCGAGCGCTCAATCGGTGACGTCTGAGTCTTGAGGTCGGTCAAAAATGGGGTGTCTACACCATTGCCTTTGATCATTCATGACAAGACAGTGGTCTAGAGTCTTGTTTTGTGCATTTATTGAAATTGTGCAACTTGGATCTTTGGCCATCATGCATTGAAAATGCTTGGTTGGTGGTTTTGGATCCAAGAGTGCCACTCCTTTGATGTTTTGAGATGATAAGGAGGGGGGACAGTACAAACATACCCTTGGAAAAACCTTCATTTTCCTCTGTTTGTGCTCTGCTGCAGTGTGGTGACTCAGAGCACCAGTGGCCGGCAGTGGCACATTGGTGGCCGGCAGTGCCTCATTCTTAGCCGGCAAGGCACCTCTTTGGCCGGCAGGCCACTGGTGTAATCCTTAGCATTGAATTGGTAAGGTGGAGCAGAAAGATTCTGGAGTATGCTCAACCCTGCAAACAGAGTCTCTCAAGAGCAAAACGGTGGCTTTTCGGGGCGAGAACCGAGTGCATGCATCCTCCACTTCCCGAAGCAGAGCTATGGCAGTGTAGTTTAGATATTTCGCATGATTAGTTAATGCACATTTGTTTTAATTAATTAGTTTACTAGTTGATTAAAGTGTTGTAATAATTAGTAATTAGTTTGCTAGTTATTCATTTGATTTGTAATAATTAGTTTAATTGGATTAGTTAGCCTAGCTTAGCTTAAATTAGCTTAGCTCTTATTCATTCAGGCCCTCCTTCGCGAGGGTGCAATGTTGTAATAAGTGTGCATGTGCGTGTGCGTGTGTGTGTGTGTGTGTGTGTGTGTGTGTGTGTGTGTGTGTGTGCATGTCTTCTAACCCCACGTCTTTCTCCCTTTTATTTATCCGCTTTTGATGGTTAGGTTAGGGACATGTTTTGATTGGCATACCTAATGCTCGCATCCTTGCATTATTCATTTGTCTTGCATGCACCGAGGCTCGACGCATCATTCAAACTGCATTGTCAATTTCAATACTTTTGTGAATACGTGTTTCAAAGCATGCTATCAAAGTGTTGCAAATACCATGATTAATTAGCCGAGCCTATTTAGTTACATCATTGCATGTGTTGCATTAGGCATCTTGTATAGTTAGGGTCATGCATCTTTCTAACCGGTTTTTGTTTTGGCTTGGAGTACTCGGTGAGTTTTATGCTTTAGCATACTTGCATGAGTGTGATTTCCATATTACCATGATTCGCATGCTTGCCATGAGGCTATGTGCTTACATGATTAACTGCATGAATGCCTGTGGATGAAGGCTTGGTTACTTGAATTGGAACAATTCAACGAATGTACGTTTTAAGCCCACTTTGCGAAGTGGCGAAATCATGTTTTAAAGCCCATCATGTTTGATGGAAAATCCGCATTTTAGCCCACTTGAGGGTGGCTATTTCAAACCATTTTCGAAAGCAAATATGAGTTGAATTCGTTCCAAGTCTTGCGACTTAGTCTAGACTTGCTTGTGTGCATTACATAGTAAAGTTAGCTAATAACCGGAATAAGAACACATGAGGTTTATAAAATAACATATCATGATTAGTAGAGGCCGATCTTTGATCGGGTGAGCGGGGGTGCTTATTTCAGGACCTTCCCCTCTCGTACCCAAGTTCCCAAGCCGAGGCAACTTTGGTGATGACGGACACGTGGCCTTTGGCACGAGTCAAGGTTTTCTAAATTTTCTCAAAATAAAATATTTAGGTGGCGACTCTGTAATTTGGCAAAGCAGTCTAGTTTTGGCATTATTTGATTCAAAATCGATTTTCTAAAATGATTTATCAGATTGGACTCTTTGGTGTTTATCAGTTTCATATTGCACTTTGTGAGATTAGATTTAGAACCATGACAGGAGTCCGAACTGTAAGACCAATTCGAGCTCTCCGAAAGGGGGGGCGCGAAAAAGTCGAGCTACAGTTTTTGGCAACTCTGCTGGGGACTTAAAGAACTTGACTCGAACTCATGATATGTTGTTTTATCTACATTTATGTGTTTCTTTGCATTACATTTGCATCGGTGCGCTTAAGTCATAGTGTTTGCCATCTGCTATTCCTAAGCGGTTTACCGGAGGCTCGCTTGGAAAAGCTTGCCATAAGGCTGAACGGTTGTGGGCTCTGCCACGATGGGAACACAAGCCTCAGATCTGGACTACCGTTGTACCATTTGATCCTCCTTTCACTTCTCGGTGTTAGGTGTGAGAGGTATATTAGGTAGTCTTGCCGAGGTACCCTTTTTGACCAATCGACCTAGTTGCATATCGAAAGCCATAGAGACTGTTCCAAACTAGGACAGGTTGCTTACCCGAATGCAAGATTGTATGAAACTGCTTGTATGCGCAGAGAATCCCTAGCTCATGACGAGATTAGGACAGGGTAACCCTACCCCTTCATAGGGGTGTTTTGGCTCTCACTTGCTTGATACGTGTTTTTAGAGTGTAACTCTGCAGGGATGTATCTATCAGTTGCAACTCTGGGTATCAATCTGAGGGTATCTGTTTTGAGGCAGAAATTTGGGGCAGAAATCAGTATTTGAGTACAGATTGTCCAGCTTCTGATTTTAACTGTGTGTTGTCTCTATCTAAGCCGAGGTGCTGTGCGTTTTCTGATTTTTGTTTCTTTTGCTTTATTTTCCTTTTTGCAAGGTAGTATTTCGTAATTGCTTCTGACGAGGCAGTTACCCCCCAAGCACTCTGGACCAGAGTAGGACGGCTTTATCGATTTGGGGATCTTGTGAGAGGATAACCAGTGTTTGCTTCGCTACCCCCAGTTACGAGACGGAAGAGAGTTAGGCATAATTCACCGGTTCGGCAGCTACCTTCCTTTAGCGAAGTCCAGTTTTCTGCTTCAACTTCAAAAAGAGCTTACACACCAGTTCTAATAGATCAGCACCCCTCAGTCAATATGGAGGATATGATGCGCCAACTTTAACAGTTGGATGCTGCCCGCTAAACGAAAATTACAGCCCAACAGGTTGAGTTGATTGCTAGGCTACAACAACAACAACTGCAACAAGCAACAGCTCCTACATCCCATCCACCCCCAGTCAGGGTTCCAATATCTGGGGTTACTACTAATGTCCAGGAAAATGTGGACATTCCGACATAGCCAATCCTACCCCAGACTTCCAAAGCACCGGTCTACCCAATAGAGGCACCGTTTGAGTTTGAGGTCGACCCTACCGCGCTAAAAGTGAGCAAGCTTGAGAAGCTTTTCAAACGAGCTCAGGGTGTTAATTCGATCCCAGATATAGAGGATTGCTATACCAATGTAGCGGTAACCTTGCCAGATAGGTTTAAAATGCCATACATAGACCGATTTGACGGTTCGGGTGATCCCATGGTACACTTGCAGCTATTTTCAGATATTTTGCGGCCAATGGGCCTGACTAGACTGCATAAGTTATCCCTCTTCGATCGGACCTTGTCGGGTATTGCGGCCATTTGGTATGCTAAGTTGGAAGATTCCGTGAAAAGGAGCTGGGAAGAGATGGTTGAGGCCTTTATCGCCCAATATTCCTATAACACTCAAATCGAGGTCACAACTCATGATCTCGAGACAACTCGTCAAGAGCCAAATGAGGGTTTTTTCGATTTCGTCACTCGGTGGAGGGCCAAGGCCTCCATGATGACCACCCGGCCAGCTGAAAAGGACCAGATAAGAATGGTCATCCATAATCTACAACCGAGGCTACTGCAAAAGATAATAGTTTTACCTCTGCCTACATTTGCCAACCTCCATGAAATAGGGGTGCAGATAGAGGATGCAATGAAATAGGGTCTGATAGACCATGAAAAAGAGCAGCCTAAGAGGGCTTTTACATGCAGTTCAAATGCGACTACGAGTAGTAATGCAGCTGCAAGGACTTCTGATATTGGTATGGTCACCACCATACGGAAAATAGCCACCCCCTTTGCTGGTACATCTAAAACCACCTCACAACCTACAAAGCACCAACCCCAAGGCCTGAGGGTTTTCACCACACTCTACATGTTTTTGTCTACGGCCTTGAGGGTCCTGATCAGAAAAGGGCATCTGAAGCCCCTAGAGTCAAGTCCGTTGCCTAATCCCCTCCCTCCTACACACAACCCGGCCAAGTACTGCGCCTTCCACCAGCAATATGGTCATGATACCGACCTATGCCTTAGACTCCGTCATGAGATTCAGGATCTCATTGACAACAAAGTGATAGCGCCTCCCCAAAAGCCTAACATCACTACAAATCCCCTCCCACCACACAACCAACCCCCTCCACCCCTGCAAATAAACCTTATCCAAACACTGGCCGTCCTATAAGACCCCAGTATATACATCACCCCCTCTCATTTAACTAAGCCGGCACTATTTATCCTAGAAAGCACAAGCCTATGTATGATGAGCGCGTCCATGACCCAACCTGAACCTGTGGTGGTGGTTATAGTAGAAGAAGGCATGCCTGAGGGCTCTGTGAGCTTAACTGAAGATGAGTACAACCCTTGCCATTACATTGTGCCAACTAGCCAGGCTAGACTAGGGGTGAAATTGCCGATGGGGATGGAGGTTAATGTAGTCCGGGAGGACGGACCAAGCTAGGGACTGGATGATATAGCCGAGCTTGAGGAGGACATCAGTAACCTGCAGTTCTTCGATGAACAAGATCTAGGGAATGTACAGATTGGCTGGTTTAATATGAACGGATCAACGGATAATACGAGGTGGCTCAGCGCTGAACCGGATGTTGATGAGGGGTCTCAACCAAAGCAGGGACAGCTAGAAATGAGAATTTTTGCAATGGCCGGAATGGTCAACGACAAGGGAGAGTTACCGAAGAGCACCGGTACTAAGAATTTTACTCAAGAATTGAGTAGCATTAGTACAGCCGATACAGAACAAGAGGCCGCGCTGAAGTGGTTCGAGCATGAAAGAATTGAGAATGATCAGAAGGCTAGAAAAGCCAAAGGCCTTGCGGGGATTGAAT
This sequence comes from Camellia japonica, assembly GCA_030407325.1. NCBI lineage: Eukaryota > Viridiplantae > Streptophyta > Magnoliopsida > Ericales > Theaceae > Camellia > Camellia japonica. The sequence continues at coordinate 38,733,455 of JAPPVO010000017.1, forward strand.
GTGATGCGGATGTGGGAATATTTACAACGGAACCGGACAGTTGTTTGTCGGTTGCTTGAGGAATGTGGTGGGAAAATGATGATTTGCATCTTGCTCACACAGATGAAAATTGGGGACAGAATCTGCCAGACGATACTTAGTATTCCGAAGAAGTGGATCACATGACTCGGAGTGGGCGATACTTCAAGCCCCCACACCTGGACCAACCAGAAGCATTTGGGAATGATAAGGAGGCAGAGAAACAAAAAGATAAACCGCTAGAAGAAGAAGATGTACTGAAGCAGTTGAAGAAGATTTAGGCAGACATATCCATTTGGGGATTGCCCATGGCTTCACGGGTGCACAGACAAACCGTCCTATCAGCAATGGATAAGGCTAAGCTCTCTATCGACACAACCCCTGAGAAGTTAGTGGGACTGGTCTTCTCGGGAGGGGCTTCGCCGACTTTGACCTTTACAGACAAGGAATTGCCGCCTGAGGGCTTTGAGCACAACAAGCCATTATACATCTCTATTGAATGTAAAGAGAAGTGGGTATTAGTCGTCTTGGTTAATACCGGGTCTGCAATTAATGTGTGTCCGTCACGTATGGCCTATGCTATCGATTTGAAACCCGCAGACTTTGTATCAACAGCCCAGGTGATTCGGGCTTATGACAATACAAGTCAGGAAGTGATAGCGACAGTTCGGGTTAGAACGCAGGTTGGCCCGGCACAACAGGACATTGAGTTCCATGTCTTGGATGTTCCGACTACTTTTAATTTACTCCTTGAACGGCCGTGGCTGCACTAAGTGAAAACTGTCTCTTCTACGCTGCATTAGATGCTGAAGTACCCCTATGGGAAAGGAGTAGCTATTGTTTTTGGGAATTCTTCTATACATCCTCCGTCGGAAGTCACTACACCGGTACTAGAAATTATACACGATGATGAAGATGTCTTTTTGTCTAGGTTCACCTTGGCTGAGGCCTGGGCAGTACAATATATTCTGGCTATTGATGAAAGGTTGTACGTCAGTGCTCAATCTGTCTACCTCATGAATAAGCTGCAACATGTACCCGGAATCGGATTGGGAAGGAGCGACCGGAAAGGCGTTGTTGTGTTGGCCGAAGTGCCACATAACCCTCATACCTTTGGTCTAGGTTACACGCCTACCAAAGAGGATTGGATAAGAAAGGGAAAGGAAATGGCAGGAAGAGCCAAGGCTAAGCAAAGTGAGAGGCCCTACGAGCTTGTACATAGACCCATTCAAGGAATCCTAAACAGCTGCTTTGTCCAAGAGGGGCAAGATTTCCCATTCTGTGGCTTTCTTGAGCCATGGCTAAATTCTGAAAAGTGGCGTTTGCCCGATTTTGAGATCTTTTTTGACCTACAGTTGCAAGGGGATGAAGTTGCAGAAGAGCAGACTAACCTACCAGCTGATGCTGAATAGTGTATAGACGATGAGTCCGATGGTATAGAACTTGAGATAGGAGCAACGCTAGCTTGTCTCCTTTCAGATCCTCAGATCACACCAGAGAGCTTAGGGGATGACTTTTCTGTTTCCATGATTAGAGATCAAACGGCTGTGGGCCCTTCCGGTGGCATTCTGGATGCATCTATCGCATCCTCTCTCGTTTGGCAGTTCGAGGAGAGCTTTTTGTCCAGAAGTTCTGAATCAGGTAGTGAACCAGAATCTGATTCCACAGAGTCTGTGGAGTCAGAATTAGATTCTAGTTCTTCTGAGTCGGAGTCCGGTATTCCTGGGGTTGATAACCCGGATGTCGTTGTTTTGTCCAGGTCATCTTTTTCCTTTTCTTTTGAGTCGTTTGTAACCGAGGAATTGGACGAACTGGAAGTTGTGAATGAGAATGGTACCACTGCTGTTTCTGAGTACTTTTCTGTGCCACTTGTGTATTGTGTTGATCATGACTTTCAAAATTTTGATAAAAACGACGAGGAAGGAATTCCTCTGGTTTTGAAACATTTGATTGATTGAGAGGAGAAGAGGTTTGTAAAACCCCTAGTTGATGAATCACTTCAATTAATGTGGGTACTGAGAAGGATCCGCGTTTGGTCCAGATCGGGTCCACGTTGTCTTCGGAGGAACGCGAGTGCTTAGTCGCTTTATTAAAAGATTTCAAAGATGTTTTCGCATGGTCCTGCGAAGACATGCTTGGATCGATCCTGAGATTGTACAGCACCAGATCCTTCTTGACCCTGAGGCCTAACCCGTCAAGCAAAAGCTTCGAAGAATACGCCCAGATTAGGCTTTGAAAATCAAGGAAAAGGTCACCAAGCAGATAGATGCAGGGTTCTTGCTAGTATCTGAGTATCCTACTTGGTTGGCCAACATTGTTTCGGTGCCAAAGAAAGATGGAAGAAATCAGGTGTGTGTGGATTTCAGAGATTTGAACAAAGCTAGTCTGAAGGACAACTTTCCTTTACCGCACATCGACGAATTGGTGGACTTCACCGTAGGCCATGCATTGCTATCCTTTATGGATGGGTTTTCTGGGTATAACTAGATCTTGATGGCACCCGAGCATAGGGAGAAGACTGCCTTCACCATGCCATAGGGAACCCATTGCTACAAGGTAATGCCATTCTGTCTGAAAAATACTGGGGCTACTTATCAACGGGCTGCAACCACGATCTTGCATGATATGATCCACAAAGAGGTTGAGGTGTATGTGGACGACATGATTGTCAAGTCCAAGGAAAGAGAAGGCCACTACACTGCCTTGAAATTTTTTTTCCAATGGATCAGAGAATATCGGTTGAGGCTGAATCCTCAGAAATGCACTTTTGGTGTCACAGCAGGGAAGATGCTGGGGTTCTTGATTACACAGAGGGGCATCGAAGTTGATCCTTCCAAAATCAAGGCCATCTTAGAAATGCCACCACCAAGGACTGAAAAGGAGGTGCGAGGCTTTCTGGGTAAAGTGCAATTCATAAGACGGTTTATTGCAAAAATAACCTTAACTTGTGAACCACTATTTGGTCTCCTGAAGAAAGAAAAGAAATTCCAATGGGATGAGCGATGCCAGGTTGCTTTTGAGCAGATCAAGCAGTACAAAACCCGCCCGTGTTGTCACCGCCGGAGCTAGAGAAGCCGTTGATTTTGTATCTGTCAGTAACCGACACGACAATGGACTGCATGCTTGCTCAGGAATCTGAGGATAAAGTAGAGAAGGCCATCTACTACCTGAGCAAGAAGATCCTGGAATATGAGACCCATTACACTCCGCTCAAGAAGGCTTGCTTGGCCTTGGTATGGACTACTAGGAAGTTAAGGCACTACCTATTAGCTCACTCCATAATTCTGGTTTCGAGATTAGATCCCATCAAATATCTCTTCGAGAAACCAGCACTTACGGGTAGGCTAGCCCGTTGGTTGCTTCTTCTCTCTGAATTTGATTTGAAGTATATGACTTGTAAGTCTGTGAAGGGGAGAGCCGTAGCGAAGTTTCTAGTCGATCACCTAGTGGAAGGGGACGAGGCAGTAGAGTATTTGTTCCCAGATGAGGCTATTCTGCAGGTCGAAGAAGAGATTTAGACTATGTACTTTGACGGAGCATCTAATCAGTACAATTATGGGATAGGGGTGTTGCTGATAGCACCCGACAATTCTCACGTACCTTTAGTTTTCAAACTCCAGTTGAAGGTATCAAACAACAAAGCAGAATACGAGGCATGTATCGCTGGCTTAGAAACCGCCCTAGAACTAGGGCAAAACTGTTAGACATCATTGGGGACTCGAACCTGATTGTGTCTCAAGCGAAAGGAAACTAGAAGGTTAAGGAAGAAATGATGAAAATCTATCACCAAATCTTGGACGTTCTAATTCCCAGGTTTGAGAAGCTAACCTTCACGCATCTGTTAAGAGAGAGCAACAGGTTCGCAAACACTTTATCAACTCTATCTTCCATGATAGACATCCCTTTGGGAGTCCGGATGCATCCGATCATTATTAAGCAGAAGTATGTGCCGGCCTACGAGTTGATTGCCACGATAGATGAAGTACAAGATCAAAACCCTGGTACCATGATATCTGAAACTTCTTGGAAAATGAGGCTTATCCACTAGGGCCAAATGCCAAGATAAAAGGGCAATACGGCGAATGGCTGCTCAGTTTATCATCTGCGGGGGTAAATTGTATAAAAGAGGCCATCTGGGAATGCACAAGCTGTGTGTTGATACAGAAGAGTCGAAGCGCCTAATGGAGGCCATCCATGGAGGAGAGTGCGGTTCGCACACGAGTGGAGTAATGTTGGCTCGGAAGATCTTCAAGCAGGGTTACTACTAGTCAACCATGGAGAAGGATTGTGTTGGTTTTGTTCCACGATACCACAAATGTCAGATTCATGCAAATCGCATAAATATCCCGCCGTCGAAGCTGTACAACATGACTTCACCGTGGCCATTTTTAGCTTGGGGAATTCATGTTATTGGGGCAGTTACTTCGAAGGGGTCAAACGGACATGAGTATATCCTGGTGGCAATAGACTATTTTACAAAGTGGGTCGAGGCCCAATCCTATGCAGTGCTGAAAGCATCACATGTAGCCAAGTTCATCAGGAATAACATCATCTGTCGCTATAGGGTCCCGAATGAGATCGTCTCAGACAATGGTTCTAACTTCAAGAAATAGGTGATCGACTTGTTGAAGAAATACAACGTGGCTTTTCATAAGTCATCCACATATCGGTCGCAAACCAACAAAGCTATTGAGGCCACCAACAAGAACATCAAGCACATTCTACAGAAGATGGTGCAAACCTACAGGGACTGGCCAGACAAGTTGTCATTTGCTCTCTGGGCTTACAGGACAACAATTCAAACATCTATTGGGGCAACTCTGTATTCTCTAGTTTATGGGATGGAGGCTATTCTGCCGATTGAAGTTGAAGTTTCGTCGCTGGGAGTTATGGCTGAGCGCCAGATAGCAGAAGCAGATTGGCAGCAGAGCAGGTTCGAGGAACTTATGCTGTTTGACAAGAGAAGGCTGAAAGCACTGTACCACGTCCAAGGTTATCAACGCAGAATCGCCAGGGCTTTCAACAAGAAAGTTAAGTCTAGGAATCTGAAAGAAGGGGATTTGGTGCTCAAAGACAACCGAGCTCCCATCCATGACCCTAGGGGCAAGTTCAGACCCAATTGGACTGGTCCTTACATCATCAAGTTAATTTGGTCGGGTGGAGCTATCATTCTTATGGACCTAGATGGCATTGAATTCTTCCAACCAATCAACATGGACAAGTTGAAGAAATATTACCCTTGAGAGGCTCGCTAGGTCAAAAACCCGAAAGGGCAACCTAGGCAAAAGTTAGAGCACAAAAAATATGAAAAAAGAAAAACTGAGCTCGCAAGGTTGAAAACCCAAAAAGGGCGGCCTTGGCAAAAGTTAGAGCGCAAAAAGAGAGTGTTAAAACCTGAGTGAACCCGGACCGAACTACGTAAGGCTTGATTCCCATCTTCAGGATATGTAGGCAACTTCATCCTGAAGTCCAGCCATAAACACTTCCAAATCAACTGTGTCCATGAGATTGCTTTTGTCATCTTTGTCTTTTTTTGCATCCAAGAGTTCGGTTGTGATCTCCACTATGAGAGCTGGTTACAGTGCAGTGCAGAACTATTCAGACAAGGGGCAACTTTCCAGTTATTGGATTCGGGGTTGTACATCTCAAGGATAGATTCCGGGTGTGTCCAGTTGTGATCCTTATCGAAAATGGCTTTGAAAAATTTTAATAAAAGTTGATTTTGTTCAAATTAATCTTTTTACAACTTAGACCATTTTTGGACCAAAAAGAAAATTTTCAGTACCCACAGCCTTCAATTTCATTGATTTCAATACAGAGTTCTCTACCTCTCGATACAAATCAAAGTTGCTTTTTATTACATTCAAAAGGAAAACTTGAAAGTATAGATTAAAGCAATAAACTTGGGGCATAGCAGAGTCAGGTGTTCATGCGTCCCCTCCCAAAGCTTGTGGAAGCTTCAGATGCTAAAGTAGGCCTAGTTTGCGCGCTTTATCTTCAAGCCAAGCTATGCATTCGCTAGAAAGGGCGCGACTGAAATTGGGAGCGGGAGTCAGAAGTTCTCTTGTCCTCCAAGCAGTGGGATATCGAGCTAGCTGTGAGGCTCAGATTGGAAATGAAGCCGGAAACTCTACCCCCTCTTCTAGGCAAGTCTGGTCGTGTTCGAACTCACGCCTGAACCAGAAGGTAAAATAGAAGACAACGTGTGTCAAGCCAATCAACTAAATGCCAGGTTGTTGAGACATGCTGTAGCTCATCTCGGGCAGATCAAACCAGGGGCAACGCCAAGCGATGTCAGCAGCTGACCTATTGCACATCCAATGGCACCACCACCCTTTGTTCGGGAAATCAACTAGCCGCTGGCGAAAGAAATAGCCTCATGCTGAGTATGTAGGGCAAGAGCCCACTACTTTCAACCTGTCTATGAGCCATATTTGGGAAGGGATGAAAAATAAGAGAGATTGAAGAATAGAGAGGTGTATGTGGAGAGAAAAGTGAGAAAGGGTTTTAAGAGAAAAACAGAGCCTGAGGGCCGAGTGATGTAAGAAACACATGTGAGAAGGGTGGGAAACATTACCTGTAAGAGTAGTGGACTTCCTGCGAACTTGGTTGACTCCCGGCGACGGAAAGCATCCAAGCCTATCAAAGTCTCGGTTAGTGTCAAGCCAATGCAGCTCTTGCCCTTTTTCAAGCCTTGGGCGACTTCGATAAACCGAATGCTAGACCCTCCAAAGCCAGGGGCAAACAGAAAATGTGCCAACATACACAAGTAGAGGGCATGCTGCCGAAAAATTTGCCAAAGACGATCACCGCGGTCGCCGTCATCAGAAAATCGATGAATGAAACTGGGAATGTCTAGTGTTCCGTTGTGAACCAAAGATCGGGCATTGTGTAAAGTGAGCCCACACATTCTTCCTAAAGCCTGGATGTGGCTGAAACGGGACTGGGGCAAGATTTCCTCGTCACGCCGGGATTCCATCAAAACTTGGAATTCTTCAATTGTCAGACATATCTCCTGTCCCCCAAAGCTGAAAACATGTGTAACCGAGTTCCAACATCAACCGCGGCGTGGAGGAACAGAAAACACAGTGGAGTACGACTTAGCGGGAATAGTGCATTTATCCTAAAGCCTCGGAAATTCAACTTTTCCAAGCCATCTAAAGCCACAATCCAATTCGAGAGTTTTTCAGTAAAGAATGGCTCCATTTGTGGCAAAAATAGAGCTGGAATGAAGAAACCACGAAGCTGGAGCTTTTGTAGAAGATAAGGCAGTAAGTGGAGGCCAGGTGTCAACGTTTCAGAGGTTCTGCTCATCGATGGCCGACAGGGCTCATTGATGGCCAACAAAGGCTCATTAATGGACGGCAGGGGCACATTGATGGCCTGCAGACGGAAATGATGGTCGGCAGGCCATCCTTCATGGCCAGCAGCCTCCCTTTCAGGCGCACTGTCCTCCTTTGCGAAGATTCAGTTGCTTGCAACAGTTGTATTATGTTATTTGCATGTTTTAAGGTCTTGTTTTTAGTCCTTTTGGGCTTGAGCATGTTTATTTGAGTTGTATCTGTTTGGTTTTACTTGTTGAGTTGTATTTGTGTTGTTATCAAGTCCTTGTTTTGCTTATCGAGTTGTATTTGCATTGATTGTCGAGTTGTTGTTTTGTTTATCGAGTTGTTTTACTCTGTTTGTCTTTTCAGTTGTTGGTCGGTTCATTACCTGATTAAGACAATGCTAATTGAATGTGCAGTTTTCAATCAAGGCCAATCTCATTTCTTTTAATGCTATGCGATGTCATGCGATGTTCAGAATGTAAAATATAACACTTTTTAATCAAAAGTTGTTTTCATTCTGATTATGGTCACTTTTTGCAAAAGAGTACAAGTTTTTAAAGAAATAAAACTCATCTGAACTATACAAAGTGCCAATACTACTAGCAAAAAGAAACTAAGTCAAAAGCATAGATAGATCAGCACCGGCTATCTCAGGCTCAAGAGGCCCTCTTCGTCCTCTTCCTCGGCCAAGCGGACTTTGAAGCACTGTCTCCATCGGCGCCACTGTCCGAATCTGAATCAAAATCTGAATCGGAGCCCTCCTCAACCTCCTTAGCGTCACCACTAGCTGAATCCAAGCCGACATCGTCGTCTCTGTCCTTAGATGACTCTGACTGTAGACTTGCTGCCTCCTCATCCTCACTCATCTCATCATCATCGTCGCCTAAGATAGGCTTTGAAGGGCCACTCCCGTCGCCACCGGCCCTAGCCCTGCCTCGGCTACGTGATGGAGCCTGCCTCCCTCTCCTCCCTGCTGCTGGAGGAGGTGATAAAGGTCCTGCTACGGCTGCTGCTGTCGGTAAAGGTGGAACCTGAAAAGGCAGTTGGTATATGTCAGCCACAGTATGTGTATCAGATGCAAGAATGGTGTGTAGAATAGGTACATGTAGAGTATGAATACAATGTGAGAATGCAATGTGTCAGATGTGATCAATACATGCAGTGTATCAGTGTAGTGTGGGGAAATGTTCAGTTGAGATGTTAGTATATCAGCAGAGATATGATGACCGAAATACAAGAAGACTGAATTTTTTACCTCAATGCCATGGAAGCCGAGTATCAACTCCCTCCTCAAGATCATGCCCTCTAATGAGGCCAGCATCTCGAGTAACCCATCAACGTACTCTGTGGAGGGCTGCAAATGCAAGTTGGAATGATTAGTATCTGGAATGAATGAATGTCTGAATATCTAAGCAAGAATGTAAAATGAAATGAAATTTGAAGTGCATACCGGAGGTGCATCGGGTACCCTGACATATCTGTGACCGGGCAATAGAGGCTCGATCGAGATCTGGTAAGCTACTCCAGAGTACCACCAACCTGTTAGCTCGGTCGAAAGCTCTGGCCAACCAGCCCTCCGCTCTGCCTGGGGAATCCCTCTGCCACGGGCTGTGCTCGCCTGACTCGTTCTGCGTGTCACCCTCACGACAGGAGCTCTCACTCCCTCGCCCCCGTGAACGCCGACCAAAGGCGGCATCAAGTGTGTCTGGATGAAGGTCGCGTAATCGCCCTCTACATGGAAGTAATCCGCCTCTAGCCCTACTATAAACTGGATCACCTCTTCGGTAGACAGTCTGTGTGTCGCTCTCATGGATACTGGAGGTGCCATCGGTATGAATAGAGCGGGCAGGCCCAAAGTCTGGCGCGCGAAACGCTTACCCAAGAACCAAGCGCCGCAAATCGGCCCTCGAGAAGAATACGATGGCAGGTGATGACCCGAGCTGTATCATACTGAGCTCGAAGCCCTGACGGTATCTCGGCCCGTTCTATGCAACAATTCAAAATGCATGTTCCATGCAACGATAAAGAAATGCACATTCTATGCAACGACAAAAGCGTGTTTAATAAAGACAACTCAAAGGCAACTTCCGATTTACCTCTCGGAAGAGTTGCAATATGTTAAAAAGGATACACCTCCTTTATGTTGATGAGCGATGACCATCACACATGGGAAATGCAATTTCAAACTTCCGTGAAGACATTCCGAATCAAACACTGAACATCCCTTGCACTTCTTGGAATCCAAGGACACAAAACAGAGCCAGAGATAAAGAGGAAACTTGTGGAACCCCGCCGGCCACCAGGGGAGGCCGCCGGTCACCTGCCGGCCACTGGTGTGCCCTGCCAGCCACTAGTGCACCACTGCCGGCCATCAATGTGCCACTGTTGGCCATCGATGGCAGATTTGGGCAAATTTGACTTTTCACACTTGGGTCTTTAAGTACACAACTCTAAACTTCATTCCCCACAAACCCTTGCACGAAAATCATTCTTTTTGCTCTCTAGGTGCTCCTTCTCTCTAGATCCACGCATTCCACGCGTTCTCCAACACCCTAAAAACATTTTCTTTGCTAAAACCCTCTAGTTCTTTTCACTTTAAACTGATTGAAATTTGATTTCGACGCTTCTTTCCTCATTTCCACCATTCTAGGCTCATTCCTCTCGAGTTTCTCTCAAGATTTGTGCACATTTCCTGGCTTTGACTTTCTTTGATTTTTCCTCTCTCCTAGGGTTGACTTTTTCTAAGTTTCACCATTTTCCGTCATTGTCCCCCACTTTTGCTCATCTTGCACCTATTTCAAATGGCGGATGATGTTCCTCACGATGGGGCTCTTCCCGAGCTTCCTCCAATAGATTTCGAGGCAGACTTTGAGGCCGAGCCGGAGCTCTTACCGCCGAGCATACACCCTTTCAATCCAGTGAGGTACCATCCTCAGACTCACATAGTTCCCCGCCACAGAAGGCATCAAATCCTTTACTGACTTTTCTGAGAACGCGCCAGATGACCTCCTACTGAGAGAGCCAGCGTCTCATTTGTCGGCCATCACCGTAGAGGTACAAAAACTGTTTTTCTACAGCACTACCTTTAACTGTTTACATTTCTTGCACTATTTTGCTCTGATTTTATAGACTGCCTTGATCCAATTGTACTATCATCATTGCTTTGTATTCAACTGTACCTTCATTGCCTGATCTGATTGTATCTCATGCATTACCACAGGACGGGTCTCGCCCCTTTACAGGCTATGGCATGACGACCGCTCGAGATTAGTACGGTGAGCTCCCAGCTGGAGTTCGTGACATTATTGATGAGACAAGCTTCGGTATCTTCTGCTCCAGCTTGACTCGAGTCACAGCGAGCCGTCCCCTCTTAGGGGCTTTAGTGGAGAGATGGTGGGACACCACCAACTCCTTCCACTTTTCCACCTCGGGGGAGATGACGATGACCCCTTACAACTTTGCCATGATCACTAGCTTGGGTGTGGGAGGTGATCCGATCCCTCTCGACCCTGATATGGGGGAGTGGGAGGCAGCATGGGTCGCGCTGCTTGGGGCACATCCACTGACACTACTAGCAAGCATGGTCCGATACAGCTGGTTTGAGGAGCAGTTTAAGGGGACTGAGCCCGAGACGGTTGAGGCGACAAAGCAGTACGCCAGAGGCTTCCTCATGTTCCTTTTCGGTACCACCTTGTTTTCGAATAGGTGGAATACCGTGGGCCTGTACTTGTTGAGCGCCTTGGTAGTGCTCCATCGAGTTCAGTTCTATGATTGGGGCGGAGCCAGCCTCACCACTTTGTACGGATATATGAGCTTAACTTCTCGCATGAGTGGGAGCTTGATTGGAGGCTACTGGCGGGCTTGGGAGGTACACAGCTTAGTTCCCCCTTTTCACTTTACATTTTCTGCTTAGCATTTCCTACTTAGCATTTGCTACTTTACACTTGTTCAACACATGTACTTTCTGCTCTGCATTTTCTGTACCTACTTATGTACTATATGCTTTCTGCTTTGCATTTTCTACATTTGTTCATGCTATACTGATTGCATATCGTCACACTTTCCCTGCAGCTATGGGTGTACACATACTTCTCGGCTCTTGCTCCAGAGCCTATAGAGGAGGTTCCAGTGACAGTCTCGTTTTCTCGGGTATACGATGGCCTGCTCCGCCGTAGGACCCGGGAAAACTTCATGTTTTTCCGCCAGTATTTTGATGTGGTCGCGGCGCATGAGATAACCTACTAACAAAGCCATTTTACTTTTCAACCATTTGAATCCACAAATTAATGATTAACAGCGACTAATCATCTGTTCATTTCCATTTCAAATCATATGGTAGCCCTATGCATGTTTGCATAGAATATACATGTCGCATTGAATAAGCATTGTTGATTATTTTGCATAGAACATGCTCTCGCCCACGCCGCATAGAATATGCTTCTATTTTGTTTCTTGCATGTTGTGCATAACATGCCTCTAACATTGCGTCATGGTTATTCATCTCACATGGAACATGCATTCTTATTGCATGCACTTGTTAAGTTTCTTTCTTATGCAGGCACGATATTGTATGTACGGTTCATTCAAAGCTGGTGCAACCAGACAATATTGTATGTACAGTTCATTTAGAGGAACTTCAGGTAAGATCGCTCTTGTCCCTTGAACTCCTTGTTGGTTAGAAACATTCGGGTCCGCCCGATGTTTACACCGACACCCTCTTTGGTTAGAAACATTGGGACATGTGCCCAATGTTTATACCACCCCCGGTTAGAAGCATTTGAAATGTGTTCCGATGTTTATACCACCTTGTTTTTGTTAGAAACATTGAGACGTGTGCCCGATGTTTATACCACTCCCCGGTTAGAAGCATTCGGAACGTGTTCCGATGCTTATACCAGCTTGTTTTGGTTAGAAACATTGAGACGTGCGCCGATGTTTATACCACCCCCGGTGTTTGCACCCATCCTTTTCTTCTCTCGCGTCTGATGCGTTAGGACGCTACACTTTAGAAACACGTGGGCAAGTCCCGGTGTTCACATCATCCCTTCTTTTGTTACGCGTGCAGCGCGTCGGAATTTTGTTTGAGACTTCGGGTGTGCCCGACAGTCACTCTTAGCCTTTTCTGCATGAGGCGCAGTTAAGATTGCATAATTTTCTTACATCCTTTCTTCATGAAATGCGGTTCGGCTTGTGATTCTTATACGTGGTGTGTTTATTTGCTTACTTCTTCTCATGTATGAGATTACTGTACCTCGCCGGTTTGCTTAACATGTGGCATTTTCCTTGCATAACACTTGCATGTAAATGCTTCCTTATAGCCTCATTGCATGGTCATAAGTTATGTTTTTTTACATTGTGCATATCATTTGCATTTTGCCCTAGCCTGCAGGCGTAACTATATATTGTTATCTTGAATGTTTGTCTAAGTCTCGCGGCCTTGTCAAAATGGGTCGTCTCGGGGCTTTGACATTCACTCACGTCATTTTTATGACTCTGAGTTCTGTCAAAGAGGGGCAACTATAGACACCCCATTTTTGATTGTCCTCAAGACTTGGATATTCTTGCAGGTATATCCAATGATGAGATTGATTGCTCGTCGAGCGCTTGAAATCCGCAACGGAATGCCACAGGTTTGAGCTTTCCAAACCCTGCATCAATTCTGTCTCATTTTTGGACCATCTTTAGGTCCTTTCAACATGTTGTTTTTGATGCACTACCGGCCATGTTTGGGCACTGCCAGCCATGGATTTTGTCCTATCGGCCAAGGATTTTGTCCTACCGGCCATTGATGTGCCCTGCTGGCCATCAATGAGCCCCTGCCGGCCATCACTGATGGCCGGCCAGCCACTAGTGTATCAGTAGATATTTTCTGATATTTTGTGCCAGCTGTTTGCTCAGATTGAGCCATCTGCTTGCACGTGTATGGCTAGATCTCTTTGAGGGGATTTTGTATCTTCTATATATAGAAGCCCCCTCTTGCATGTGAGGGGGTTAGAAAATTTTGAAGACAAAAAAATTCTCTCTCTCTAGAATTCTCTCTCTCTAAATATTGTGTGCCTTATAGCCTAAATTCTCTACACTCTTGCATATAAGCCCTTGATCAAACTTGATCACCATTGAGTTGAGGTTGCTTGAGGTCCTATTTGAGCTCTAGAAGAGGATATCGGCTTGGTTTGGCTTGATTTTGGTGCCTAAATTGTATCTTGTCTTCAAGAGGTAGAACACTTGTGTTTTAAGCTTATTTTAAATACTTGTTTTGCCATCTTTACATACTTTTTTGAGGCTGGTTTTAACCTCTGAAAAATCTCTATTTTATGGGCTAAAATGGTGGTTTGAAGTTTGATTGGAGTTAGGGGTGGTCAACCCTTCTTGTAGCTTGCTTGCTAAGTTGTTGTGCCATCTTTCAAAGTTCTTTAAATCAAAATTTTTGGCCTTTCTAACCACTAAAAATCAAAGTTATTTCAGTGACAAAAACTCTGTTTTGAAGTCCAAAAGTGTAGGGGTTAGCCTCCCCTCCTTGTATCTTGTTTGCATATGTAGATAGCTTAACATGTGACCATGTTTTTCTAGCATTTTGTGACTTGATCTCAGCATGTTTTTGCTTCTATTTTGACTTGTTTTACCTCTGTTTGGGGCTGGTTAAGTCACTTGAGACTTGCTTTGTATGCTTGTAGTGCAATTGTGCTTAATAGTCTAGTTTGTGCTATGTGTTGGCCTCTTATTCTAGCTTTTTTTAGCTTACATCAAGCATATTTTATGACTCCTTTTAAGCTATTTTAGGACTGTTTTGAAGTGTTTGTACCTTGTGAGCTTTGTATCGCGTGCCTATAGTGTAGTGATCTTCACTAGTTTGGTGTTTTTGGCTTTTAAACATGGTTTGCATGAGTTGCTTGCATGTTGTAGTGTCTTTTTGCATGTAATTTCAGCATATACAATATCTGCAACCTCCCTCATTTCTTCACTTTTTCATTTGCTTTGAGGGTTGGTTAACCTTAGGGTTGTGTTTAAGCTTGAGATTGAGATTTGTGCTTAATGGTTTTAATCCTCTTTTGAGGGTTTCCACTAACTAACGACATGATCTTTCTCATGCCTTAAATCAATCCTTTGGTTGACACCTCTCTCATTAGAGGACACTCACCTTGGACAAATTGACTAAAGAATGGTTTAGTAACTTAAAATATGTAAATAAAATTGGACAAGTAAAACTTGAGCAAGTTAAGCATGTTGTGTTTTCATTACATGTGTTCAATCGGATGTTATATTGAACACAAGGAAGATTGGAGCATTTCATACTCAAAGTGATGAAATGAGCCAATCTCCTTTGTCTCCATTACCTTTGATCACTCATGACAAGGTGGTGGTCTAGAGTCTTGTTTTGTGCATTTATTGAAATTGTGCAACTTGGATCTTTGGCCATCATGCATTGAAAATGCTTGGTTGGTGGCTTTGGATCCAAGAGTGTCACTCTTTTGATGTTTTGAGATGATAAGGAGAGGGGACAGTACAAACATACCCTTGGAAAAACCTTCATTTTCCTCTGTCTGTGCTCTGTTGCAGTGTAGTGACTCAGACCACCAGTGGCCGGCAGTGCCTCATTGGTGGCCGACAGTGCCTCATTCTTGGCTGGCAAGGCACCTCTATGGTCGGCATGGGGCCGGAAGCAATCAATCATGGCCGGTAGGCCACTGGTGTAATCCTCAGCATTGAATTGGTAAGGTAGAGCAGAAAGATTCTGGAGTATGCTCAACCCTGCAAACAGAGCCTCTCAAGAGCAAAACGGTGGCTTTTCGAGGCGAAAACCGAGTGCATGCATCCGTCACTTCCTGAAGCAGAGCTGTGGCAGTGTAGTTTAGATATTTCGCATGATTAGTTAGTGCGCATTTGCTTTAATTAATTAGTTTACTAGTTGATTAAAGTGTTGTAATAATTAGTAATTAGTTTGCTAGTTATTCATTTGATTTGTGATAATTAGTCTAATTAGTTTAATAAGATTAGTTAGCCTAGCTTAGCTTAGATTAGCTTAGCTCTTATTCATTCAGACCCTCCTTCGCGAGGGCGCAATGTTGTAATAAGTGTGCGTGTGTGTGTGCATTTCTTCCAACCCCACGTCTTTCTCCCTTTTATTTATTCGCTTTCGATGGTTAGATTAGGGACATGTTTTGATTAGCATACCTTATGCTCGCATGCTTGCATTATTCATTTGTCTTGCATGCACCGAGGCTCGGCGCATTATTCAAACTGCATTGTCAATTTCAATACTTTTGTGAATATGTGTTTCAAAGCATACTATCAAAGTGTTGCAAATACAATGATTAAGTAGCCGAGCCTATTTGGTTACATCATTGCATGTGTTGCATTAGGCATCTTGTATAGTTAGGATCATGCATCTTTCTAACCGGTTTTTGTTTTGGCTTGGAGTACTCGGTGAGTTTTATGCTTTAGCATACTTGCATGAGTGTGATTGCCATATTACCATGATTCGCATCCTTGCCATGAGGCTATGTGCTTACATGATTAACTGCATGAATGCCTGTGGATGAAGGTTTGGTTGCTTGAATTGGAACAATTCAACGAATGTACGTTTTAAGCCCACTTTGCGAAGTAGCAAAATCATGTTTTAAAGCCCATCATGTTTGATGGCAAATCCGCGTTTTAGCCCACTTGAGGGTGGCAATTTCAAACCATTTTCGAAAGTAAACATGAGTTGAATTCGTTCCAAGTCTTGCGACTTAGTCTATACTTGCTTGTATGCGTCACATAGTAAAGTTAGCTAATAACCGAAATAAGAACACATGAAGTTTATAAAATAACATATCATGATTAGTAGAGGCCGATCTTTGATCAGGTGAGTGGGGGTGCTCATTTCAGGACCTTCCCCTCTCGTACCCAAGTTCCCGAGCCGAGGCAACTTTGGTGATGACGGACACATGACCTTTGGCACGAGTCAAGGTTTCCTAAATTCTTCCAAAATAAAATATTTAGGTGGCGACTTTGTAATCTGGCAAAGCAGTCCAGTTTTGGCATTATTTGATTCAAAATCGATTTTCCAAAATGATTTGCCGGATTGGACTCTTTGGTGTTTATCAGTTTCACATTGCACTTTATGAGATTAGATTCAGAACCGTGACAAAAGTCCGAACTGTAGGACCAATTCGAGCTCTCCGAAAGGGGGGCGCAAAAAAGTCGAGCTACACAATGTCCACCCATTTCCTTGAGGTAACTTTATGATCGAGATGAGGTGTTGTTGGTCTTTCGTTTCATTTTATTGAGTTTTTGTCCTATCGGTTCATAGATCATCACGCAAAAAATTTGCGATAATTGATGATTTGTGAATCGAATCTACTCCTCCTTTGATCATCTTCATGATAGGGAAGGGCAGTGAGGATAAACATCTCCTGGAAACACTCAGTTTTTGCTCTGTTTCAACTCTGTAGCAGCAGGGCATTTCTCAAAAAATAATGGCTGGCCAACCACCATTCTGCACGGTTGACCACTTTTCAAGGCCGGCTGACCACCCATTTTTGTACAGGCAATGGTATTTTTGTGGTAGAACAGAGCAGAACCTGAGGCCAAAATAGAATAATTTTCTGACTGCAAATAGAGCATATTCTAGCAGCAAACAGAGAGGTTTCTGGGAGAACGTTCTCGGTTGTACGCATGTGGCCCCTCACCTCGCATTCGAGTCCTTTAAATAAGTGCTTTAAATATTAGTATGTGTAATTAATTAGTTACTCTCATTTGAATTTGTAATAGCTAGTTAATTTAGTTTATTTGGTGTTGTAATAATTAGTTAAACATTCGAACATTTATTCGGACCATCTTGTACAAGGGCAAATTTGTAACCCATGTAATATTGTGTATGTCTTTCAACTCCCATTTCTTTCTTCCATTTATTTATATGCTTATCGTGGTAGCATCATATTTTTTTATTTCATATCATTGCCGTCCTTAATATCCACTTTTACATGCATCGGGTTCGGTTCATCATTCTAACATTGTTGTCATTTCTTATGCGTTACCACATGCTTTGAGTTGATCCATATGACATAATAAAAATTGAACCTAGTAGTTGCATTTTGTATGTATTGCATTAGTCACTTGCATATTAGAACATGCATTTTTTCTAATTATTTTCTTCCCTTTGGCTTGCCTCGAGGTACTAGGTGAGCATTTTTTGCTTTAGCATATTGCATGTGTATTTGTGTTGCCATATCAAGCATACTACCATAGGGCTAAGTGCTTATTCGATATACCTCTTTGAATGCCTGTAGATGAAGGCTATGTTGCTTAAATTGGGATGACTTTTGATTAATGTATATATGAGCTCGTTTTTTCTTTTCTTTTCTTTTTTTTAAATAGCACATGTTCAAAACTCTTTTCAAACAAGTATGAAATCAAAACATTCCAAAATGGGTGAAATAGTCTATACTTGTGTGCCTCACGTAGTAAGTTAGCATAATAATCGGAACAAGAGCATATAATGTACAAAAAAATCACATCATTATTAGTAAAGACCGATCTTTAGGTGAGTTGGGTGCTCAATCCATGACCTTCTCCTATCATACCTAAGTTCTCGAGCCGAGACACTTTGGTTATGACGGACAAGTGGCCTTTGGCATGAGTCACAGGTTTCCTAAATTTTCCAAAAATATTTAGATGGCAACTCTGAAATCTGGCAATGCAGCCCATTTTTGGCATCTCTGATGCTGAATGGATTTTCTAAGATTTGCCGGACTTAGACTATCATTTGTGTTTTTCTATTTCACATTACACTTGTGAAACCAGATTCAGAACCATGGGAGTCCGAACTGTAGAGCTATCGTATCTGATGAGACTAAACCCCTCTGAGGAGCACGAAAAACTAGCTACACCCTCACCAAATAAGGTCACCTCTGAAGCCGAAGTCATCGTTGCCGACAAGAGCTTTGATGAGACCCTCCGGGAGATTGACACCGTGATTGAGGCCGATGCTGAGGCCAAAAAGATTGTTGCCTTGTCTACCAAGACCGACACATAACCAACAGCTGAAGTGGAACTACCCGAGAACAATGCTTCAGAACCCAGCTCTTGAGATTTTTCTTTTTACTTGTACTTTTTTCTTTGAACAATTGTAACTTTGTTTTGAACAACTCTGTCGGGCCGAAGTGCCTTCTCATGTAATCAAACAAGTTTCTCTTTTCAATGAATGCAATTCCATTTTTGTCTAAGTATTGGATATTTGCTTCTTTATTGTTGCTTTCATATGATCTTGCCTATCTTTAGTACATTCTTCTAAGTATAGCATATCACCTCGAATAATAACATCTCGGATAGAACCTTTATCAAACATCTCGAGATAATGCATCTCGAATAGAATTACTATCAATCATCTCGGGTAACTTTAACTTGTAAAATTTTTCTGAAAAATTTTCGCAAGTGTCATATTCACTTGACTCATTCATACTCTCTGCCCCCTAATGTGAATCTAAGTATCACTTCGGTTCACATTAAGGATGCATCGTCTGATCCTTGTCTAAGTCTAACTTAGACATCCATGACCAAGGTCATCGTGTTTGGCTTGCCCAAACGAAACACTTAAGGCTTAACCTTAGTGCACCGAGAGTACTATATACCTCGGCTTTTCATACAAACTGGCCATATCGTGGCCGGTTTCGCCTTGTTTCTTATTGAAACATCTCTTTAACTTAGTTCAACTCTACCATCATGGCAAGTCTAAGTTAATCGTCTTGTTCACCCTAGGAACATCAGCTTAAGACTTTTTCAATCTTATCTCACAATTATGAATTTCAACAACATTTTGTAAAGAACAAAATCGAACTAGTATTTTATTAATACTTGGGCTAAAAAATTGTTTACATAAAAAGAAGAAAAATTAATGATAAAAGAACTTCAAATTACTGGTATTCCACGGTCTTAACAATTCTTTGTTATCATTGTCTTCTAGTCAATATACGCCATTGTCGGCAATCGAGATGATTCGATATAGTCCTTTCCAGTTTGGGCCAAGCTTACCCTCCATGGGATCTTTCTTATTGCCGACAACTTTCCTTAAGGCGAGGTCCCCAACTTGGAACTCTCTGGGGTTCACCTTATTGTTGTATGCTCGGGTAAGTCGTTACTGGTATGCCTCCAGCCAAATTGCTGCTCTTTCTCTTCTTTCTGCAATTAAGTCCAAATCTCGGCAAGAAACATTTCATTCATTCCATTCTCAACTCCTTGGGTTCTAATTCCAGGAATACCAATCTCAAGTAAGATGACTACCTCAGTGCTATAAGCCATAGCAAAAGGAGACTCTCCAGTAGATCTTCTCGACGTGGTGCGGTATGCCTATATAACATTAGGTAACTCCTCCACCCACTTTCCTTTGGCAGCTTCTAGTCTCTTCTTGATCCTATCTAAGATGATCTTGTTAGAAGCCTTAGCTTGGCCGTTACTTTGGGGGAAGCTAGAGGTTGAGTAGTAGTTCTTGATCTTGTATTTCGCACAGAAGTTCTTGATCAACTTGCAAACTGGGTCCCATTATCTACCACAATGGCTCTCGGTATCCCAAATCTGGTTATTATGTTCTTCCATATGAAGCTTCGTATGTCCACATCTCGAGTTTTGGCTAGAGGTTCAACCTCTACCCACTTCATGAAGAAGTCTGTGGCTACTAGCAGGAACTTCCTCTGTTTAGTTGTCTTGGCCATTTACCCAATAAGATCCATGCCCCACTGGGCAAATGGCCAAGGACTAGACACTAGGTTTAGATCTTCAACGGGCTGGTGTATCAAAGGTGCAAACATTTGGCACTTCTTGCACTTCTTCACATAAGCTTCTACATCCTTTTGCATGTAGGGCCACCAATATCCCTGTGATATGGCTTTGTGGGTAAGAGATCTGCCCTCTGCATGGCTTCCACATACTCCCTCGTAGATCTCGTACAAAAAGTCTTCTACCTGGGAAGGATGCACATATCGTAATAAAGGTCCAGTAAAGGACCTTCTATACAGATGGCCTTCTGCTAACAAGTAGAATTGGGCCGACTTGAGTATGATCTTGTGTGCCTCCTTTTTGTCTTCTCGCAGTTTGTCGTCTCTGATGAAATTAACCAGGGTGTCCATCCAGCTTGGTCCCAGCTCTATGCACATGACCTTGTACTCTATGATCAAAGATTTTGACACTTGGGCCTGATAGATAGTCCACCATAATTGTTCTTAGCGTGTCTAATTTTATGGCACTAGCAAGATTTGCCAGGGCATCGGCATAACTATTGTCTTCTAGGTAGACCTGCTATTGCCAGCAACTCTAAAATTGTGCTAACAACTTAATGACCTCCCTGACATAGGCCACCGTTCTCTCATCTCGGGCTGCATATTCATCCGTCGCCTGGTTTACAATGAGATGGGAGTCACAATAGACTACCACCTCTTGGGCTTCAACTGTTGCTCCTAGTTTCAATCCAGTAATTAGTGCTTCATACTTTACTTTGTTGTTTGAGGCCTTGAACCCCAGACGGATGAATTGTTCTATCATTCGTCTGTTTGGTGAATCCAGCACCACTCTTGTCCTCGCTTCTTGTCGGTTTGAGCTGCCATCGACAAAGAGGCAGAAGGACTCGCCGATGTAGATATCACAAGGCTTCAGCTTCTCTTGATCTTTTTTCTGTCCTGCTAGAGCGGGGTTCTGTGGTCCCAGTTGTGTTTCTTTTGGCTGTCCTGGGCAACCTAGGCTGAGGTTCGCAGGTGTTGACCTCAGACTTATACCCAGTGTGAACTCAGTAACAAAGTTGGCTAAAACCTGACCTTTAATTATAGGGGTGCACACGGTCCGGATTGGTTCGGTTATGAGAAAATCCAAGAACCGAACCGATCCTAACGGTTCTGTGATTTTGAGAATCAGACCAGACCATTACACTTGTAAAACCGGACCAGAACCAAACCGAAATAACAACCGAAATAACAGTTCGGTTTCGGTTTGGTTCACGGTTCCAAAAATTTCTATTTACAGGAATATATTGTTAATATTAGCAAAATAATTACTCAAACTAATTACATTTAACTCATAATAAAAACTAATAATATTAAGGCATTACTCAACATTAGATATCTATATCATCCTAATAGTCTCCATGTTACAGTAAGGACTTCAGTGGATGCTCTGTGAGCACCACAATCTTGTGAGCTTGGAAATAATGGTTCAGCTTCTTTGAAGCCATTACTAGGGCGAGCATCAGTTTCTATAGGGGTAAGTACTTCGTCTCTGTGCTTGCCAAGGTTTTGCTCACATAGTACAATGCCCTTTGTTCACCTTCTTCTTTTCGAATAACCACGGTGTTGACGGCGTGGTCCAAGACTGCCAAGTACAAAAATAGTTCTTCTCCTAGAATTGGATTTGACAACACTGGTGGAGTTGTCAAATACCTTTTCAAATCGACCAGGTCGACTTCACATTTTTCTGTCCATAAGAAATTCGTGGCTTTCTTTGACAACTGGAAGAATGGCTTACACTTGTCCAAACTCTGGCTAATGAATATGTTCAGTGCAACTACCTTACCGGTCAAGACTTAGACCTCTTTTGTTGTCGTCGGACTCTTCAGACCAAGGATAGCCTTGATTTGATCAGGGCTTGCTTTAATTCCTCTCCTGGTCACCAAATACCCCAAGAATTTACCAAACCCTACCCTAAAACCACACTTGGAGACATTCAAACGAAGCTGATATGCCTTCAAGATGTCAAAAACTTTCTTTAGGTCGGCTAAGTGAATTGCTAGTTCTTTACCCTTCATGACCATGTTGTCGATGTAGACCTCCACGGTCTTTCCAATCAGGTGCTTGAACATCTTTGTCACTAACCTTTTATATGTTGCTCCAGCATTCTTTAGTCCAAAGAGCATTACTCTGTAGCAGTAATGTCATTTGGGAGTAATGAATGTTGTTTTCTCTTCGTCTGGTGTGTGCATGGCTATTTGATGGTAACCTTAATATGCATCTAAAAAACTCATCCTTCCATGTCTCGAGATAGCATCCACGAAGCAGTCTTTCAGGTAGGTCTTGTTTAAGCTTGTGAAGTCCACACAAACCCTCCACTTCTCGTTCTTCTTCTTGGCTACCACTGTATTTGACAGCCAAGTAGGGTAATTTACTTCTCGGATCGCCTAGACCTCTAGTAGTTTCTCTACTTCCTCTTCTACTACCTATACATGGACCAAGGTTAGTCATCTAGCTCTCTGGATCACAAGTTTGGTCAACCTATCCATATTGAGTCTGTGGCAGATGACCTCAGGGTTAATCCCCGGTATCTTGTACGGTGTCTAAGCAAACATCTCTATGTTTTCTCTAAAAAAATTCTCCAATTTTCTTTCTTCTTCTTTGGCTAAGACCGAGTCGAGGAGAAAGAATCATTCTTCATCTCCTTCTTGTACTAGAACCCTCTTTAGAGGTTTTTCGCTCTTGTCGGCAGGTTTTTTACCGACATCATGCTAGTCCTCTCGATCTTCATCTTCGTCTTCAATCTCCTCTGTCTCTGCTTCTCTAACATTGCAAGTGTACTTTATTGCTGCCATGGAGCAATTTTTCATTTGCTTTTGATCTCCTCTCACATCCTCAATCCCGTACTCAGTTGGGAATCGCAACAGTTGGTGCAGTGTTGAGGGGACAGCCCTCATAGAATGCAACCAAGGCCTTCCCAAATGATGTTGTATGGGAAAAGGGTATATATCATGATGAACTCTGTGGTTACCATCTTGGTTCCTTCATGTACTTCCAAGCTCATGGTTTCTGGTGGCCACGTCGAGGTTCTATTGAATCTGACCATGAGGCTGTCAGATTGTTCCAGATCATCCTTGTGAAGGCCAAGCTCCTTGTAACATCGGACATACATGATGTCATAGGAGCTATCTTGATAGATTAGAATACGCCTTACCTGGCAATCTCCAATCTTCAGTATTACCACCAAAGCATCATTGTGTAGATAATACTAAACCATGTCCAAGTCTTCTTCCGTGAAGGAGATCATTGGCCCCCGATGTCCCTCCACTCAAGGTTTCTTCTGTTGAAATTGGTAAACATGTTGCAGATGTATTACCCTTTGTGTCTCTCATCAGATCTCATTCTCGTTGACCTTTGTGTGGATCACGTTGACAACCCGCGGTTTATCTGCCTATGGTGGTGGGGCTGGCGGTGCTACCTCCGACGCTTAGGCCAGCTTCGCCTATTCCTCTGGAGGTAGTCACTCAAATCTTCCTTCGTCCGTCTTGGAGCTCGACTGTCAGTCGATTTCAACCTCTTCGGTGTGTTATTGCCTGTATTGGGATGCGTCCTTTCGGACTTCTCTACATCTACGTCGTCAAAGCAGAGGCCCTACCCATGGACTTGCCGAGATCTCCTAATCTGGGTCCCCTTGGTCCTCGGGGTTCTCTTCCGTGATTCTGTCCATTCAGTGTTCTGTGATCGTCGATGTGAATTTCGTCCCCTCTTATCATGCTATGGGATGATTGGTACCATCATCGGTCCTTCCTTCTGGACGCTGACATTGGCTGTGGGAGTTGGTGTTTCTGAGAAAGGTAACACTGGTTACATCACCTTGCTCTGCATCATGAAGTTGACCACGATCTGTAGATCGGTCAACTTGTTCTCCAAGTCCTTTTGCTCGTCGTCTCTTCTCAGGCATCTATCTTTCCATACCTGGCAGTCACTCTTCTCGATTGCTTCTTCTTGGACCATTACGGCCCCTGGCGACATTGTTCGCTTCAAGATTCACTTCCTATACTTTCTGATCATTACTTCCTCCTTCGCCATTAGGACCCATGTATTCCTCATTCTCACTGTGTATGTCGTCCCTGACTCTCACCTCTTGTCTGTTGTTGGCCTTCTATTCTATACTATGTTCCTACAAACGATGCCAAATTGTGGGTGTTAATTTCTAACCTCACAACCAAATAGGGAACTTAGCTGAGCATGCGGCAGAATAGATTAAACCAAGCACCTGCCAATAAGAAGATGAGAATACCACGATGGCTCGTCTACCCGGGAGCACCCCATGATCAAATCAGTCAATCTTATCTCTCAAATATATCGAACAAGCACTTAACTCACCAATGAAAAACATACCTTAGACCCATTAGGGTGCCTCTCTTTTATAGCTAAAGTGTTTTCGTCCCCTAGAAGTCTCACTTCATAGGACTCAAGCACAATATGCTTATCTCGGACTCTTAGTCAGATATGGATCAACTCCTCAAAAGCCTCATCATTATCTGAACTAAGCGCATCACTTATCTAGGACTCTTGTCTTCTGTCCAAATATCTCGGATTCCGATATTACCACACCATATCTCGACAATATCGTAACCTCCTTAGCAATTTGGCCCATCCACGTAGCACCTCGGTCAATACCTCGGCAGCACCTTGGTCACGTGGCACGACCCTCAAAATACATCCCCACACAAACAATTTTGAAAGGAGAAAGAAGAGTTTGAAGAGAGTTGATTAATTGATATTATTTGCCACATCATTAGGGGTGGGTGGGGGGAAAATTAGGAGATAGAGCATTATAAATAACTAAAAAGAAAAAATAAAAAAAATAGTTGACTTCTTCTTTCTTTTCTTTTCTTTTTCTTTTTTTTTTTTTGGATTTTTTCATTTTTTTTTAAAATTATTCTACACTAGACAACTAGGATAGTAAAAAAATTGACATAAATTTAAAAAAAAACAAAAATTACTAAAGATAAAAAAAATTTTAAAAAAAAAACTAAAAAAAAAAAACAAGTTGGAAAAAAATGTGATACTAGTGTTGTCTTCACAAATATTTACAAATTCATAAAAAAATTATAACTTTAATTATTTAAAATAAATAAAATTTACCACTAATTTAATTTTTTTTATAAAAAAAAATTACAATTTTCCCAAATTTCTTTTGCTTGATTCAAACATTGTGTTATTTATTTATTTTTTAAAAATAATTACCAAAATCACTAATTTTATATTAGACCTAGATCAGTAGATCCACTGTGTCACACCTAAGTAGAACAACATAAGCATATACTTTACATGGAGAATTCCACAATGCACACCCTTTATTGTATGCTCTCTTAATTATGTCATTTTCTTTTTTTAATTATGACATTATTTTAAAATATTTAACTATATGTCATATAATATTTAATTATAATTTTTATTTTATTTAGTTATCACTCACAACGTATAACTCTATTATGTCAGTTTCTTCGCATGTCTTTTCCTACTTTACACATCTATACCTATATACAAGCGGTAATCCGTACAATGTACAAAAAAAAATAGACTATATACATTTTGTGTGATAAATAAATCATTTTAATCTTGGATTATGTCTTAATAGTAACAAGTCATGATAATAGGCCATCTGGATAGATGTTAACAATAATTAACTCATAAAATTTCACAATAAAATTTGATATGCATGAAAAATTATTAATTATAAAGATTGTTAGAAATAAAAGTATCACAATTACTTGATAACATAAGGGCGAGTTACACTAACGGTCCATCTAGTTTTGAACTTCTGTTATTTTCGTCCTGACTTTTAAATTATGATACATTTGATCTTAAATTTTGAATCTCATTCCAAATAAGGATAATTGAAGACATCGTTGCCCCCATTTCAAGGGTAAAGTCGTCAATTTGTTAAAATATAAACTAGTTTGACAAAAATAAATGTCAAAAAATTATTTTTAAATTTTTAAAAATTATTTCTACCCACCAAAGATAAAATTATATAAGAATGATACATTTGACCTTAAATTTTGAATATCATTTCAAATAAAGACAATTGAAGATATCGTTGCCCCATTTCAAGGGAAAATCGTCAATTTGTTAAAATATAAACTAGTTTGATAAAAATAAATGTCAAAAAATTACTTTTGAAATTTTAAAAAATTATTTCTACTCACTAAAGATAAAATTATATAAGAATGATAAATCTTTTACATTTTTAAATTTTTTTTTACCAATTAATGTTTAGTATATGTTTGGATGATGATCATGTAATGTATGATTGTTTTTATTGATATTTTTAGATGGTTATCATTTAATAGATAGTTGTATTTGTTGTTAACAAATATTTTTAGATGGTTATCATGTAATTGATGGTTATTATGTTTTTATTGTGTAATCCATATATTTAATATATAAAATGTTTTTAATTTTGGATTTTTAATTTAATGGATTGATTTACTAATAACAATAAAGTTGTCGTATGTTTGACTTTTGAAAAGATAAAAAATAATTAAACAAAAATAAATATAAAAAAAATTTAATTTAAAAAAATTAGTTCTACACTCTCAAAAAATAAAATTATATAAGAATGATGTGTTTTAAAAAAAAAATTATCAATTTAATATTTAGTTTCATATAATTTTTTTCTAAAAATAGATTCTGAAAACCAAACTAAATAGAACTTTATAACTAAGAAAGTTCTAACATTATTCATTAAAAAAATACCATTACATTTCAAACAACACACAACTTAACCAACACAACATAAGTTGTATGATGATTTTGTCTCTTGAAATGGACTGTGTGCAAAGGAAATATCTTTAATTGTTCTTATTTGGAACAAAATTCAAAATTCATGGTCAAATATATCACAATTAAAAAGTCATGACTTAAAATGACATAAGTCTCAAACTTCAAGGACTATTAGTGTAATTCACCTATAACATAAATAACTTGTATCAAACTATAGTGTCATGCAAAAAAAAAAACAAAACAAAACAAAACCTTAAAGGATAGAAATTCTATAAACTCAGAAAAGTTATCATAAATTTACTTAGGCTTTTAAATTAGTGGTGTATATTATTATGGGACCAAATTATGAATAAATCTCAATTTTTAATTATGATTTACATGTAGTTTTTAAAATTTTTTAATCTAAGTTTGTTGCTTTGCTCATAAAAAGAACTTCTCAAACAAATCATTAATTGATCATATTAGCAATTATCTATCTTTGATTTCTTCTATCAATGACACACGCATATCATATCAAAGTATAAATCATTTTCCATGATCATTCTCTTCATAGTTTGAATAATACTTGCATAGTTCCTATAACATTTAAAGAAAATTAATCAAAATAAGAACTTCGTAGGATTGTACAAATTATATAAGAAAATAGTTTTAATCCATTTTATTTATAACAAAAATGTTGAAAAATTATTTGAATTATACTTGAAGAAATATAACAAATGATAACTTTAATCATTATATACCAACAAAAAAATTATCAAGAGAAAGTTAAGAATTTAAGAGAAGATCAGAAGTTATATATAAGGACATTTCATAAGATAAAAAAATTCAAAATAAAGAAAGAAAAAAATATGAGTAATCAAAATAAATATTTAAATATATATGTTTTTGATAGACATATAAATTAACAAATCATATCTTTATCTAAATTTTATTATTTTAATTTTTTGTAAATCAATTATTTAATCTTTATCTTTATCTGTAAACCAAGAAATTAATTTTTATAAATTATTTATCAATTTTTATATGTTTATTTATCTATAAGTCATGAAATTAATTTTTTTAAATAATTTTTTAATTGTTATCTTTATCTATAGGTCATGAAATAAATTTTTATAAATTATTTATGAATTTTTATATATTTATCTATAATGAAATTAATTAAAGTACAAAATGAAGGAGGAAAAAAAGCGAGTAATTTTTTTTAAAATAATTATTTAATTTTTATCTTTATTAGGTCATGAAATTAATTTTTATAAGTTATTTATCAATTTTTATATGTTTATTTATGAAAAGAAATTTTAAATTATAAGCTATAAAATTAACTTTTTAAAATTAATTATTTAATTTTTATCTTTATTTATAGATTATAAAATTAATTTTCATAAATTATTTATAAAACAAATAATATAGATAAAAAAAAAAATCCATCAAATACAATCAAATAGGGTTGAGGATTGTGTCGTAAGAAAAAAAGACTTTTAAAATTATAAGATTTTAGAAATAAATATTTGGAGGCAAAACAAATGCATTACATTTGGTTATATATATACAATACAATATAGATATTTGGTTATATATACAATATAGATAAAGATTTAAATGATCCCCAGGATCTCTCCTCCATGTTTCTCCGTTGCAGATCTGCATCAGTTTCTGCATTCACACTCTACTCCACATTCTCGTCCTTCTCTTCACCCAATTTTCCCCAGGTAAGTCGTACTTTTTCATTGGTTCTTCATTGTTTGTATTTTATCTAGTTTTATTTCCTTATGTCAATTTGGAATTGCAATTCAATCCGTGAGTTCTCATCTTGAAATCTGTAGGAGTAATTTTTTTCTAGGGAAAGTTTTTTTTTTGTATGATTTTCCTCATAAACAAACGGGTGTTTCGACTTTAACTGAGTCGACTCACTGAATTTGTGGAACTTCATGAGATGAGAGTAATACATACTCTCTCACTGTCTATATTTCTCTTAGAAGCATAATTTGCCTAATTTTTCCTTTTATTTTTTAATTATAAATATTTGAATTGAAGTTTTTCGAGCTTCTTGTTTTGATGGCAGAAAATTTTGTATACTGAAATGGCAGCAAGGAAGCCTCGATTAATTGCTTTGTTTGATGTTCATGGCACTCTTACCGCTCACCCAAAGGTGCCAATTTCCTTCTCCTATTCTTCTTGTTTCATTTTAGCACATTATTAATTTTGTACCCAAAATTTTATTTTATTTTTTTTTTTTTGTTTTTTTTGTTTTTGGTTATACAGTGATATTTCTTATAATCTGTAAGGCTGTCTTTTGGATCATGGATTTGAAATGGGAAAGGAAAATGTGAGTGAAATGTGAATGAAATATAAGCAAGAAAGTAAAAGGAGAGGGAAATGTAAATGAAATATCAGTTTTTTTTTTTCTTCATTTCTCTCGTTTGTTCCTTTCCATTTCCAAATCTCTACCTAAATCTATGATTCGAGCATAGTCTAAAGATACATAAAAGCGGCTTTTGAACCTGTTGGTTTCTTGGAGATCAAGGGTTGTCTTAGTGAATGAGGTGTTCCCTTATCCGATGTCTGAATTCAAGTCTTACCGCCATGTCTTGCAGTTACCCCTACCCCTATTCCCTGTTTATGAAAAAAGAAAAGAAAAGAAAGTACCTATTGGTTTCTTTTTGACTTGCTTCAATGTGGAAGCTTATTTATTGGAAACATAGATCCATGTAGCTGACGGCCTAGTAATAGTGATTAAGCTTGTCAATCATCATAAGATGATATCGAGTTCATGGTTTTGATGCCTAATTTTATGCCAAAAAATTATAAAAAGTGCTCGTATCCCTGTCTTTTTGTATCTTCTAAAGATGGTTAAGTTTCTAATTTAGCAAGACCCAAGTGGTTATGATCATATGTAACTTGCCATATTTATCTGATTTGTTTAGGCTGTCTTGGATCAATACAGAGATTTTAGTGGTTTTGGTGAAATTCCTTTTTATTTAACATTTGCATTTGCTATTCCAATTTCAGGTTGTTACTCTGGATATGTTGACGTTCATACAGGAACTTCGAAAGGTACTGCATTGATTATTGTGATAACCCCTGAATGCAATGTGGAGTGGTTTTTTTGTCACGGTTTTTATAAATTGTTGCTGAAACTTACAATTAGTGACATTTTTTTGTGATGAATTTTTCAAACTGTCGCTGAAAGTTGAAAATTAGTGACCTTTTTTTGTGATGATTTTTTAAACTGTAACTGAAACTTATAATTAGTGGCATTTTTTGTGACACAATTTTCAAACTACTGCTGAAAATTAACAATTAGTGACATTTGTTTCTTGGATCTTGCTTACTTTTTAAGTGATTTGGTTTTCTAGGATTTGCATTTTTTATCCATGACCTACTGTCCAAAAATTTGGGGTTTAATAAGGTGATGAGTGTGAATATTGTTTGCTAATTATTCTTTGATGTGCATGTCAATTATTTAAGAGAAATCTCAAAGTTGAAAAATTAGTTGATATTTATTACCCCATACTAGTAGGAAACACCACTTGGGAAACATTTTACTTCATAATCAATTTGTGAATCTATCTTTGATTATGGAAAATTCCAAGTGAAATTATGGAAAATTCAATTACCTTGTTTGGCTTTGATTGATTTTCTGAAAATTGAACTTTTTTTGTTTTTAGTCAAAAATTTTAATATTTTAAGTTACTTGCATGTAAAAAAAAAAAAAAAAAAAAAAAATCTTAAAATGTTAAAATCTTTGACTAAAAACAAAAAACTATAGAAAACAAAAAACTTAATTTTCTGAAAAGTGGGTTCAATTTTCTGAAACCAAACAAGGTAATGTTTCTTGTGAACTGTATGTTCTTGCCTTGTGGGTGACCACATTGTTTATACGGTTTGATGCAGTATAAACTTTACTGCTCCATTTTCTTCAAGCTTTCTGTTTTAGTCTTCTTTGTCTTCCTACATTCTATCTTTCAAAAGTTCTTTAGAAGTAATATTGCGACTGACTGCTTGACTTTTTACTCCATGTTCGTTGTATGTGCAGTTATAAATGACTATGACTATGTATTTGCAAAAAATGGTCTTGTGGCCTATAAGGCTGGGAAGCTCATTGGGACCTAGGTATTGTCTAAATCTATACCAAAATTATTTATCTCAAGTCCAAGGTTCAAATGATACTTTTATAAATACGTCGACAATGATTCACACTGTTCTTATAAACAACTAAGGTCTTGAATATTTTAGACATAATTATACAAAATGTAGGAAATTTGGGTTTATAATTTGGCATCTTCAATGGAAAATGCTATTGAATAATGTCTTGATACAACAGATTCTTTAGGTTCTCTTCTGAACCATTTTAATATGTTTTGCACAAGGTTGTAGTTGCCTTCAACCATATTTATACACTTGGGGTCCACTTTGTTATCTTTTCCATTTTTTGTTCTTTTGCTTGCTCCTTTTTTTTTTTTAATTTCTTCCTGGATTCGTAATCCTGCAGCCTTTGAGATCATATCTTCAAGAAGAAAAATTTAAGGTCAGACTCTTCTCCTGCTCTTTCCTTCATCCTGAATAGGCATAATAACTCACTAAGAAAACTGCATTGTTATTAATTAGTAATTTACAGAAAGCCAAGTCCCCAAGGGGACACTCTAACAGCTTAGGCAAGACCCAAGTTTGAATTTCTTTAACTTACCTATCAAAACAAACAAACAAACAAAATTTGCAAGAAGCGAAAGGGACCAGAAAATTTAAAAAGTTAGGATCGTATATTTATTACACTATCAAGGGTAGAAACAATAAAGTATGCCCCTATCTCCATCCTTCAGTAAGATTACAGATCAACATGCTTGTCAAAAACATCCGTTTTTTTCCAAGTTGGTTATAAATTTTTTGATTTTTTGTTGCTGTTGTCAAAGTCAGTTTAGGTATAAAAAGTTATATTGTAGCCATTGGACGGTAGGCTTGGTCTATATATGTACAAAACTTTTATCGTACATTATTAGTTTATGGATATGACATTTTTAAATGATTTGCAGGAATTTATTAATTTTACGCTGCATTACATTGCAGACTTGGATATTCCAATAAAGAGGTTTGTGAAGTGCAAGTACGAGTTGCAATTATCCATATATGTTAAGCTTCTGAGTCCGTTTCTTATTCAACTTCTTCTTTAGAGGAACATTTATAGAGTTTCCAAAGCGGGATGCTCAATGTATCACCAATTGGCCGAAACTGCAGCTAGGAAGAACGGGATGAGTTTGAAAAGTATGACAAGGCACAATATCTTAAATTGTGATTAAGAATGAGTTCAAAACTTTGGTCTCTATAAGAAACACAGTTGATGTTGGACCTCTTGAAAATTACTGTACTGAAATTATATTCAGATTCTGAACATGCTCCCTAAGATGGTGTCTGTGCTCTGTGAGACATTTGCTCACCTTATCCTCACCTTTTCCATTGGGGGCAAATAAGTTTTGATGTGAGTGAATGTTATTCCTTGTTTATGCTTTGATGACTCTTAACCTGATAAAATAAATGATAATAAGTCATTGCAGTTGAATTTATGTTTAGGGATAATGCTTGCATGCTTTCCCTCAAGGTTGGGACAAGACTCATTGCTTGTGATACGTGGATGATTTTCATGGAATCTACTTCTTTGGAGACAAAACTTACAAGGTAACAATTTTATCTTCTCTCTTCAGTTTGGTTATTCCCTTCCTTTTTTGGTATTTGCCATGTGACACTAACTTGTTATTGAAGGTTCGATTCCCTGTAGTGATGTCTTGTGTTGTGTTGTATTAGTTCATTTTTTATTTTGCTGACTAGTTTTTGGTACACTGTTGGGACTAAACGAAGGGCTTGGATGTTGCTTGAATAGGGAGGAAATGACCATGAGATATATGAATCAGAGCAAACCATGGGGCACACAGGTCTGCTCTATATTTCAGCTTATTTTTTCAGTTCAATACACCATGGAGTTCTCTATTGCCATAGCATCTAGAGAACCAAATGCATTGTTAATATGGTGCCATTTGCAAAGAAATCTAAAATCTTCAATCAAGTCAATTTATTTTGTTTTCAACAGCATCCACATGCATCTATTTCATTTGTTAAAGTTGGATAATTACCAAAGAAAATGGATCCATCAACAAAAGAAATAAAATTGATGATATTTTCTTATGACATTCCGAATGATTTTGTACATTAAACAGGCTGTACTTGTATTAAATGCTATGGAAAACAAAATGGATTAAATATTGCAAGTTGAGATGGAACAATTTCATTTTCATTAAGTACCCAAATGCTTTTTAAATGGATATCAATGTCAATGTTTCTCTTTTGCAATTGGGTCCTCCATAACTACCAAGGCCTCATCTTGGTTAGCACCCATTTTGGCCAACCCATCAGCACTCTTGTTTCCTTTTCTCAGAACATGTTGCACTGTGTAACCGCATCTGCTGATGAGAAACTTTGCATCTTCTACCAAGCTCTTCATTGGGGAAGTTATCACAAATTCCACTTTCAGCAATTCAATGGCCTCGATGGAGTCGGTCTCGAAGATGAGGTCTTTGTATCCCTTCTCGAAAACAATTGTTAAGCCTCTGTAAATTGCTCAAATTTCTACTTCGAGACTTGTACACATGTCCAGCTTGCCGAAGAATCCACAAAGCCAAATACCCTTCTTATCTCGGATTAAGCCACCAACCTGCCTTGATTGCATTTTACACAAGATAAAAGTAATCAATTTTTTCAATTGAAAACACACAAATAAATAAATAAAAATAAATAACATATATTGATTGCATGAATCACCTCCTCTCACAATATTAGTAAGCACCACACTAGGCATGGACAAAATTATAGGGGTGTAACTCGGATGGATTTGGCTTTTGTTTAGGCTTATTCCGAGTTGCTGGGTTTTATTTGGTATAAGATTTGGATTAGAGAGTGTTGTTTGGCCCATGAAGTCTATCATAGGCTCTATTTTGGTTATTTAAATTATTCATTTTGTAGTGGCATTTTTGTATATCACCCAAAAAAAATAAAAAAATAAATTTAAATCAATCCTCTAGTTGTAACATATTAAATTTATTGCATTTATGACTAAAAACATAAATTGCAGTTGTATTTTTAAATATAAATCATCTATTATTTTTTATGACAAGTGTGTTATATATTAAACATGTTATAATTATTAGATTAATTTAATTTTTTTTTATGAATGATATACGCAAAAGATCATGTAAAATGAGGCGTTTGGATAATCGGCCTGTAGTGGGTCCCACAACCGCTTTGGCAATAGTAATATGTTTTCTTTTTGCTAACACCACACTACTAAAACACTCTTTCACAACCTTCAGCGCCTGGTGGTATTTAAATCAGAATTCAGCCCTCCACGCCTCTTGAAAAATGCTCCTCGCCAAAATTCCATTACGGAGGAGGAGGAGGAGGAGGAGGAGGAGGAGGGGGAGGGGGATGTCACTAATTGGAACCCTAGGTTCTTCGTGGCGGTTCATGTCGGTACGGGATTTCAAGCGCCGTCAAATGAGAAAGCTCTTAGGTCCGCCATGAAACATGCCTGCCTTGCTGCTGCTTCTGTTCTTCGCGAGGTATTTCCTTTGGTTCTCCTCTCTTTCCCTCCATTTGGTTACCGAGAATCTTGAGAAAAATAAAGGAAAAGGAAATTTAAACTAGAATATCTTGAATCAATGTATTATGTCGTTTTGTTTGAATTCTAAACATTTTCTAACTATTTTCAGTTGAAAAGGTAGTGTTTGGTTTACTGGAATAGAATATGATCATTTCATCACAATATCCATTCTCACATTTGGTTTGCTAAAAAATGAGAAAAAAATACATTATAAATAGAATCATCATTCACCATTGTAAGTATGAATGGTCATTTCATACAGATTATATAGATTGATCATTCCATTTTATTCTACTAGGTATTTGCATATTGATGGAGGGCCTGCTCTCAAAAGTGCGTCAGCATGAGAGAGAGAGAGAGAGAGAGAGAGAGAGAGAGAGAGTCGTCATGTTTGCATATTTGCATATTGATCATTCACCATTGCCATTTTCTGCGCTTCCTAGATGTATCATAGAAGTAGAGCCCTTGTTATTCTGGAGTATGAACACTGAATATGACTGAAAATTTGTTTTGGATATTATGGTGGGATGTTTTAATTTGATCTATGCTTTGGAAAACACGAGACAATGCAACCTTGGACGAGGATGGTGGTGACCATTGTTGGACATGAAAATTCTTTTGAACATTAATAGTCTTGAATGTGGAAAATTAAAGATCATGTGTTGTTGGAATCCAAGGATAATGGAGAAGAGTAAGAGAAAAAATAGCTCAACAACATGGTTTGCAGTAGGCCTAGATTTATGGTCAAACTGGCAAAATGATGATTTAGGGTAGGGGTGGGCGCGGGTCGGTTGCGGCCACAGAACCTCCAATCCGCCATCCGTCCGCTAGATTGGCGGATTGGAGAAAATCAATCCGCATCCGTCCGCCAATCCGGCGGATGTGGATTGAGGGATTGGCGGTTTGGCGGATGGATGCGAATCGGTTTGGCGGTTTAAAATTTTATAAATTTTCAACATAATTCAACTTGTGCACTTCCTCAAAAAAAAAAAAGAAAAAAAAAAAAGAAAGAAAGTATTACAGTCAATGACTTAAAAAAATATTACAATCACTGTATGCCTTATCTAAAAAAAAAAGTTTAAAACTTTAGAATATCACGATCACTGAATGCCTCATCTACATATTACAATCACAGTATGATTCATCCACATAAAGTATTACAATCTGTGATTCTTAAAATATAATAACAATTCAAACCACCAAAACCATGAACACAGTAGTAGTAGAGATTGTATGTCTCTGTATTGTTACATCTATATATGTTTTTGAAAACAAAAACCAACCAGTATATATCATATTTTCTATTTATTATTTTTAGAGTTAGATTTAAAAACCAAAAAATATAGATAAATAATATGTTTATTTTTTTCAATTCAAAAAATATATTCAAGTTGAAAACTTTTTTTCAACAGAATATTTAAACTCTTTTTCAATTGAAAACACAAACATAATATTTAAACAAATTGAAAACACAAAGTCTTATAAATTACTAGGGGTGCTCGCGATTTGGCGGTTTGGCGGTTCGGTTGCGGCCAAAGAAATCTCAAATCCGCCATCCGTCCGCCAAATTGGCGGATTGGAGAAAATCAATCCGCAACCGTCCGCTCGTCATCACGCATCCGTCCAAAATGCAGCGGATCGGTTCGGTTCGGTCGGTTTTGGCGGATCGGTATATCCGCTGCTCACCCCTAATTTAGGGTATATCTTGAAATACAACATAGAAAACCATTTTCTTGGTAACCTGGTGAAACCCACTGATATTTCTCTCACTTGTAATGCGGCCTGCCTTCACTTCTATCAATTTTGTACTTTATTAAGGCATTAAAGATTTACTTTGTGTTGGACGTTGATTGTCTTGAGTAAGTTACATTGTTGAATCTATAGAAATTTGGAGCATGCAAATAATCGTTAGTGGTGGAAAATAGAACTTTTTATTTTAAACGAACTAGAAGGTTGTCATGCACTATGGGCATGAACTTATCTCATTGTGTGATTTTTTTATGAATTATTGTAACTGTCTTCATTGATTTATATTTTTATCCTCAACTCAATTGGAAAGAAAAATTCTTACACAAACGAATTAATCAATTTTCTTTGTACTTTTTTGGAAATAAAAAAATATAACATGTCTTTGGAAGTAGGCTTTACCGAATAGGATGTTGCTTTAATATAACAATACATATTAGAATGAGTGTTAAGAGGATTTTCTTGGATGCTGCTCAGCAATTTCCATATTGCTAGATTTGCTTTACCATGCACGTGCAGGTTCACTAAAAGAAAATATTTAAAATCACTCATAGTTTGAAGCTAGAAAAAATTATGGATCTTAATGAGCCTTTAAACTTAAGAGACTTTGATAAACAAAAGCTACTCTGTATTTAATTTGAAAGCGACTTTTAATTTGAAAAAAATAAATTAGTTTCTCTTCATCAGTCACAACCCCAGGCTATACCTCGTAACTACATTGTGCTTGGCAATGGTTCATCTGCATATCAATGATCCTTAATTGTTTTTTTACTTCAAGAACAATCCACCCTTAGAAAATAGTAAAAGGAAAGCATAACTTAGAGCAAAAATTAACTTGATTTTCTGGTCTTGGCTATTTGTTTTCCACGATCTTTTGTCTAAGTCCAAATCAATAGAGGATGATTTGTTGCTGTAGGGCTTGTTTTTGAATCTCTATTGGAATTATATGCCTCTAAGGTCCTTTTCTTCCTCTTTCTTTTCAAACTATTGTATTTAGACTTCAGAGTTGTCTTATAGTGATTATTTATTGTCGCATTATTGTTTCTGCTAGACAAAATGTTTACCCAAGTCATCCTGAGCTTAGCATGAATCAAGATTGCTGCTTCATTAATGTTGCTGTGCCTGTTAGAATCTTTTATTGCTACTATATTAGTGACTTAATGCAGTCAACAAGTAGTTGTGTGTAGTTGATATTAAAATAGAATGGCCCCTAGAGCTCACATGAAGATTGCATAATGAAGGCTCATCATAATGCCACTTTGATTGGCAGATAACAGTTGAGCAACCATGATCAAGATGACATACTAGAAATAAGATTTGATTTTGGAAGCAGCCTATAACTGAGATATTTCTTATTTGTTGAGATGCATAGAGCCCTAAATACTTGATACATTTTTGGTGGGGAGAGTGGGTTCGGTTTGTGGATGGGAGTTTTAAATGCTCTACTTGTGCAACAATGCAACCAATCCAATCTTTTGCATGTCACTTGATTGGAAAACTAATCTGTTTTCAAGCTACAAAGCTAAAAAGTAATAGTAGTGGGTGGTACAAAGAATTCTTTATTTTCTTTTGTATAAGATGCTTACATGCAACTTGGATTACGTGGAAAAAAATAGCAAGAAATTTTACAATGTGGACTCTAAAGTCATGTCAAAAGTTAACTGAAACTCATGGATTATTTTGTGAAAATTTGGGTCTTGTATATGGTAGATGGAATTACACATTTGAAACTACAGGATAGTTCAAGGACATTTTAGCTGTGCAATTATTTGTTTGGATGAACATAAGCTAGTGGTCCATGAGCTGCCTGGGCTCCTTGGATTGGTTCAAACTTAAGGGGACCGACACAATGTCCAAGGGGGATGGTTGGGCTTTGATGTTGTAGGGTTGTTGGGTGGGTTAGATATGGCTCTAGAACATTCCTCCTATCTGCTTGATGTGAAAAGAGCCATTTCATGCAGTGGAAATTTTCCGTAGTGTTTCTCTTCTTAATTCTGTCTAGCTATTGTGAATTTCATTATTGATCAAGTTTGTTTCTTTAAGGGGTGATCCAAGCACAAATGCTGGGCGTGGCTCAAATTTGACTGAAGATGGTCATGTGGAATGTGATGCCAGTATCATGGATGGTGATTCTGGGTCATTTGGGGCTGTTGGAGCGGTGCCAGGTAGTCTTGAAGTATAATTAATGGAAACCATACTCTAAACAAGTAAATAAGTTTTTATGTCGTGAGCTTTAATTTCTTCTATTCTTTGGCTTTGATAATGTTATGGAGCTTTCATTTTCATTTTATGATCTTCATTTCTGTGAAGTTAATAATTAGCAAGTGTCTGAAATGGTATCCAAGTTGTTGCTTTGTTGGCCAAGGAACAAAGTTGGGGTCAGCACTGCTGGGTCGAATGCCTCCCATGTATGATTACACCTGTGTTTATCTTTGAATTTTGATATACAAATTACCTCTTTATGGCAGCATTGTCACAGTACTTATTATTTATTTCTTGGGGATTTTTCATTAGGAATTATGAGCAGTGCAACATTATTTTGTTAGAGACGTTACATAATGCATACTATGTGTGAATAGTGAACATGAATCTGCCTTCTACACATGTTTAGTGCTTGTAAAACTCAAATCAAGTGAAACCATGAAGGGTAATGGGTGAAATTAGTTACAGTGATTTGGTCTTTAATTCAAAATTTGAAAGAAATGATTTATTGAGGAGTCCATTCCAAGTTTTTGATAAATTAGTTTCTTGCTTCAACATCATGCCAAATTGGATTTCCTCTTTTTCTTGGCTACACTGGTGATCCTTGGTGAGGAGTTAGTGTATCTCACTAGGGCATGCCATTTGTTGTTCTCCTTTAGATTTTTGTTTTCTTATGAGGAATTTTTTGTGTTTCCTAGCTTCTTGGTTGGTAAAGGTGCACGTATGTGGGCAAAATCCAAGGGTATTCCTTTGCCGGCAAGTATACCGGAGGCTGATGAAGTAAACTCTCCTAGTTTTCTGTCGTATCTGTCTAAATTTCCCTATATATCAATATTTTTTCTTGAATATGTTGGTTTTAAATTTCTTTAGTAATCTGTTCTTTATTTTGGAATTAGTTATCATACGTGTTGTGCATCTTTTGGAAACAATGGTTACAGAGAGGGCAAAAAGATAGTGGGAAAAATACAAATCAATGCTTGATGATGCAAAAGCTGTGAAAACAAAAATTGATGGAGAACTTTCTTCTAGCACTCAAGAGGATGCTGCTGTATCAGGTACTCCATGCCATTTAGATTTTAAACAGAACATTCCCATTCCTCCCAGAGCTGGCAATAATTACGTGGTGTACCATAACTGAATATGTCAATTATTTGTTTCATGATAAATGTATCTGAGAGAGAAGGATGTTCATGCTAAATATGTCAATTTCATTTTTTTTTTTGGTATCCACAACCATGTGGTGTACCATAGCCCCCTTCCCTCCCCCCCCCCCAAATGTATCTGAGAGAGAAGGATGTTCATGCTAAATATGTCAATTTCATTTTTTTTTTTTTAGTATCCACAACCATGTGGTGTACCATAGCCCCCCCTCCCCCCCCCCCCCCCCCCTCCCCAAAACAACAACTCTTGTCACATATGGTGTACCAGTGGGAAGTGTGATGGGTTCTCCTCCTCCACCCCGATGGTGTGGATCTCGTATAGATCTGGTTCGAGGTTGAGTTTTCTGGTCTTCTTTTTTGTTTTTTGTTTGTATTTTGGTTTGGTTTGACTCTGGAGTCCATCAGTTCTTGATGTAGTTTACCCACTTTGTGGTTATAACCTATGATCTATCCTCGGCACGCTCTACGGTCGTTTGTTGGCCTCTGCTTGCAGTACGAGCACAAGCACATGTTGTGCAGCTGGGTTTTCTTCATAGATTTACTCCCGTGTATTGTTTGTTTTCATTTTTCCTTTGCTGGTGTAAGTTTATTTTGGATGGATTCCTCTTTGTATATGTCGTTTGGCTACTTTAATGGAAAATTTTCTTCTGAAAAAAAAAAACAAAAAAAAAAAAAAGAAAGAAAGAAATAAACAAATTGTTTACATTGATACAAATTTGTAAATCAATGTGGCAAATGTAGCATTTTTTAGTTGGAGGGTAAAGTGATATTAAGTGACACTGGTTCAAGAGGGTAAAGTGTAATTTATCCCATAGATAAAAGGGTATTTTCATCATAAAGGTTTAAATTGAAAAAAAATTAGTAAATGAGGGGGGTTAAGTGTTACAATATTTAGTTCAGGGGGTAAAGTGATACGTGACAATAGTTGAGGGGGGTAAAGTGTAATTTTATCCTCGTTGAATATGTCAATTACTTGTTTCATGAAAATATGTTTTGACAGAAAGGGATGTTCATGCTAAATATGTCAATTGATTTTTTTTGATATTCACAACTAAATATGTTACAATGATAAGTATGTCAATTACTTCATTCTCTCTCTCTCTCTCTCTCTCTCTCTCTATTTTATGGTTGGGCTATTTTATTCAAGTTTATTTTTAATTTATGAATGTTTTTGCA
Organism: Camellia japonica; assembly: GCA_030407325.1. Taxonomy (NCBI): domain Eukaryota; kingdom Viridiplantae; phylum Streptophyta; class Magnoliopsida; order Ericales; family Theaceae; genus Camellia; species Camellia japonica. The sequence goes on from JAPPVO010000017.1 coordinate 38,774,214, forward strand.
TGTGTTTCACAAACAGAAATTCTACCATGTGATCATTTGAACACAAATGGAGATCATGATCAATTATACATTGAATGTGCTAGAAGATGACTGCATTATGGACACTGTTGGGGTTATTTGTGTTGACACTGAAGGACATATAGCATCTGGAGCTTCGAGTGGTGGCATTGCACTGAAGGTGATTATCTGCTTTGTTTTTGTGGCATTTTCTTGTTATATATGCAAAGAGTTTCTATATTATTTGTCTCAATTCCTTAAATTGTATCATTGTTTTTCTAGTGTTCTTATTTAATTAATGTTGGCTAAGGTGAGGATGAGGATGCTAAGGTGGATGTGTGGCAAGACTAGACAAGACAAAATTCGGAATGAGTGTATTTGGGAATGGGTAAGAGTAGCACCGATAGAAGATAAGTTGAGAGAGAATCGATTGAGATGGTTTGGTCACATTCAACAAAGACCAACAGAGGCAATAGTGAAGAGATGTGATGCTATAAAAGTAGATGGGAGTATTAGGGGACGGGGTAGGCCTAGATTAACGTTGGCTAGCGTTGTAAATAGAAATATGGATCTACTTAATTTGACTAATGAAATGGCCTTTGATAGGGCCGCGTGAAGAAGAAGGATTCATGTAGCCGACCTCATTTGATGGGACTTAAGGCTAGGCTTGGTTTCTTTTTTAATTAACCCAAGTATGGCAATGGTGGTCGAATTGGTGTCTGTGGGAGGAGTTGACTGGTGGCCATTGACGGTTTGGTGTATGAAGTTGTGTATGTGTGTGAAAGAGAGAGGAGGGGATTCAGAGGCATTGATTTAAAAAATAAAAATAAAAAATTTAGTTCCTCTATGACATTTTGTCCTCCCAAGTTCCCAACAACCATGCAAAAGAAATGCTTTTCTTGGTAGTGAATGAAACCTTGAAGTGGTTATTGGGTGTTTCTAAGGGCCTATTTGGCATCATTTTCATTTTCATTGCTTTTCTAGCTTGTCTTTTATTTAGATTCGATGCCTCTGTTGATCACAATTCACGCCTAAAAGTTGAAATTTGCATGACATCATGGCTTGTCTTTTATTTAGATTCGATGCCTCTGTTGATCACAATTCACACCTAAAAGTTGAAATTTGCATGACATCATTTCTAAAATGGATCATTATTCAGTTAAACTTGAAATTTATTCTTCAAATATTTTTAACAGATAACTGGACGTATGGGATTAGCAGCAATGTATGGCTCCGCTTGTTGGGCATCCTCAAAAGGTCCATTTGGGCTCCATTTATAGTTGGTTGTTACGTTAGTGGTGCTGGTGAGTATTTAATGAAAAGATTTGCTTCTCAGGAGTGATGTGTCTCATCATCACTGTATGTATCCTCGTTGTTCAAAAATGTTATTTTATTTTATTTTATTTTGGGAAGTATAACTAACATAATTTTAAAAAAAAATAACAAAGCAAAACAAAACAAAAAGAAAATTGTATCTTAGAAATGTGCAATTTTAATTTATCTTTTACTACAAGGAACATTATATTTTCTTGGTATGTGGCTAGTTTAATAGTGGAATATTTTTGTAAAGGTCTTCTTGTTTTTTTTATTGTTGTTTAGTTTAGTGTTTTCTTCTATGTATTTAGTTTGCATTATTTATTTGTGTGTTAAACCTACAAAAATCATATTCTTTGTTTCCATTTATGTATACCCCCAGCTTGTAAATCTAACATGGTTATTATTTTTGTTGCACAAGTAGCAGGCAGGTCTGGGCTTTGCTTGCATGATAGTTTTGCGCTCTGTTATGCAAGATAGTAGCCAACACGGTACTGATAAAAGTGCCGGAACTCTAGTTGTTCAAGCTGTAACGCCCTCAGAAAAAAACACAATCCCATCAGTTAACAGTTCTATATTCTTGATGGATAATTACATTTCCATACGTACATCAAAGTTAATATTACAAAAGAGTATTTCATATAAGTTTCAAATGTTTACAAAAATAATAAAATGCCCTGAGGCTTACATCTTTTCAAGTTGTTGCTTGGTTACACAAAAGAAGAGTTCTAACTTCTTTACAAGTAAAGCCCTCGGCTAAGATTTACATTTAAGTACAAATATAGGCAAAATAACAAAATGAAGCCTTTAGCTCCAAAACCTCCCAAGCTATACTCTTGGAGGTGGCATATTGCCTGTACCTGAAAATGGTGTCCCAAGTAGGGTGAGCCAAAGCCCAGTAGAAACGTCCTAACACAATATATGAAGTTTAACTAAGATATAAGAGCCGAGTGAATATTCTACATTCATAACCAACTCACATTCCGTCCATACCCATTCATTACTAATACCCATATCTCAATTCCACCCATATCTCAATTCCATTTCCATCTATTCAATTTATATTAATCCAGCAAATTTCCGAGTCAATTCATGAGACAAGTCATTGTTATCTAAACAATTCAAAATGAGGCTACAACTCAATGATTTACAATTCCAAAATAAGGCTACAACTCAATGATTTACAATTGAATACAACTGTCATTCAAACACTTCAATATTGCCATTTTACGAAAATTTCGTTCGCGGGAACCGGCATCCATGTATGCACATGATTTCAAGAATTGCCATTTTACGAAAATTTCGTCCGCGGGAACCAGCACCCATGTATGCAAATGATTTCAGGACTTTCACCCTAGACACTCTGGCCAACTTAATTATAAATGGAGTCCATCCCCTATCTCCTCCCAAACAAATGATACATATGCAATGTAGTAAAAGTAGCATCATATACAATGACTATCAATAACACATTCAACATCTCAATCATACCATCATATTCAATGAGGTAAATATAAACGATAGGTTTCGATTTACCTAATCCACATGCAGTTTCTACAACAATCACGGCTATCCTCTATCGATAGCCCAAAACAGATAATTTACCAAATTTCTATAGGTGAGTGATTTAACAAATCTAACCACACCATTCATTCGCACGATTTCCCAATTTCATATTTCCCACACCAATTCCATTATTTATACTAAATAAGTATTTAACTCATATTAGGGCAAATTTCCCCCTTTCTCAAAACATTAACCCTATGGTCAAATTCATCAATTTTTAACACAAACCACTTCATAACTCTACCTCATGGTCAAGTATACAATAATACATAAAAATCCCTCTTTCATAAATTTGAACCAAACCCTAGATTTTCTCCAAATATTCCAAATGTCTCACCATAAATCCATGACACAAATACCTAGGTTAAAATCATAAACAAGCGTACAAGATCCCTACCTCGAAGTTAGGAGCTCAAAGGAGAAGATGAAGAAACTCGAAAGTGCTCCAAATCAACACTTTTTCGGATCCAAAGATAGTCCAAGCCAAACTCTAACTTTTATACAAAGGGACTAGGGTAGAGAACCACTAGAACAAGGTATATTTGTAGAGAGAAGGAGTGTGTAGAGAGAGAGAGTATGGGATCTAGGGTTTGGAAATAAAAAGAGATCAAAAAGTGAAGAAGAGAACCGCTGCTGCGATCTGATATATGCGAGGCTCACTCGAGCGAAGAAGTGGTCGCTCGACACAAAAGAACCTCGCTCGAGCGCAAGAAGCATCGCTCGAGCGAACAATGCGAAGCTTCAGGTCTCCAACCCAGAAGCACGCTTGGGCGCAAGAGTTCTCGCTCGAGCGAAGAAACACAAAGCATAGATCTCGTTCGCTCGAGCGACAGAATCCTCGCTCGAGCGAAGAATACTAACCTTCAGGTCCAATCTAGACGCAGACGCACGCTCGAGCGCAAGAGTTCTCGCTCGAGCCAAGAGACACATCAAAGAAATCTCGCTCGAGCACAAAAACCTTCACTCGAGCGGAGAAGCAAAAACCCATAGCTCGCTCGAGCGCAAAAAGCCTCGCTCGAGCGAAGATGCTAAATTCTGGACAACAACCATTTGCTCCAACTCATAACCAACCTGTACCAAACTCACCCAACATGTCCCAAAACTCAAATACAAAGGATTTAAAGGACGGAAACAAGATATAGACAACAACAACCATGATGAAACCCAAGTCTGGAACAAAATAAATGACGGGGAAAGACCGGGATCGCTATACCGAGTCCGGTACATAACAAAGATCAGGGTAAAACCTGGATCGCTATAACTCAGGCTCCTATAACAGTGAGAGCTCCCGCTCCTAACCCTCAACCTTAATGATTTTTTTAAGGGAAAAAATGACTTAATATTTGTTTGTTTCCTATTTAGCTTCGCGGGACTTCACCTAAACTGAAAGCTATAGAGATTGCAGCAGCCTACACTTCCCTGTCTTTTGGAATAGGTTATTTTGGAAGCTCTATGGAGCAGCCCAAGGTAGTATAATCTGTTTCGAGTAATATTTCAAAGCCTTTATTGTTGCATATGAATTTTCTTCTTTAATTGATATATTTCGATCAAATTTTAAGATCACAGAGAGTTTAGTCAACCCGTGGAGATGACATTTAATGGAGAATCATCTCATTGAGAGTAAACCAATACATTGTGTATTAATTAGGTGTGAAGTGTTTGTTAACATTTACTATATATAATGATTTCTTGTTTTATAATTGAACAAATATTTTATATAAGAGCATATCATAAACAAACTAGAAGAGATTTGCATTTTGTATTTGAACTGTGCATTTCATATCATTCATAATTGTAATGGTGACATGTAACAGTTTGTAGTTTGTCTTGTTCGATTCTTTCTTTTTTTGTCTTTTCGTGCCCATATCATGTTATATTATGTTGGTTTACATTTATCGATTTTTTTTGCTGATTACACGAAACGAGGCAAGCATGCCGCAATTCAAATCTAATTATGTGTTTAATTTTTTACTTAATTGTGTGTTTAAGTTTTTACTTATACGAAACTTATTTGTTTTATTCATCTGTTTTTATGCAGGTCTCAATTTTTAAGACTACAAAACAGCAAAATAGGACCGGAATCAATCAGTTTGCCGCACAAATTGATATTAGTGAAGGTAAAAGATGAAATATCGTGTGCGCGCTAAGATTTTGATAAGAAATTTAAAATTTGGAAGTAAATAAAACTAGTTTATTTGTTTTCTTCTTTCAAGTAATTTATCATGTTTCAAATGGTAAGTGAGGCAAACCTAAAACCTGAAAGATGTTCATTTTTGCTCATGAGAGAGATCAGCACAATTATTTTATGGACCATTCTTCCACAACATGATAATGGGCTTGTTTGGTGTAGAAAGTTTGTGAAGCCTCTTTCATTGGGCTACGGGCCAAAACCTTAAGCCTAAGTGAGCTCGCATGATGGACTGATGAGTGGGCTAATAGGCCATCTCTATGGGCTTGTGGCGTGGCCTCCAAGCTTAGCACAAGATTTGAGTCTTTTTAAATAATTTTTCTTCACTTTTTATTTAGTTATTTATTTATAATTTTTCATGGGTTGGGCTGAGTTGGGTTTCAAATTTAAGGCCCAATTTCACTCGTGCTAGCATGTGGGGGATTCTATTTGAACTCAAAATATGTCTCAGAATACCCAATTTAAATTTATAAATTTTAATTCTTATTATATCCTAATATGAATTTACTAATAAGGACAACTCATATTAAATCCTAAAATAATTTTTTTTCATGGTACACCCTAATTAATTATTCCTATTTAAATCTCTGTATCTTCTTTCCCAAGAGATCAAAAAATTATTTTTTCTTCTTCTTCATCCTCCCTCCAAAACTCCAATCCATTCTACCAAAACTCACCATCATCATTAACATCATTGTTTTTTATTATTTTGAAACCCTAAACCCTAGAAGAAAGTTTGAACAAAATCAAATAATGGATGAGAGTAAAAATTAAATAATGGATGAGAGTAATAATCAAAATAGTTTTTTGAAGCAACCCATCAAAAAGGAGATAAGTATTCGTGTAAAGGGGTTTCACAATTTTTGTAAAGTACCATCAATTATTTTCTATATTATTTTTTTGACAAAAATTAAAGGGCTCAATAGTTAGATTAACGATAGCATATTATTAGAGTTGTTCTTATTTTGTCATTTAAATACTACATTATTTGAGAACTATCTTTTCTTGTTAGTGTCGGATGCTTATGTACTTATAAGTTTGGTTTTTACTTTTTCACGAGCATTCTTGTGCATAATTTATAATGTAAAATTTTTTTTTTCTGTATTGAAAAGTTTTATAATACTTATGTAAAAGTTTGTTTTTTTTCTGTATTTATAATGCTTATATGCTTATAAGTTTGATTTTTTTTATTCTGTATTTGAGAATTATTTTCTTTATTGAAAAGTTTTTGAAATAATTTACTTTTTTTTGGTTTGTTTATTATTTATTATTTGAGTTTACCTTGAGGGTAATTTGAGAAAAATAATAGGGTGTAGTGAGAGTAAAATAAAAATTTTAAATAATTAAACAGAGTGTACTTAGAAATTGGGAGTATATACTGATTTTTTTAGTGTAAATAGAATCCCTTGCTAGCATGTCTAGGATTTGGGCATTGTTTTAGTAAAAGCCCAATGAGCTTGGGCCAAGTTGGGTTTCAAGTTCAAGGCCCAGTTCTAGGCACTATCTAAATTGGGCTGGCCTATCCAGGAATTGGCCTTTAATTGAGTAAAATCCTAATGAGCTTGGGCTAGGTTGGGTTTCAAATTCAAGGCCCAATCTCATTTGGGCTGCCAGTCCAAGTTTTGGGCTTTGTTTAGGTAAAAGTCCAATGAGCTTGGGCTGAATTGGGTTTCAATTTCAAGGCCCAATTCTAGTCCCAGACTCACTTTGGCCGACATGTCCAAGAGTTGGGCTTGGTTTAGGTAAAAGGCCAACGAGCTTGGGCCTGACTGAGTTTCAAATTCAAGGCCCAATTCCAAGCCCAGTCTCACTTGGGCCGACCCATCTAGGATTTGGGCCTTGTTTGGGTAAAAGCCTAACAAGTTTGGGCCGAACTGGGTTTCAAGGACAAAAAAGTGTATGCCATTCTCTTAGGGGTTTCTATTTATACAAAAAAAAAAAAAATAATAATATTAAGTACTCTTTCAATTTCTCAGTACACATTGTTCAATTATTTAGGGTTTTATGTTAGTCTCAATACACCCTATAATTTTTCTTCAATTACCTTTCAAGGTACATCCAAATAAGAACAAAGTAACTATATTCGGATTTACAATGCCTAACAATATTATTTGATTCAAACTTTCAAATCCAAACATGTTTAATTTGTTCGACAGAATTAACCGGACAAGATCACACTATGATTCGTCTTTCGAGTCTTGTGTGCCCTAGAAATATCTTTTCAACTCTGCCCATTGCATTACGAAAAGCCCTAGTTTTGATTCATCTGCAGATGTGCCTAACGATTTCATCTCAGCTTTCCATATAGTTAGGCAATCTTCTACAATAAAGAGCCCTAATTTTGTCAGAAGCTACTATTCTTGGAATAACAGCAGTGATTCTTCCACTGGGTGGACTGAAGATATAATAGAGTATTTAGATGAATCCGGTAGCGTTATTTTTTTCGATAAGGGCATAAGATCGATTGAGCTTGGTCTTGATGACTTTGTTACGTAAAAAACATATATATATAAAAATCAAGAATTGTATCTTTATGTAAATACTTACTTCTTCTTTGATGAGTTGTTTCAAAAAATGATTTTTATTATTATTCTCATCCATTGTTTGATTTTGTTCAATTTTTTTTTTTTATTCGTAAAGATAAGAAACAATGATAGTGATAATGGTGAGTTTTGGTGGGGTGATTTGGAGTTTTGTAGTGAGGAAGAAGAAGAAGAAGAAGAAGAAGAAGAAGAAACAATTGAAACTTAGGGAAGAAAATGAAGAATATGTATATGTGATTAGCGTGTAAAAAATAATATTTAATTTTAGGATTTAATATATATTATCCTTATTAGGATATAATAGGAATTAAAATTTTAAAATTTTAATTGGGCGTGCTTAATAGTTTTTTGGGTATAAATAGAATCCCCCTATTCTCTTTGATCTTTCTCATATTTTTAAAATTGAGCCTTTGAGATTTATTTAATCCTCTTAAAAATAAGATTTATTTGAAAGAAGTGATTTCATAAAAGAGTAGTGATTATATATATATATATATTTTTTTTGATTTTTTTTGAGAAAAATATTTGTATATGATTTTTCTTTTTTTTGGTTAATTACAGAAAAAAATTTATGGTTTCACACGTTTTCCACTTTAAATCCCAGGATTTTAATTTTGATAAATTAAACCCTACCATTGTTGTGATTTCAAAGAAAGAGACTTGCATATTTTTTTTTGACCACCATTATTCTGTTCACACTCTACTTTCTTCTTCTCTATTTTTGTCATTATTGTGTTCACACTCTACTTTCTTCTTCTCTATTTTTGTCCTTTTCTTTCTCTCTTTTTTTGTATTATTAAAATGGGGGATGCACCAATAAATCCCAAATTAATAACTTATGCATTGTTTAGTCCTAAAAGTTTTCTTATAGACTGAAAGGTCCCATTACAATGTTAATAACATCAGATACAATGTTAATAACATCAGAGTCATGTTACAAACATTAGATTTCAAACATCTAATGTTCATCAAATTTCAATAATATTTGAAAATATAGGATGAAAAACATCTAATGTTCATCAGATTCCAATAAATTTTGAAATTATAGAATGAAACATCAGATCATTTACATCATTTACATCATGCTGATGTAAAAATGGGACTAAATGGGGCATAAGAAAACTTTTAGGACTAAATGGTTTAACGTTTCAAAAACTAGGACTTATGGGTAAATTTTCCTTATTTTTTTTTGGTTAATTAAAAAAAATTCCAAACTTTCACGCATTTTTTACTTTAAATCCCAGTGTTTTAATTTTGACAAATTAAACCCTAGAGTTTCATTCATATTTCAATGTGCCCCTCTTCCATCCATCTCCGTCTGCGTAAAGTAACGGAAAATAATTTTGTCATTATTGTGTTCACACTCTACTTTTTGTATTTTGTGTATAATTGTGTTCACACTCTATTTTTGTCACTATTTTTGTCATTATTGTGTTCACACTCTACTTTTTTTTTTCTTTATTTTTGGCCTTTTCTTTCTCTCTTTTTTTGTATTATTATTTTTTTTTGGTTAATTAAAAAAAAATCTAAAGTTTCACGCATTTTTTACTTTAAATCCCAGTGTTTTAATTTTGACAAATTAGATTCTAGAGTTTCATTCATATTTCAATGTGCCCCTTCCTCCATCCATTTCTATCTGTGTAAAGTAACGGAAAATATTTTTGGGATTTAAAGAAAAATGAGTGAAATTTTACTTTTTTATTTTTATTTTTTGTTGTAATTAACCCTAACATTTATTATTATTTTTGTGTGTATATATAACTTACATATCTTATTATATATGTACATATGTGTTTGTATATATGGTGCAATTTTTTTATTCAAATTTTGACTCTTCTAATGATAAAATTTTGATTTTGTCCATAATTTTGACGACTATGTAAGAAAAGCTACCTGAAATGTAAGACACAGTTATCAGTGTTTTAATGGATTAAGACTACCTAAAATGTAAGATACACTTATTAGTGTTTTAATAGATTAATGTTATTTTTAGTCATTAAAATTATAGACGAAATCAAAATTTTACTCCCTCCGTCCAATATTGATAGTCCCTTTTTGAAAATTCATTACACTTTGAATTCAAATTTTAAATAATTAATTTCAAAAGTACCTTTCTATTTTCATTTTCAAATATATTTATAATTACTTTACAAGGGATAATTTTGAAATTTTTTTAATTTAAAATTTTGACTTTTTAAAGTGGACATACATTTTGGGACAACAAAAAATGTAATAATGGACCAATAAAATGAGACAGAGGGAGTATCAGTCAAAATTTGAATAAAAAAATTTCATCATATACAAGCACACATGTACATATATAATAAGATATGTAAGTTATATATATACACACAAAAAATGGAAGGCTGCGTTTGGCTAACTTTTGGAATCATGATTTCAACATAAAATTTTCAAAATACTTTTCAAAATTCATAATCAAACGCACAACTCAAAATTACTCAAAACTGTAACGCCCTCAAAATAAACCCATAAATCATACAATCTTAACATGCTTAGGCATAAGAGAGTAAAACGTAATTTCATTAATCAGAGTGTTCATTACAAAAGTATTACATGTTGACATCAAAAGTAAATGCCCTACAGGCTTACAACTTTCCAAGCCAACACTTGGTTACAAAAGAAGAGTACTAACTCCAAACACAAAATAAGCTCTTGGCTTGATTTACATGTAATACAAAATTAATCACAAAAGAGAAGCCTTCAACTTCTACAACCTCCCAAGCTAAGACCTTGGAGGCGGCATATCACCTGTACCTGAAAAGGATGTCCCATATAGGGTGAGCCAACGCCCAGTAGAGATATGCTAAACATAACATGAGCAATAACTAAAACATTAGCATTTGATAAATGTTTAACTCATAACAACCAACATACAGTACAATCCAGTTCTATAATCCTTTACTTAACCAATTCTTAACTTGTAAACACGGCTCAGAACCTGGCCAAACAACTTAAATGAGGCTACATCTCATGCCAACAATACTTCAAACTGCCATTTTACGGAAATTGCGTCTGCGGGATTCGGCACCCATGTATAATTATTTTCTTGTGGCCATTTTACGGAAATTTCATCCGCGGGACTCGGCACCCATGTGTAGATATTCTCAAATTGCCATTTTACGGAAATTCCATCCGTAAGATTCGGCACCCACGTATAATTGTTTTCGAGTTGCCATTTTACGAAAATTTCATCCGCGGGATTCAGCACCCATGTATTCAAATACACATTATATACAATGACCAATCAATATACACATTCGCTGTATTATTCCAATCGTCATACTCAATGACATACTCAAATTGATTAGTTTGAATTCACCTAATCATCATGCAGTGTCTACAACAATCAAGACTATCCTCCACCGATAGCCCAAAGCAGTTATTTCTAGACAGATAATAAATACCCCAACAGATAAATTATCAATAATTCCCAAAGGTGAGTGATTATTAAGTCCAACTCCACCATTCTACTACATAATGAGCCAATTTCATTATCCCCAACTCAATTTCATATTTCCATAACATTCCCAAATTAATTATATAAATTAATTCATAACAAAAATTAGGGCTTTCTCCCCCCTTTCTCAACTTTGACCAAAAGGCTCAAATATCAACAATAACCTCATGTAAGACCCAAAATACACATTTATGGGCTAAAATAACAAACCCCTCTTTTTCAATATTTTAAATCATAAACCCTAACACCCAAATAGAACCATTTATATAAAATGCTCAAAATCTATGTCAAAGCTCATGAAGATGAGTAGTTATCCCTACCTCAAGAGATAAAACCAAGAGGAGATGATGAAGAAATCCCGAAGTGCTCCAAGTCAAGAAATTTTCAGATTGATAGGAAGCCCACACCAAGCTCTACATTTTTTACAAAGGAACTAAGGTAGAAGATCACCCTAACTAGATCAAACCTTAGAGAGAAGGTGAGGTGTAGTGAGAGAAGCTCTCAAAATAGGTTTTTAGAAAGTAAAAGAGAGAGTGAGAATGTAAAAAGTGATTCAAAATGACCCAGCTGCCAACTGATATACGACTATCCCGCTCGAGCGGAGAATAGGACGCTCGAGCGTCAAACCCAAAAAACTGAACCCGCTCGAGCGCAATGATACCCGCTCGAGCGCCAAGACACAACTGCAAAAACACACCCGCTCGAGCACAAAGGGAAAGCCGCTCGAGCGTAGATTACACTCCTCCAGCACCTTTACAGACATCGAACACCAGCTCGAGCACCAAGGTACCCGCTCGAGCGCGACCCGCTCAAGCGTAAAGAAATCCGCTCAAGTGTGAAAAACAAACCTGCAGAACTTTTGCAGAGGCACAAAATGCTGAAAGTGTGTAAACTCCGCTCGAGCACAAATGGACCCGCTCGAGCGGATCACCAAAAAAAACCTGGGCAACAAGAATGGGGACCAAAGCTCAACCAACCTGTAACAAACCTGCCCAACACATTCTAAAACTCAAATATATGGAATTAAAGGATGATAACAAGACATATACAACAACCAACTCCATGAAACCTAAGTCCGGATACAACAATCAAGGGAGGAAGGACCAGGATCGTTATAACCTCTCCCCCTTAAGGAATTTCGTCCCCGAAATTGAGTACAAGTTTTCAAAAGAAAACAAGTTTTCCTCAATTCTCAATAACATTACCAACCAACATTCCATAACCTGACCCATTACCGGTCAACCCATCTCTATTCAAGAGGCAATTTACAACATGTAACTCAATATTTTAATTAGCATGATTTCCTTTGAAATTTACCAATTTCAACACATTTTCCACAACTCAAATATATTTTCAATGCCAACGATATATTTGCATTTGTAAAACATCATTAACATATATAATGTTAAAATAAACTTCCATTCCAAGGCAAGTTCCACAATACTTCCATAAACCAAAACATTTACAATGTTTTACAACTTAAGACATATTTAATGCTCTTAAAGTTCATCAATATTACCAAATTCCCAACACATGATTACACATTTACAAACATGTCCGGATATTTCTCGCGGACTTCCAACTCACGTTCCCAAGTGGCTTCTTCCACTCCGTGATGTTTCCACAAAACCTTTACCAAGGGAATAGTCTTGCCTCGCAAGACTTGATCCCGCCTATCCAGGACCCGTACCGGTCTCTCCTCATACGAGGCATCTTCATCTACCTCTAAGTCGGTCCAATCCAATACATGCGACGGATCCGGCTCGTATTTCCGAAGCATGCTAACATGAAACACGTCATACACCTCGGACAATTGCGGCGGCAAAGCCAAACGGTATGCTACCTCCCCAATCCTCTCAAGGATCTCAAAGGGACCGATAAACCCAAGGGGACAACTTCCCACTCTTCCCAAACCTCATCAAACCCCGCCTAGGTGATATTTTCAAGAAGACATGATCACCTGTCTCAAACGCCAAAGGCCTTCTCCTACGGTCGGCATAACTCTTTTGGCGACTCTGGGCTGTAACAAGCCTCCTACGAATAAGCTCAACTTTCTCCGTCGTTTCCCTCACCAACTCCGGGCCCAATAATGGTACGTCACCCACCTCGGCCCAACAAACTGGAGACCTACAAGGTCGGCCATACAAGGCCTCAAACGGTATACCGATACTCGACTGAAAGCTGTTGTTGTAGGCAAACTCCACCAAGGGCAAGTGCCTCTCCCACGTCCCACTAAAGTCAAGGACACAACCTCGAAGCATATCCTCAAGGATCTGAATAGTACGCTCGGACTGCCCGTCAGTCTGAGGATGATAAGCCGTGCTTAAGGTCAACCTAGTACCCAAGGCATTCTTCAAACTCTGCCACAACCTAGCAGTAAAACGTGGATCCCTATCCGAGACAATCGACACTGGGACCCCGTGCAACCTCACTATGTCCCGAATATACAAATCGGCAAGATGATCTACCGAATCTCTCACGCGCATAGGGATAAAGTGCGCCGACTTAGTCAATCGGTCTACAACCACCCAAATAGCATCACTACCCCGCTGAGTCCTCGGAAAACCTACAACGAAGTCCATAGTGACATACTCCCACTTCCACTCGGCTATAGGCATGGGTTGTAACAAACCTGCTGGCCTCTGATGCTCGGCCTTCACTTGCTGACAAGTAAGGCACTTCGATACAAAAACTGCCACATCCTTCTTCATACCCCGCCACCAAAACTGGCGACCCAAATCACGATACATCTTGGTGCCTCCCAGATGCACCGCAAGGCGTGAATGGCAAAACTCTAGGAGGACTTCCTCTTGGCAAGACTCTGGTACAAACAAACGGTCTCGGTATCTCACACTCTGGTCGGGATACACAGTCAGACCCTTCTCAACCCTCCCACTAGAGATCTTCTCTCGGAGGGATTCTACTTCAAGGTCACTTCTCTGTGCCTCTAACACTCGACTCATAAGTGTAGGCTACACAACAACAGAAAACAAGGCCGCAGCCTCCACGGATTCGCCCAGAAGCAAATCAAACTCGCCAAGTGCACCCAACATCTCCTATTCCCGGATAGCTATACAAGCTACATCACTAATGGATTTCCTACTAAAGGCATCGGCCACAACATTGGCCTTCCCCGGATGATAATGCAACTCGAAGTCGTAATCCTCAATAAATTCCATCCACCTCCTCTGCCTCAAGTTCAAGTCTTTCTGTGTAAACAGATACTTCAGACTCTTGTGATCCGAGAACACCTCGAACCTCTCACCATATAGGTAATGCCTTCAAATCTTCAAGGCAAAAATCACAGTTGCTAACTCTAGGTCATGTGTAGGGTAATTCCTCTCGTGTATTTTCAACTGACGTGAGCCATGGGCAACCACTTTCCCCTCTTGTATCAACACACAACCCAAACCCTCTCGTGAGGTATCACAATAAACTGCATAACCCAAACCTCTCTCTGGAATAATCAAAACCGGAGTGGTGGTCAATCTAACTTTCAACTCTTAGAACGACTTTTCACAAGTCTCACTCCATACAAACTTGACCGCTTTCCGCGTCAATCTAGTCAACGGCGAAGCTAATCTGGAGAAATCTTTCACAAATCGACGGTAATACCCAGCTAATCCCAGAAAACTGCGGACCTCAAATACACTCTTAGGCTATACCCAATCCTGCACTGCCTCTATCTTGGATGTATCAACAGACACCCCTTCCCCAGAGACCACATGGCCTAAGAACTTGACCTCTCTTAGCTAGAACTCACACTTCCCAAACTTGGCATACAGCCTATGGGCTCTAAGCAACTCAAGCACCACTCTCAAGTGTTCCTCGTGCTCCTCCTCCGAAGGTGAATAAATCAAAATGTCGTCCACAAAAACGACTACAAAACGATCTAAGAATTCCCGGAAAATCCGGTTCATCAAATCCATAAACACTGCCGGTGCATTGGTGAGCCCAAATGGCATCACCAAAAACTCATAATGGCCATACCGCGTACGGAATGCCGTCTTCGGAATATCCTCCTCCCTGACCCTCAATTGGTGGTAACCCGATCTCAAGTCTATCTTAGAGAAATAACGGGACCCCTTCAATTGGTCAAACAGATCATCTATACGGGGCATAGGGTATTTATTCTTAACCGTAGCCCGATTCAACTTCCAGTAATCAATACAAAGTCTCAAGGCACCATCTTTCTTCTTAGCAAAGAGGGCCGGTGCTCCCCACAGTGAAACACTAGGGCAAATAAAGCCCTTATCTAGCAATTCCTAGAGCTGAATCTTCAACTCACTCAACTCAGTTGGGGCAAAACGATAAGGTGCCATAGAAATCGGCGTCGTGCCGGGCACTAAATCAATGGAGAACTCAATCTCTCGGTGAGGTGGCAAAATGACAAGATCCTCGGGAAAAACTTCTGAATACTCACAAACCACTCTCGGCAGTACAGTCTGGGTCTCATCACACTCACTACTCATAAAGTTAGCGAGGAGACCACTAAGCTCACTCCGCCCTCGCGGATCATACACCGGTGGCAAAACACTACCAACCCGATCCCCCAAGAAATGGAAACAATCCCCGCCCACGGTACATACAGTGACCCTCTGGCGGTAACAATCAATAACAGCCCGGTATGACGATAGCCAATCCATACCCAAAATCACATCATAACCCAACATAGTCATAACTACAAAAGGGAATGGAAGTCGACGGTCGGCGACCTCTATATCACAGCCTCTACATCCTTGTCTCAAAATCAATTCGCCTCCAATAGGCGACACAACACAAATGGGAGATGCTAACTGTGCCAACTCCAACCCCAAAACAGATGCAAATGCAGCAGATATAAAGGAATGGGATGCACCCGTATCAATCAACACATTAGCAACCGAGTTGCAAAACAAAAAGGTACCTCTCACAACAGATGGAGCCGGTACAAGATCTTGCGCGGTGACAGCATACATGCGCCCTGAAGGTCTCTGGTCTACCTGCTCACCTCTCGGAGCATAAGACTGCTGCACAGACTGAGACGATGAAGCCCCCTGATTAGCCCTCGAGGCCTGAACAGACTGTGCTGGCTGCGAACTCTACGTCTGTCTCGAACCAGACGCACCGGGTGTACCACCCAACTGTGGGCAAAACCTCTTCAGGTGCCCCGCCTGACCACACTGGTAACAAGAGGACGACCGGCCTCTACCCTGACTCTGGCTCTGAGGTCGAGCCGAAGATGAAGCTGCTCCCTGACCTCCTCCCCTCTGCGGGCAAGCTGGAGACTTGTGGCCCAGCTGACCACACTTGAAACAGGTAGAGTCTCCTTAGCTGCCTCTCCCAAAACCTGAACTCGGCACTGGAAAGGTAGATCTCACCAAAGCACTCTGGGACTGCTGAGGGTTAGAACCTCTCTGCCTCCTACCGTCCCCCTGACCATCCTTACTCCTCTTAAAAAATTGAAAAAAATATTTATTTATTTTTATTTTAAATATATAATTTTTATTTTAAATATTTTTTTTATTTTTTATTTTATTTATAAAAATATTTTTAAATATTTTAATTTTTTTGTTATATGTTTGGTTACGATTTGAGTGTAGAGTTTTGAAAGTAGTATGGAGTTTCAAGTTATGTGTTTAGTTATGAGTTTTGAAAATAATTTTTGAATTGAGTTTTGAATTATGTGTTTGGTTGAGTGTGGAGTTGTGAAAAGAGTTTAAAATATTAAAATTTAAAATTTTAAAATATTTATAAAATAAAATATTTGAAATAAAAAAAATTAAATATATCTAAATAAAAATTATATATCTAAAATAAAAAATAATAAAATTTTCTTAAACATTTTTTAATATTTAAAAAAAAATTGATCCATAAAATTTAAAATACAACTCAAAACACTTTTCAAAATTCAAAATTCAAAAACTCATTTCAAAACACTTTTTAAAACTCTTTTCAAAACTTATAATCAAATAAATTTTTCTCTTTTCAAAACTCAACTCACAATTCCACACTCAAATCATAATTTCAAAACTAAACCAAACACAACCAAATATTAGGATTAATTACAAAAAAAAAAAAATTTCTAAGATTTCACACATTTTTCACTTTAAATCCTAGTATTTTTCATTTTAAATTCGAAAACGATTCTCCATTATCTTACACAAACGGAGATGGACAAAAGGAGCACATTGAAATACGGATAAAATTCTAGGGTTTAATTTGTTAAAATTGAAACATTGAGATTCAAAATGAAAAACGCATGAGATTTTAGAATTATTTTTGTAATTAATCCTTTTTTTCTTATGCTTTTTGATGTTCACAAACATAACATCAATATGGAATGTGAAAATAAGGTGGAAGTGAATTATAATGGTGCACGGAAAGAAGAAAATAATGATAAATAAAAATAATAAAAAAAAAGTAGTGAAAAAAAACATTAAGCAAGTCTCTCTCTTGGAAATTATAGTAATGGTGTCTATTTTATATGTGGCTCACTCATTTTTTTGCAGATAATTAACTTTAATAGAGGAGTAGACATAATAATAGTAAAGATTTTTGTTAAGTTATGTAAACCAAAAAAATATGTCTGATTATATTTTTGTTTTCAATTATGTTGATAAAGAATATTCAATTAATACTAATATTATTTGTAACGTCCTCAAAATAAACCCATAAATCATACATTCAAGACATCCATAAACTTAAGAGAATGAAGCATAATTCTATTTATCAGAGTATTCATTACAAAAATATTACATGTTGACATCAAAAGTAAATACCCTATGGGCTTACAACTTTCCAAGCTAACACTTGGTTACAAAAAGATAGTACTAACTCAAAACACAAAATAAGCCCTTGGCTTGATTTACATGTAATACACAAAATAATCACAAAAAGGAAGCCTTCAGCTTCTACGACCACCTAAGCTACATCGTTGGAAGCGGCATATCACATGTACCTGAAAATGATGTCCCTTATAGGGTGAGCCAACGCCCAGTAGAGATATGCTAAACATAATATGAGCAATAACTAAAACATTAGCATTTGATAAATGTTTAACTCATACAAACCAACGTACAACACAATCCAATTCCATGACAGATATGTCCATATTTCATTCCACTTTCATTTACTTATCAAATTTTCAATTCATAACATGGCTCAGAACCTGGCCAACAATTTAATGAGACTACGACTCATATTAAAGCACTTCCTTTTTAAATGAGATAACAACTCATATCAAAACAATTCTATACTTCACAATAGATACACATATTTGCTGTATCAATGGAGTCCATCCCCTATCTCCTTCCAAATAATATCCGGTTTAGGAGTCCATCCCCTATCTCCTCCCAAACCGTGGAGTACATCCCCTATCTCCTCCCACACAATACAATGTATATAAACACATATCATATACAATGATCAATCAATACACATATTCGATGTATTATTCCAACCGTCATATTCAATGACCTATTCAACGTGATTAATTTCAGTTTTTCCTAATCAACATACAGTGTCTACAACAATCAAGACTATTATCCACCGATAGCCCAAAACAATTATTTCTAAACAGATAATAAATGTATTAACAGATAAATTATCAATATTTCCAAAGGTGAGTGATTAACAAATCCAACTCCACCATTCTATCTCATAATAAGCCAATTTCATTATTTCCAACCCAATTCCATATTTCCATAACTTTCCCAAATTAATTGTACAAATTAATTCATAACAACAAATTAGGACTTTCCTCCCCCTTTTCTCAACATTGACCCAAAGGCTCAAATATTTTCATTAAACATCAATAACCTCATTCTAAGAACCAAAATATACATGTATGAGTTAAAAGAACAAAACCCCTCTTTATATATTTTGAAACCCTAACCCCCAAAATTACCCAACATTTCAACATTTCATCAAAATGACTACAAGTTTATGTCAAAGACCATAAATATGAGTAGTTATCCCTACCTCAAATTTCAGAGCTCAAAGGAGATGGTGAAGAAATTCGAAAGTGCTCCAAACCCTAAGATTTTCGGATTGAAATGTAGCCCACACCAAGCTCTACACTTTATGCAAAGGAACTATGGTAGATGATCACTTAAACTAGATGATTTCTAAGAAAGAAGGTGAAGTCTAGAGTGAGAAGCTCTCAAGTTTGGGTTTTGAAAAGTTAGAGAGAGAGAGAATGCCGAAAAAGTGATCCAAATTGATATACTGCACTCCCCGCTCGAGCGTGGAACGCCCCGCTCGAGCGTCAGACACAGACTCACGCTCGAGCGTCAAAAGCGTCACTCGAGCGCCGGATGCACACTTCCAGAAGTTTTGCAGTCGATGGTCCCCGCTCAAGCGTAAAAGTGGACGCTCGAGCGTCTGATAACCTGCAGAACAAAATACTGGGAGATGAATAATCACGCTCGAGCGTCAAAATGACCACTCGAGCGGAGAAGTAAAAACAAAGGGCCCGCTCGAGCGTCAAAAGCCCCGCTCGAGCGTGAAGGCCAAAATCTGGGCATCAACTTTTGGTTTCTAAACACAACCAACCTATTCCCAACTTGCCCAACACAACCCAAGACTCAAATATAAAGAGTAAAGGATAGAAATGAGAATAAGACAACAACTAACATCCACGGAACCGAGTCCGGAATACAATTAAACAATGAAGGGAAAACCGGGATCGCTATAACCTCCCCCCCCTTAAAGAATTTCGTCCCCGAAATTAGATAAATAAGTTTCAAAAAAAGATTTCTCAATTCTCAACAATATTACAATTCAGTATTCAACAACTTGACCCATTACCGATCATTCCATCTCTTCTCAAAGAGCAATACACAATATAACCTAACATACATTATCAACATGTATTCCTTTGAAATTTATCAATTTCAACACATATTCCACAATTCAATTACATATTCAATGTCAATCAATATATTTGCATTTCTAAAACAGAATTAACATATGCAATGTTAAAATAAACTTCAATTTCCGAACCATATTCGATGGCTATAACATTTCCACAATCTAAAACATATACAATGTTTTCAAAATTCAACAACATAATAAAGTCTTCAACACATGGTTAAACATCATCAAACAAGTCCGGATATTTCTCACGGACCTCCAACTCACGTTCCCAGGTGGCTTCTCCACCCCGTGATGTTTCCACAGAACTTTTACCAAGGGTATCGTCTTGCCTTGCAAGACTTGTTCCCGCTTATCCAAGACCCACACCGGTCTCTCCTCATACGAGGCATCCTCATCTACTTCTAAGTCGGTCCAATCCAATACATGCGACGGATCCGACTCGTACTTTCGAAGCATACTAACATGAAACACGTCATGCACTCCGGACAACTGTGGCGGTAAAGCTAAACGGTATACAACCTCCTCAATCCACTCAAGGATCTCAAAGGGACCAATAAACCGAGGGGACAACTTCCCACTCTTCCCAAATCTCATCAAACCCCGCCTAGGTGATATCTTCAGAAAGAAGTGATCACCCACCTCAAATATCAAAGGCCTCCTTCTACGGCGGCATAACACTTTTGACGACTCTGGGCTATAACAAGCCTCCTACGAATAGGCTCAACTTTCTCCGTCGTCTCCCGAACCAACTCCGGGCCCAACAAAGGTGCATCACCCACATCGGCCCAACAAACTGGAGACCTACACGGTCGGCCATACAAGACCTCAAATGGTGCCATACCAATACTGGATTGGAAACTGTTGTTGTAGGCAAACTCCACCAAGGGCAAGTGCCTCTCCCACGACCCACTAAAGTCAAGGACACAACCTCGAAGCATATCCTCAAGGATCTGTATAGTACACTCGGACTGCCCATCAATCTGAGGATGATAAGTCGTGCTAAAGGTCAACCTAGTGCCCAAGGCACTCTGCAAACTCTGCCACAACCTAGCAGTAAAACGTGGATCTCTATCTGAGACGATCGACATTGGGACCTCGTGCAACCTCACTATGTTCCGAATGTACAAGTCGGCAAGATGATCTACCGAATCTCTCACGCGCATAGGAATGAAGTGCGCCAACTTAGTCAACCGGTCTACAACCACCCAAATGGCATCACTACCCCGCTGAGTCCTCGGAAGACCTACAACGAAATCCATAGTGACATGCTCCCACTTCCACTCGGCAATAGGCAAGGGTTGCAACAAACCCGCTGGCCTCTGGTGTTCGACCTTCACTTACTGACAAGTAAGGCACTTAGACACAAAAACTGCCACATCTTTCTTCATACCCCCCTACCAAAACTGGCGACCCAAATCACGATACATCTTAGTACCTCCCGGATGCACCGCAAGGTGTGAATGGTGAAACTTTCGGAGTACCTCCTCTCGGCAAGACTCCGGCACAAACAAACGATCTCGGTATCTCACACTCAGGTCGGGATACACAGTCAAACCCTTCTCAACCCTCCCACTGGAAATCTTCTCCTGGAGGGATTCTACCTCAAGGTCACCTCTCTGTGCCTCTAACACTCGATTCACAAGTGTAGGCTGCGCAACTACAGAAAACAATGCCGCAGTCTCAACAAATTCGCCTAGAAGCAAATCAAACTCGCCAAGTGCACCCAACATCTCCTACTCCCGGATGGCTATACAAGCTACATCACTAATGGATTTCCTACTAAGGGCATCGGCCACAACATTGGCCTTCCCCGGATGATAATGCAACTCGAAGTCGTAATCCTCAATAAATTCCATCCACCTCCTCTGCCTCAAGTTCAAGTCTTTCTGTGTAAACAGATACTTCAGACTCTTGTGATCCGAGAACACCTCGAACCTCTCACCATACAGTTAATGCCTCCAAATCTTCAAGGCAAAAATCACAGCTGCTAACTCTAGGTCATGTGTAGGGTAATTCCTCTCGTGTATTTTCAACTGACGTGAGCCATAGGCTACTATTTTCCCCTCTTGCATCAACACACAACCCAAACCCTCTCGTGAAGCATCACAATGAACCGCATAACCCAAACATCTCTCCGGAATAATCAACACTGGATTAGTGGTAAGTCTAACTTTCAACTCTTGGAACGACTTTTTACAAGTCTCACTCCACACAAATTTGACCCCTTTCCTCGTCAACCTAGTCAACGGTGAAGCTAGCGTGGAGAAATCCTTCACAAACCAGCGGTAATACCCCGCTAATCCCAGAAAACTGCGGATCTCAAAAACACTCTTAGGCTGTGCCCAATCTTGCACTGCCTCAATCTTGGATGTATCAACAGACATCCCTTCCCCGGAGACCACATGGCCTAAGAACTTGACCTCTCTTAGCTAGAACTCACACTTTCCAAACTTGGCATACAACCTATGGGCTCTAAGCAACTCAAGCACAACTCTCAAGTGTTTCCCGTGCTCCTCTTCAGAAGGTGAATAAACCAGAATGTCGTCCACGAAAACGACCACAAAACGATCTAAGAATTCCCGGAAAATCCGGTTCATCAAGTCCATAAACACTGCCGGTGCATTGGTGAGCCCAAAAGGCATCACCACAAAAGTTACATATATTTTATTCTCTAAAGTTTAAATTCTAAATCTGTTCCTAATTAAAGATCCTGCCAAATAATTGGACCATTTTACATTTTCATTCAATTAAAATAAAATAAAAAAATCGGAAGTTGATATGAAAATTTTGTTTAATAAACTGTTTTTGATAATTACTTTTGGCAATAATCCTTTTTTATAGTGAAATTAAAAGATCCTTCCAATAAAAAAATGTGTAAACATTTACACTTTTTTATTTTGAAAATACAAAATCATTTGATAAAAATTTGTGAATTTTGACACTTTTTTCCACAAAGATTAATACGAAACTAACCAAATCAAATCTTAAATCCCATTACCCATTATTCATTACAATAAGAAAACAAACATGTGCAAATTTTAACCACTAATTTTTATAGTTTTAGTGTCATTTTCGATCTTTATAATTTTAATTAATTTAATTTCGATCATAAATTTTTTATTATCTTAATTTAACCTAATTGATTGCAATCATTAAATTTTTTTTTATTTTTTTTAATTTTTAAATTAAGAAAAGTGTACACGAGTAGCAATTATGTTTTTAAAAATAAAATTATAAATTTTCTTAACTAAGTGAAACAATCTCAATCCTATGATTAACGATTTTACTTCAAAAACACTAATTGGCATTATTCGAATTAATACAAAATTTAAAATCAAATCAATTAAAAATATATGAATCAAAATGATATATGAGACAAAATACAAAAACTACCAATTTAAGTTAATTTTACCCACTAAACATTACCACTTTCCCTGTCTTGATTCCAGGGAAGATCCACGCTACCAGTTGGCAAGCTATCAACTTGCAACCAAAGACAAGGAAATAAAACAAACTACAAAACCAAGTCAATTCTATTGTGAAAAAGAATTTTTTTATTTTTTATGATTGTCAAATAAATCTTTACAAAAATAATAAAAAATAAAGAATTTAGTCATCGATCTGTATTGAAAAGTATTGTTCGAACTGATAGAGTTCCTTACGAGTTTCATTATAATAATCTAAACCATTCATTTTGTATTTTAAATTTTTCATTATTTAGTGTTTTTAGAGTACTACTCTACATTATTCATGTTAGAATATTTGTCCAATTATTTCTTACAAAAGAGAGAAAAAAAATTTAATTAAATTGTGAATTAAACTATTGGTCTCTGTAATTTAAGTACAATGTCATTTTAGTTATCATAATTTTAATTTAAACATTTTGGTCCTTACATTTTAAATTTTGTTATGAGATGGTCCCTTTATCAAATGTTGTCAACAATTGAAACAGAAAAAATTAAGTGCAAAATTAGAAAAATCAAAATAAAATTCAAAACAAATTATAAAAATCAATAAGATAATGAGTATATTACACTGATGCCTCTTTATAATTGATTTTAAATTTTACTTTAGTCCCTCTTTTATTTTACTCATAATATTTTTCCATTTTAAATTCAAACAAAATTGAAAATGTATTAACCAAAATCCCATATTTTTGTGTAAAGATTGAAAAACTTCTAAAGCCACTCTCTACCAACTGAGAAAAATCATTATAGAGATATAAATTTATTTAAAAATTAAGTGCAAAATTAGAAAAATCAAAATAAAATTCAAAACAAATTATAAAAATCAATAATATAATGAATATATTACACTGATGCTCTTTATAATTGATTTTAAATTTTACTTTAGTCCCTCTTTTATTTTATTCATAATATTTTTTCATTTTAAATCCAAACAAAATTAAAAATGTATTAACCAAAACCCCATATTATTGTGTAAAGATTGAAAAACTTCTAAGGTGACTCTCTACCAACTGAGAAAAATCATGATAGAGATATAAATTTATTTAAAAATATATTAAAAAGTAGTTGGGTTCTACCTACGGACTTGGGTTCTTTTATTTTTTTAATTTATATGTTGTTTTCATAGAGGGACCGGGAGGCAATAAAAGAAGACGCCATTTTTGACTTTATTCTCAGCACTCAATAGTATAATATTTGGGTTCTTTTAACTAACAATAATATAATATTTGGGTTCTTTTATTTTGAGTATTTTATTTTTATTTTTAATTTATATGTTGTTTTCGCAGAGGGACGGCGGCCAATGAAAGGAGACTCCACTTTTGACTTCTTCTCAGCACTCAATAATTTCTTCTTCTTCTTCTCGCAATCATATAGTCATCTTTGAGACTGCTTAAAACTTTTTTTCACTGAAAAAAAACTCAACAACCTCTTTGCTTTGCTTCGCTTCTGATCTGTTGGTTTTTTCCTTCTGTAATCGGAAACAATGCCTATAGCAGAGATCTTTCTCTCTGCCTTCGTCAAATTGCTATTTGAGAAGATGTCATCTTTTGCGTCCTCCAAATTACCCACCTTTGAAGGTATTGGTACCCAGCTGGCCAATTGGACCAATATGCTGTCGCAAATTGAAGCTCTTCTGATTGACGCGGAGGAGAAGCAACTGACCGATCGACCGGTGAACCTGTGGCTCGACGATCTCCAGGATCTGGCATATGATTTGGATGATTTAGTGGATGAGTGCGCCACCGAAGCTTTGCGACACAAGCTCAAGGCAAAGCCGCCCCAAGCTAGTTCTGGCAAGGTATGGAATCCCGTACTTAATTTCAAGCCAACAGATGTCATGTTTAATTTGAAAATGAAGTCCAAGATTGAGGAGATCAATACCAGATTGCACAATAGTTTTGAACAATGTTCGAAACTTAATTTGGTTAAGATTGTTGGAACCACCCCTACACCTACGACTAAGACTTGGCAAAGACCAGACTCTACATCTTTATTTGATGAACCTTGCATTTATGGCCGAGAACATGATCAAAGAAAGATAATTGAGTTGCTCCTAAGGGGGGATGAATCAAGTCGTAACAACATTGGTGTAATTGCCATTGTGGGCATGGGTGGGATTGGCAAGACCACCCTTGCTCAGATGGTATACAACGAAGAAACTGTGCAGAAGCATTTCGATCTGAAAGCCTGGGTCTGTGTGTCAGATGAGTTCGACATTATGAGAATAACAAAAGCAATTCTTGAGTCAGTGACTTCCCAGACATTTAGTTTTAATAACTTGGACCAAGTTCAAGTTCAACTAAAGCAGGCTTTGGCTGGAAAGAAGTTCTTAATTGTTTTAGACGATGTCTGGAACAAAAAATACAGTGACTGGAATGTTTTGAAGAAACCTTTCAATGATGGAGCCCAAGGGAGTAAAGTCGTGGTGACTACACGTGACAGAGAAGTTGCAGGAATGATGACAACTGTTGAACTTCATGACGTTAATATCCTATCAGATAAGGATTGTTGGTCATTGTTTGCACAACATGCCTTTGCGAATACAAGTATTGATACAAATCCAAAGTTGGTATCAATTGGTAAGGAAATTGTGGAGAAATGTAAAGGTTTGCCTCTGGCTGCTAGGACACTCGGTGGCCTTTTACGCAGCAAAGTACGAAATGAGGAATGGATAAACGTATTGCGTAGTAAAATATGGGATTTACCACACACAAAAAGTGACATCCTTCCTGCTTTGAGATTAAGCTATCATGATCTCCCTTCGCATTTGAAGCAGTGCTTTGCATATTGCTCAATAATACCCAACAACTATGAATTTGAGGAAGAGGAGTTAGTCTTGTTGTGGATGGCGGAGGGCTTCATTCAGCAACAAAGAGAGAAGCAAATTGAAGATGTAGGAGGTGAGTACTTTCGGGAATTGTTGTCAAGGTCTTTTTTCCAACCATCAAGTACCAGTAAAAGCTCTAAATTTGTGATGCATGACCTCATCAATGATTTGGCTCAAGTAGTTGCAGGATATACTTGTTTTAGATTGGAGGATAGATTGAAATATCAGGAGCAGTGCAAAAATATAAAGAAAGCTCGACATTCATCTTACATGCAGGAGTACTTTGAGGGTATGAAAAAATTTGAGATCTTTGACAAAGCCATGCATTTACGGACCTTCTTACCATTTAACTCACCATATGGTCAAAATTGTTATTTGGCAAGCAATGTTCCCCTTAATCTATTGTCAAGGCTAAGACGCTTGAGGGTGCTCAATATGAGTAGATATCACATCACAGAAGTTCCAAATTCGGTTGGAGATTTGAAACATCTGCGGTATCTTAACCTATCTCACACTTCCATTGAAGAATTACCTGAATCACTAGCCTCTCTTTACAATCTACAAACATTGATGTTAAGAGCATGTACAAAACTGAAAAAGTTGCCAACAGACTTGGGAAACCTAATTAACCTACGTCATCTCGATACTACAAATGCACGATCCTTAAAAGAAATGCCACTGAGAATAGGTAAGTTGGCTAGGCTTCAAACACTGTCCAATTTCATTGTTACTAAAAACAATGGGCATCAGTTAAGAGAGTTGGGGAACTTAATTTATCTTCGGGGAAAACTTTGCCTATCTGGGTTACAGAATGTGGTGATTCCATTAGATGCAAGAGAGGCAAAATTAAATGATAAGGGGTTAGATGTGTTATCAATGGAATGGAGTGTCAACTCAGATAATTCACAAGATGGAAAAGTTGAAATAGAAGTGCTTGACATGCTACAACCTCACAAAGATTTAAAAGAGCTGCATATCAAAGGCTATCTTGGTACAAGATTTCCGACTTGGATAGGAGATCCTCTGTTCTCCAATATGACTGACCTAAGTTTAGATAATTGTGGAAATTGTGCATCCTTGCCACCACTCGGACAACTACCCTCCCTTAAACAGCTTTACATTAAAGGTATGAGTGCACTAAAGCATGTCGGTTGTGAGTTCTATGGGCAAGGTGGTGTTCAACCTTTTCCATTATTGGAGACTCTAAGCTTTGAGGATATGCCGGAATGGGAGAATTGGTATACTTTTGGAGATCACAAGGAAGATCAACCATTCACTCATGTCAAGTATCTCTCCATAATAAAATGTCCCAAACTTCTTAAAATGTTGCCTACTGATCTACCTTGTTTGAATAGTCTAGAGATTAGGGACTGCCCCAAACTCTGCGGAATGATGCCCAAGGATCTACCTTGTTTGAATAATCTAGAGATTTCAAAGTGCCCGCAATTCCTAGTTGAAGGTTCCAGCATTAGCCTCCCGTCACTCACCTCGATAGCTATGAATGACGTTCCTCTAACAAGCCTTCAAGCGGTCCTTGCGATGAGGAGCATGGTTGATGATGAACTGATATCGGCAAATGCAAAGTCTAAGCATCTGAGTTCAATAACTTCCTTGAGCATTAGGATGATTAAGAAACTCGAGCTCTTGCCGAAATGGGTTACTTATGGGCTGATGGAACTTGAAGCATTGGAGATCAGAAGTTGTGAAGAACTCAAGACACTGTGGAAGAATGAGGCGAGAGTGCAACACAGTCTCCCTGCATTCCGACGTTTGGGAATTCATGGCTGCCCGCAGCTTGTTTCATTGTTTGAAGAAGATGAGGATGAAGACAACAAAGGGCAACATCAGCAGCAGCAACAACAAGAGGGACTCCCTTGCATAGTGAGGAGGCTTGAGCATCTAACAATACATAATTGTGAAAAGCTGGAGAAACTGCCATGGCAGCTAGATAACTTCACTTTTCTTGGAGAGTTGTTTGTCTATAAGTGTCCGAGTCTCAGCTCTTTTCCGGATACAGGTTTTCCGTGCACGCTGAAAACACTCAAGATAGGTGATTGTGAAGCTCTGCAATCCTTATTCGGGTGGTTAACACAGATTAATGACAATAATCTTCAAGTGTTAGAAGTTGATGATTGTCCATCCCTCACATGCTTGATATCGTGCAGAGGTGGGGGGCTACCACCCACACTCAAAGAGCTTACGATTTGGGGGTGTAAAAAGTTGGAGGCACTGCTAGTAGTAGAAGAGGGGATGGAAATTAACTGTCCATCTCTTGAGTCTGTTTGGATCATGGATTGTGATAGGCTCAAATACTTGCCAGATGCCCTTCCTAATAATAATAATAACCTCAGGAATCTCAGTCGATTGTGCTTGAGTGGGTGTAAGAATTTGGAGTACATTCCAGAAGGATGGTTCCACTCCGCAACAAATCTGGCACATTTGAGTATCAGGGGATGCAAAAAACTGAAGGCCCTACCACGCGGATTGCAGAGCATTAACTACCTCACTTCTCTTCAATCACTGTGGATGAGTATTCAACATTGGAACAACAACTTCAAGAAGATTGGTTTGCACAGTTTGTCCTCTCTTACAGAACTGTGGATTCAAGAGGATGAAGAAGAAAAAGAAGGTGTAGCGGGGTCCAGCTTTCCGATAGATGGGAAGTTGCTGCCCACCTCTCTGCTCCATCTTTCGATCTGGGATTTCCGAAATCTGGAGAAGCTATCTTCTAAGTTGTTTCAAAACCTCGCCTCTCTTGAATCTCTTCAAATCTGGCGTTGCCCTAGGCTCAAATCTTTACCAGTGCAAATGCTGCCTCCCTCACTTATAAGCTTGTCGATCCATGGAAGTCGGAAACTAACAAGGAAGTGTGAAAAGGGGAAAGGCGAATATTGGCCCCACTTAGCTCACATACCTGAAGTCGATGTTTTTGATGAGTGATAAGCTCTGTAGTGGAGATTCCCACCGCAGTTTTACAAGCACTCAAATTGCCAGGTATCAAAACATAAACTAATTTTATAAATATAAACATTTAAAAAATATTTCCAGATTTTAAAGACAAAAAAATCATATGAAAAACAATAAGTGTTTTTCATTTTTATTTTTTTACTTTTACAGATTTTAAAAAACTTAATCAAACATTCTGATTTCCAGCGTTGCTAATTTTTAATGTCTTTTTGCTTATTGATTTTCAATTTTTTTTTGAAAGAGGGATTATGCAGTGTATCATATTTTCAAGTTAATCGAATTTTTTGGATGAGCAAGTTATTTGCAAATTCATATAAAAATTTAAAATAAAATGAATTTGTATTTTCAATTAATAAAAAATATTTTTGAAAATAATGAAAAAAAATGTTAAATTTAAATTTGGCGGACCATTATGGAATGAGTAAATAATTTTTAAAATTTTTTTTGGTTTTGGAGTTTTCAAAAAAAAAATTAAAATTTTTAAATCGTATTTTTTTAATATATTGGCTAATTTATTTTCTTTTATTTTATTTTTTAGATGCATCTAATCTTCATATACTTAAATTTTTTTAAAAATTAAAAAATCTTTAAAACTTTTAAAAAAATACAAAGTACATATGAAAATGTTTTAAATTTGTATATTTGTTACTATTTAGTGATTTTTTAGACAATTTTTTCATTAATTTTATATGTTTTAGGTGTATCTAGATTGAGTGGACCTAAAAACTTGAAAAACATTGATTAAATTAAAAAGTTCACTAAAAACAATAAAATATGGATTGAAACTTAAAAATTATTTTTGAAAACTCCAAAACCAAACAGAGTTTTAAAAATTATTTCAGATTCTAAAAACTAATTGAGTTTTGGATTTTTAAATTTTTGAAAACTATGTTTAGAATATACAACCAAACAAATTTTTAGAAAATTATCTTTCAAAATTGATTATGAAAACCAAACCTTAGTTTTTTGGGTTTTCTGGTCTAGTCATTAATAAAATATTTTTGTACTTGTTAAGTTGTTGCCCGTATAGTGACCGGGAAAAGTTAGATTGAAAGTGATTAAGCTGGTACAAATTTGGGCGGTCAAATGAGGGTAATGTTAAAAAAAAAAAAACGAAAGAGAATGAAATGATGTGATGCAAGTAGTTTGCAAATGCTTAGAAAAATTAAACAATTTTTTTGCTATTGTAAGAGCTAACTTAAAAAGTTACAAACAAATATACGCATATCAGGTGTCCAAATTTCATTTTGTGAGTTGTTTAATAAATATGGAAACTGAAAGCAATTTTAATTGTATACCTGGAGTTGTTACATTTTTTGTATGAAAAAAATTTAGAGTATTAAGTTTTATCAATCTATGAGGGATTATTTGATACAGAAATGTGCTTTCAGGGATCTGAATACAAAGAACTGCTTCTTCCGATAGATTTCCTTGTCTGTTTAATTTCCGAGGCAACCACAACAAATGGAAGAGTTCAAATTTCTTTCCAACTTGGTGCATTTGTCCCTGGATATCTTGTCCATCCAATGATTGTTCGCTATCCCCATGTACACTTTGACCAATCCTGGTAAGAATTTTCTTGAGTTGAAACTGTTTTGGTGTTGTCTTTTGTAATATCTTTACCTAACTTGCATCATATGGCCTTTCATTTTGTGAGGGGCAATATAGCTTTGGGAAAGCTCATGTTTAGAATGTTCATAGCTTCACAATTTCATGGAGGTATGTTGAGTGACTTTTTGTTTGTCTATAGTTGCATATAGTGAAAATGTAGTGAGCTTCGCTTCCCCCACTATTTTTGTTTGTAAAATTTTTGGGTAGTATGTTGTATGAGGTGGCAATTCATATATATAGGTTGTTATAGTGATGCCCCAATTTGCTATTTTTCTTTTGATAAATAACACACTCTCGCAAATCATCAATACTGATTATTCATTAGCTTAAATGTACCTGCATTTGATGTGTCCTTGACTATATTATAATTTGAATTTTGGTTACTGGATAACTTGTACGTCGTAAAATGTTGAATGAATTCATTTTTTAAATTGTACAGGTCGAGTAACTTCCTATTGTTTTACCCCTTGAAAATTAGTAGGACAATGCTACCCATTTTGCTCAATGGGTGAATCGACATTATTTGATTAATCTTTGTTGCCTTGTTGGCTTTAGTTGATATTCTAATATTAAGTATATTCTTATACATCAAAGTTTTTAATGGGCACATTGCATGCAATTTGTCAATTTTTTGTATATTGTTAACATGTTCTGTATTTCATATGCTTAATCTCCCTGAGCAATTCAGAACCAATGGATGTTTAACACACCTTAAAAATATTATAATTGAATTTGTGTGATGTTATGTCTACTGCATTTGTGTGTGGAAGCCTGCCCTTTTTCATTTTTTTTTTTGGCATCTATGCTCAAAGAATCAGCAAATTGATTATTCCTGGTCTTTGGATTCAAATAATAATCCATATATACAAAGATCAAAATTTCGTTTCGGTGAGTCGTTTCAAATAGTATAGAACCAAAAACATCTTAGAAATATTTTATG
Source organism: Camellia japonica (assembly GCA_030407325.1). NCBI lineage: Eukaryota > Viridiplantae > Streptophyta > Magnoliopsida > Ericales > Theaceae > Camellia > Camellia japonica. The sequence goes on from JAPPVO010000017.1 coordinate 38,805,971, forward strand.
AAATGAAGATAAAATAGAAATGTCTGGAAAAATAAATTGAAATATATCTAAATGTATAAAAGCCTAATAATTGATTAATTAAACAAATTAAGATTCATATAGTCATTCACGTAAAAGAATTAAAAAACTAATGTTACTATGAACTAAAAATTATTAAGTATTGTTAAATAACTCAATTTTATCAAACAAAAGTTTCCAATAAGGTCTAAAAGTTTACTTAAGCAGCAGTAATAAATGTTTATGAAAATTTCTAAATTTGTATAGATACAACTTACTCTTTCTTTATATCACACTATGTTTTGGTGTGTTTCACTATGTTTTGATGTGTTTCAATGAAAACACTAGAATTTTATTATTCCATTAGTGTTTTGTTTTGGTCTCTTGGGATATGGAAACATTTTGGCCATTTCTATAGAAACAAACGAAAATTTTGTTCCTCATATATATTAAAGATAAATCCATGTCAAAAAGCTTTTCACTCATGTGTTGTCTAAGTTTTTCATGTTATTTTGTTCCAAACAAATGGTATATGGCACCTATTAAAAATGGGTGTAACTGCACATGCAACAACACTCGTGTCTTCTATGTGCACTATGTTAACTTATTACAATTGGAGGAATAGTTTCCTATTGTCTGTCTTTAGTTTGGGAAATTTGTCCCTTTTGTATTCTTTTAGTAGCTGTTGGTGTATTGCCTTGATTCTTAGGGGCAGAGCCATGTATAACAAAGTTGGGTCAAGTGACCCCACTGGAAATTTGTAAATCTGAAATTATTATTCAGACTTTTTGAAAATTTTATTTTAAATGAGGTCAATCTTGTACACTAAAAAATGTGAACTAATTTCATAAAGCATAAAGATTAATATATAATCATGTTACCCTTTTTTTCCTTCTAATATTTTAGTTATTGTTTTTCATTTTCTTCTTTCTTTGAATTCTTTTGTAGATGTTCACATTTACCTACCTTATACATCACTATTATCCTAATATCCAAGGAGATGATTACGGCATTATGTGACAGTTTATGAGAGGATTTGTGCTTATATTTAAAAAACGGGGGAAAAAAAAAAAAGAGAGGAGAACTTGTGACATTAAAAAGGAATTGTCAACAAACACAGTTGTTGTTGTTTTCTTTAACTAAATTAACTAAACAAACCTTATGTTCAAAGGATATATCTAAATTAAATTTGTTCAAAATTTTAGTGAAGGAAAATATTATACGTTTATGATTTATGGAATCAATTGTTTAACTTTATTAGCATTTATGGAATTTTAGTATTAGTGATGCAAGTGGTCATTTATTAGATTTTTCTACAAATTAACTATTGAGGTTTTTGCTTCCATTATGGTATTTGTAATTTGGTAACTATAAATTACTTGATCCAGTTTTGTGTATTAAACAAGTTTATTAGTGTACATTATGTATAATTGAAGGTTGATATTAGTGGTGAATTGTTTAATGGACGTTTTTGGCGCCGCAATGGTTGATTCTTAGAACTAATATGGAGAAGAATCATATTTTTGTGAACTTGATGATTATCTAACAGCGCACTCCATTTTGGATTTGTCTTGATTTTCCACTTGAGCTGCCTTGAGTATATATATCATTCTCTCTAAGTTATTTGTGGATATTGAGTTTTTAATCTATCAATTAATCCCTGATGGATATATGCAGACTAGCCATGCTATAGCTACCTCTCTTAATGTTACACATGAAGAAGTTATTGAAACTGAATGATTTTCATTAGATTGAAAAATCAGAGATAGAGTACCTTATATACACTCCACATGTTGTACAAAATATCTACTAACTCACTCTGTTACAACAAGTTGAACTAACACCTGACTTGTTTGGTTTGCAAGACAACATATCTCTAGTCTGGTCTTGGATTGTTGCTGAGTCTTGATTGGTTACTATAACTGTACAAACATCTCATTCCTATGGGGACATCATGCTGCTTGCAAAAGCTTCCAAGTCCAAACAGGTCACTTTTCGTGTTCCATGTGTTTTGGCTTTTATAGTTTGAACATTCTATGAAGTGCTAGATTTCAGCTCTTAAACTTAATTTGATGGCCTTTTTTTGCGATGGACCAAGAATATTTGATGCAACTACAATGATGGAATTTACATTGTCTCCTTGGGATCTCATAATGTATTAGGTGTAGGCCTTGAAACACACCATTTAACGCTTATAATTCCTCTCTTCCAAATAAATAAGTTAAATTAATGTTTTTATTAATGACTATTGATTAATCTATATATTACTGAATGGAGGAAGGATCACTGATTAATTTGAAAAAACGCAGCAGAGAAGTCTTGAAAAAACTAATGTGCTAGTAAAAGGTCTTGTATTCCTTAAGTTCTAGCAATGATATTTTTTCATCTCAACTGGAGTCTTGAAACAGATCTTTAAAATGTAAATACAGTATTACTTCTATCTATATTAATTGATTTCTTTTCTATGGTTTTAGTAAACAATGAATTGTTAACTAATGGAACATGAAAAAATAAAATACCCTGGAAATGAAATTTAAGGTCGTAATTTTATGGGAAGAAGAGTATACATTATGTTGATGTTTGGTGCATTATGTCTAAGTGATAGCACTTGACATGTACACCTTGAATCTTTAGTGAAGGTGTAGATAAGCCAAATCAAGTAATATATCTGGCTGTCCAAATTCTTAAGCATAGTTCTAGCTGCTTAATCTTGGCTGGTGAGGAGTAGATTGTTTTCAAACTTGGCATGCTGTATGGTTTCAGACTTTTCTTAGGTGTGCTCTTTCTAATTTATATCAGGTAGTCGCTCTTACAATTGAATCCAAGTGTGCCGAGAACACAACATGGTTAGATTGATTACTGAAGTAAAGAAAAATACACAGATGAAAATAAAGTTGTCTGTGACCATGCAATGTGTGTTTGTAGTTTAAGTTTATTATTAGAGTTAGGACACCTCTTAGGTAGAGCTCTCATAAAAATAAATAAATAAAATTTGCATGGAGATAGTGGAATTTTTTTTATATTATCTGTATACCCCAACCCCTAGCAGCCTTTGATGAGATCTCTCCTCCATATTATACACCCCCCCCTCTTCTTCTTCTTCTTCTTCTACTTCTTTTTCACTCTTTCTTTTTCTCTAATATATTTTGTTTCTAAAAATAATGGCCTTGATGTTTTGTTGTTTGTATTGTTAGTGTCATATCGATCACTTGAAAAAAATACTCAAGGCCAAGATGATAGTTTTGTGTCCTTAGCAAAATGGAGGATCTTGAATTGACTGCATGATAGGAATGAGACTTTGTACTACCGAGTAACTTTGGTGGCAATTATCAACTTGTAAACAAGTGATTTAAGAATTAATTATAATTTCTCTTTAGCTAGAGAGAAATAATTTGAAGCAATGACGCATTGCTGTTGCTTTTCTCTCCATGTCCTTATTGATAACATTGAAGATTTTGCTCCAATAATATATACTCCTACAGTAGGATTGGTTTGCCAAAACTATTCAGGGTTGTTCAGACGCCCACAGGAAATGTACTTCAGTGCAAAAGATAAAAGAGAGATGATGTCCATGATCTATAACTGGCCTGGTCATCTGGTATTTTGGAAATCTAAAATGCATTAATGTACAGTTTTGTTCTCTTTATTGCTTTTATCTACTTGTTGGTGATACATTAAGCGTGCTTTGTACTTGTACCAGATTAGATGGTAAACAAATCAAGACATAAAAATGTGTTCAATGTAGCATTATTGTTTGCTGTGAATAATGATTATATACATTACAAAATGAGCACATTTGCTCGCTTAGAAATGAAAATTGGTTCAGCACTCCTTGCAGCTTAAAGGTTATGTTCATCATTGCACTTGACATATCATGGGTATATGGCTTCTTTTGTATTGCAGGTTGACATGATTGTCCTAACTGATGGTAGTCGCATTCTTGGTCTGGGCAATCTTGGGGTCCAGGGAACTGGAATACCCATTGGAAAACTTGATATGTATGTCGTTGTGTAGACGCGCCCCGAGGGCCTCATGCTACAGTTCGGACTCAAATTGTCACGGTTCTGAATCTAGTTTCGCAAAGTGCAATGCAAGACCGATAAATCACCAAAGAGTCCAAATCCGGCAAATCATTTTGGAAAACTGATTTTTGTCAAGAAGTGCCAAACATGGACTGCTTTTCCAGATACAGAGTTGCCATCTAAATATTTTATTTTGGGGGAATTTAGGAAACCCTGACTCGTGCCTAAGGCCATGTGTCCGTCATCACCAAAGTTGCCTCGGCTCGGGAACTTGGGTACGATTGGGGAAGGTCAGCTATGAGCACCCCCGCTCGCCCGATAAAAGATCGGCCACTACTAAACATGATATCTTGTTTTTGAAAACACATGTGTTCTTATTCCGGTTAATTAGCTAATTTTACTATGTGATGCGCACAGCAAACAAGTATAGACTAGATCGCCTAATTTGGAATAAAACATTGCATATTCGTTTGCTTGAAAATGGTTTGAGATTTGCTACTCGCAAGTAGGCTAAATCGAGGATTTCAATGAATTGATCCAACTCACGTAATCCAACCTTCACCCACAGGCATTCAGGCAGTTAAACACTTAAGCAGTTAGCCTCATGGCAAGCATGCTATCATGGCAGCACTCACACATATGCAGTATGCTAAAGCATAAAAGCTTACCTAGTACTCCGAGCCAAAACAAAGAACTAGTTAGAAATCAATGCATGATCCTAGTTCATGTTAAGATGGCTAATGCAACGCATGCGAAATGCAACTAGAAATAGGCTCGGCTATTCTAAGATGGCATATGAGATGCAACATTTGATACATGTATTCAACTTGGAATTGAAATACAATGCAGTTAGTATGATGCGCCGAGCCCGGTGCATGCAAGATAGATGAATGGATGCAAACATGCAGGCATAAGTATGCTAGACAAATGAATGGATGCAAACATGCAAAGCATAAGTATGCTAATTGAAAAATGACCTAAAACTAACCAACAAAAGCAGGTAAGTAAAAGGAGGAAAGACGTGGGGTTGGAAAACATGCACACACGCACGCACACTTATTACAAAATTGGCCCTCTCGACGGAGGGTCCGAATGAATAATACATGCCAACTAATTAACTAACTAACAAGCTAATTAATCATTACAAAACCAAGTTGAATAACTAGCTACAACTAATTATTACAAAACGTAATTAATTGACAAATTAATTAACTAACTACAAAGTAAACACTTAAAAGTAAGCTGCTCCAGCTCTGTTTGAAAGGGGAGAGTATGCATGCTCGCGCTTGGTTCCTCGCCTCGAAACGCCTTCCGGATGCTCTCTTGAGGCTCTGTCTGCAGGGTGTCCTTGAGACCTTGCTGCTGGAACTTACCAAAACACTGCTGGAGAAAGCACCAGTGGCCTGCCGGCCATGTGAAGCTACTGCCGACCACCTGTCGGCCAGGGATGGCACACTGCCGGCCAAGGATGAGGAGGTGCCGGCCACTGGTGTGCTGGGACACCAAGCTGCAGTAGAGCACAAAATAGAGAAAATTGAGGGTCTCCCAAGGGTATGTACACACTATGCCACCCCATATCATCTCAAAACATCAAAGGGGAGGCATAATCGGATCCACGACCATCAATCACGCATCCCGATGCATGATGGCCAAAGATCCAACTTGTGCAAATCAATGCGAAATGAATGCACAAATAAACACATAAGCGCCTAGAACTCTATCATGGATAGTCAAGAGCGTCGGCAACCGAGAATTGAGACACGTTTCATCACTTGAAGTATGAAACGCCCCTCGTTCCTCGTGCTCGGATTAACACTTAATCCAAACAACAATGCAAAACAAACATGGCAAACATGCAATTTGACTTAAGCATGCAAACATGCAATGCAATAACCCGAGTATGCAACAAGCATATAAGCATGATATGAGGTAACAACCTTGAATAACATGATAGAATGCAACATGAACATACAAACATGCAAGGCATGTGACGGTGGACAAGTATGCAGCAACATACGAAATGGGGCAAGCATGTGACAACATGGTAAGATGGGCTTACACTAAAGATGGATAGGCCTCAGCCATGCCTAAAATCATAAGTGATGGAATTAAGTCACCAAAACAAACTCAAGCATGCGAAATGCAATGGCTCATCAAAGAGGCCTAAGAGCACAACTCTCTAGAGTGCTTAGGGAGTGACAAATGTGCAAGTGTAACAACACTAAGTGCACTGAAATTACGTAAGAAATGATGCCAAATCATTCAAACAACACAAGTATGGCATGCATGGGTCCTAAGGCATGAAAGCTAGCAAAGAGCAACACATAGGAAGCATGCAATACATGGCATAAATGCACGAACTGAGCATGGACAGAGCTTAAATAGGTCAAGATAAGGACCTAAATATGCTGAGATGAGGGCCTAAAGACCTAGGCATGCAAGCATACAAGCTAAGCCATAAACTAGGCAATAATGCACAACACTCAAAGGTACTTAAAGCATGATTGAAGTGGGAACATGACAGTCCTAGATGCTCTGGAATGAAGTATTAAATGATGCCAAATCATCTAAATAGCTCAAAGATAGCATGCATAAGTCAACACAACACAAAGCTTGCAAGGCCAATTACACTACAGCTATACAAAGCATGAAGGATATGGCAAGGGAAACCCAAAATAGTCCTCGGACAGCCCAAAATAAGAACAAAATCATGCTGGAGCAAAGCTAAAACATGCTAGGATGATGAGTCAAAGCATCATGCACATAAAGCTAGTAAGCAAGGTTTGTTCTACAAGTATATGGAGCATGCAAAGGATGACCAATCCAGCTATGGATAGGGCCATGACATGGTGAAACATCACCGAAAATATGCTGAAATGGGCTCAACATAAGCTAGAATGACATGCTAGAGCAAGGAGCATACAAGACTAGTTTAGGTGATTTACACTACAAGTGTGTGATACATGCATGGAGTGACAAAACCAACCCAAAACAGATCCAAGGCATGGTAAAACATCACCAAAAACCTAATGAAATGGAACCAACACATGCAAGAAAAACATGCTACTTTGTAAGGCCATACATGGGGTTACACTACACATGTAAGATGCATGTAAAATATGATCAAACCAGCAATGGACAGACTTAAGGCAGGTCCTAAAAGTCACAAAAAATGGCCTGAACCAAGCCTCAAAAATACATAGAGGCATGCTCCTTTGGAAGGCCAAAAATGCAAGTAAACAAAAACACAAAGAGAGGGGGTCACCCCCTCTGATTTGAGGCCTCAAAACAACATACCTACCACTGAAAATCCTTTGGATTTCAGTGGTTAGAAGGCCAAACCAAGGCTAGCTCGGAGGCCTTAAGGCATGGCTCAAAACAAGGCTAAACAAAGCATACAAGAGGGTTGCACACCCCTAACAGCAAAAAGACCTTAAACAAACTTCAAAAGCACTTAAATACAAGACTTTTTTCAGTTGAAAGCAAGGCCTAAAACAATATGCAAGGATGTCCAAAATGAGGTACAAGAAAGTGCTAAAATGGGGAAAATACTCACCCTTAAAGACCAACTTCGATATTAGCAACCTCAGGGGGTAAAAACTCACTTTCAGACCTCAAGTAACCTTCCCAAGAACCTCAGTCCAATAGTGGTGGTGTATCTCTATGTGTTGTAGTGTAAAAGTGCAAGGAAAATGGACTAAACTACAACAATATAGAGAGAGAGAGAGAGCAAGAAATATGGAGAGATAGAGCTATATCTCTTGTGAAAATGCTGAACCTCTGCTAAGGAGAGAGGCTCTCTCCTTATATAGAAGAAAAGCAATGCAAAGCTTCTTCAAGAAGCTTGGCAAGAGCTTCATCCCTCCATACACGTGTATGGAGGGCAGATAACAGGATTCCAGCTGGCTCAAAAGATCTGGAGTGAAACCTGCTGAGAGAGCGGGTCTGCCGGCCATCAGTGGTGGCCGGCAGTGGCTCACTGATGGCCGGCAGGCTTCAACAGTGGCCGGCAGGCACAAATTCAAGGCCGGCAGTGCCAGACCATGGCTGGCAGTGCCTTCCAAAAAGCATGCAGAAAGGGCCAATACAAGGTCCAAAATGGGGCAGAAAGGATACAGGGTTTGGAAAGCTCAAACCTGTGACGTTCCGCCGTGGCAGTCGAGTACTCAGCGAGCAATCGAACTAGTTGTTAGGTGTACCTGTAAGCACAACCTAGTCTTGAGGACGGTCAAAAATGGAGTGTCTACACGCTGTTGTTGGAATCAATCCACAAAGAGTATGCTCTACTCATCTCTCTTTATTATGTAAAGGTTCATGTAGGCATAGCACAAATAGGTGTACACTAAAATAAATTTGGTATACAAGTGTGTGTCAATGCATAAACACCTGTGCACACTGACAAGTAAATACACACTTACTGGGCTGACTCACAGATGCTTACCATGCTTGATATGGATCATAGCACATTGTTATTGCATGTATCATGTGTATTGAAGGTTACCTATGCTTGCTTATATGTTGGTTATGCTGTTATATTTTCATGCTTTGCAAAACATATTTCTATTGGCTATTTTTCATCGATGTGGATATTATATTGATGAAAGTGCATATATATGAGATAAACGGTTAGATGCATGGAGAACTGACAGTAATTTCTCATCCACTTGATCTCAAAGATACTAGTACCTATGATATTTATTATCTTATATTATATATCCAATTTTGGACTAACTGTTTACCCTTTCATTCTGCTTTCTTCTATACCAATCTAGTTGTGTTCATCTATGACAGATACTTCCAGTTATGCTTGATGTTGGTACCAACAATCAAAAGCTTCTTGAAGGCCGTCTTTCTATTGACTTTGTGTTGTTTATTTTACGTTCAGTGGTTCCTTTTCTTTATTTAATATTTTATTGTTTCAATTATTTCATACTTCATAGAAGTTTAAAGGCTGCATTTTTGGGACTAAATATATTCAATCTGATCCCTTGCTCTTTAACATAATTGATTATTATCTCTCTTATAGACTGTAATAGGCCTTGAATACTGCAATACTGGATGCCTCTCTCTCTCTCTCTCTCTCTCTCTCTCTCTCTCTCTCTTCACACATGCAGAGAGGAGATGTGAAGTTGCTTTGTGCTAATTAAAGTTTCGTGCATCTCCTTCATTTGGTTGCCCGCTTTCTTAATATCTGTGATTATTTTGGCATCATATACACATGTTTTAAGCAACATGCTTGTTCCCTTGTACATATAATATCATCTACCTTACACAATAGAAGTGTTTTGCTGATGGAGATATACATGTTCATATTTGATCATTCTAAGAACTCCATGGAACTTAGAAAAATCTTCTCAGTGGAATATTCTTGTCAAATGAAGTTGCTGTGAGCCTGGACAAGTATTTGTTGTCATCTTTTGAGGGTACTATGCAAATGAACTATGACAATTAGACTATAAAACTTCATTGGTGCTGATTATGTAATATACGTAAATAAAATTACCCTGATTGAGTAATGTACTTGAGACAAAGTGACTAGGATAGCATAGGATCTTTTTTGTTTATTAAGCAATAGAAAAATATGGATTGATCTAATGCATCTCAAAAATTACTCAAAATTTGATCGTCAGGACCTGTCCTAGGCCATATTTGACTGTGTTAGTGTGACTTTATATTAAAAAATATGATGTAGGAATGTTTAGTGACTCTGAAATGGATTTTGGCAGAACTGCTAAAGTCCTTGCTGATGAAGGCAACAATACAAATGTTTTTGAAAAAGATTATATAATCAAACTAATATAGAAGTGGATGTAGCACTTTGTATATTTTTCATTTCTCTTAACTTAAATTCAACTAGAAGACATTGAATCTTGATAGAATTAAACACTTCATTTTGTTGAGGGTGCTAATTGCAGATCCAGAGGTGCTTTCGAAAGATAATCATAATTAATACTTAGAATCAACTTTAACATGGATAAAACTTCTAAGATTTAATTATTTAATATTACTCTTTATGGTGTGAATTCAGATTTAGATCCTACAGAACTTGAAGTTAAAGTCTAACAAAACTAGAGATGTAAATAAGAATCACCTCATTAGACATGTACCTCCATATATATCTTTGTTTTTTGGGATGACCTTACCTAAACAAACTAGAAACGAAAATGCACTGAAAATAGAAACCACGGAATTATGGAAACAATCATGTGTCATCTGACTGTACATAAGTGTACATATAAAGCCCAAGAGTGTCTAGTTATTACAACCAAATTATTATCATTCAAATGGAGTTGTATATTTTTTATCAAAAAATAAAATAAAATAAATGGAGTTGTATAAAAAGGCTATACTTCCATGTGTTGTAATATTGATTTCCATTTAAATTCCATCATCACGAAGGTTTCAAGTCTAATCTTTTCTTGTTTACAATTGTTTCTTGTCAATTATTTTCATATTTTTCTCATTTTGTAAGAAAGACATCATGAACCTCTCAGATTTGAAAATAGTGACTATTTACTTGTATGAAGTAGGATTTCCCTTGTAAAATTTCATTACTAACACCTTAGGTTGGACTTCCAACAATTTTAAACATTGAAGTTCATTCATGCTTATCTATTCTTAACATTCATTTATGTTGAATATACTCTATTTCATTCTCCATATTTTCTAGTCTTTAAGCAGAGTAAAAGTAGACTACGTAACTGGTTGTAAACCCATTTTTCCAACAAACTTCATGAGGATTTATTTTTCACTTGATTTTACTTTGACAAATTTGGAACTTCGGCAACCTCAGTTGGAAGGCGAGGAGTATCTATCAATTGTTGATGAATTTAAGGAGGTAATTTACGCCCGTTGGCCTAAGGCTATCGTGCAGGTTTAATTCTTTCAGAAATATGACATCCTATAACCAATATCATACTGATTATTTGATGCTTGGCGAATATTATCAGTTTGAGGGTTTTCAAAATGAAGTGGGCTTTTGAAAGGCTGCAACGGTATCAAAAAAAGTTCTGTATGTTCGATGATGACAAGCAGGTGAATACTTGGTGTTGTATTCTGCTATTCTCCATGGAAATAGTAAAGAATATAAGAAGACAAAGTACTTTAAGATTGTTAAGGGTGGCTCTATTATAATGACATTTTTGTCGCTTGTCATTATGTTGTATAGGGAACTACTGGTGTTGCATTGGCAGGACTGCTTGGAAGCATTAGGGCACAAGGTCGACCATTGACCGACTTTGTGAACCAAAAGATAGTTGTAGTCGGAGCTGGAAGGTACTGATGAAGTTCAACTATAATGGCTATACTCCTGGTTTAAGTGTTACTTCTTTATGGTTTAGGGTGGTTGGTAATATCAGCTGTGAGTTCATCTTCTTATTCTTTTTCTGTCTTTCAGTGCAGGGCTTGGTGTTTTTAACATGGCTGCACAAGCTGTTTCAAGAATGGCAGGAGCTGAAGCAAGTCCTCAATTTTTCCTACTTGATAAAGATGTGTGGTTCTACAAATATTACTTGCTCTCTAACTTTTTTGTTCTTAATGTTAATTACCATATTAGCCTTTATTATGTGTTACTGGGTATTTATCTGCTAATAAAATGTGGAGAACATATGTTCGAACATATTTGTAAAGAAGGAGATTTTTTGAATTTTTTTAGTGTTATCAACTGAATTTCACCTTTTTTTTCAAAGTAATGATAATCAATTACTTATCTACATGTAACTGAATGAATAGTGGGAGTGAATCTGCATTGGATTGAGAAGAAAAACTCATAATATGGCAATCTGAACTTTGTCGTTTCATTTACATTTCAGGGAATCATCCATTTGACTTTTGGTTCATCTTTTTTTGAGAAGTACTGGTTTAAATGCACGGTCTCATTACAACGGAAAGGAAGGGTGCTGATCCAGCAGCTGCACCATTTGCTAAAGCCCCTGGGGAGATTGAGGGTTTGGGGCTTAGGGAGGAAGCAAATCTCGTTGAAGTGGTAAATCTTACTGGAGTGTTTTTGGCAGCTTATGTTGATGCAAGGCTGATACAGATTGATATTGTATGGAAAAGAAACCTTTGGTTGTTTAGCTTGCTTCTTGGATACATGCAATTGTCTCAAGGATGTTTAATGTTATCTTTTAGAACATTGTGTATGCTTTCATAATTTAGAAAAACTAATTGCGAGGAATGGATTTTGTTCAGGTTAAAAGAATGAAGCTTCATGTGCTTCTTGGTTTGTCTGGAGTTGGCAGTATCTTCAATGAGCAGGTGGGCAGCCCCTTAAGCTTGCTTTGCCCTTCATTACTTTCAAATGAAGCATAATGAACCAATGAAGTTGGCTTAGTTTTATTTGGAAAGGCATGTTGTTCTTGTAAGAATTCTGAATGTTTTCTGTATATTTACAAAGAATGCATCAGTTATATAGCCCTAATCTATGACAGAAAAAGGAAATACAAAGAAAAGGGAATTGCCTAAAATTGCCTAATTCCTAATATACCATATATACAATATATATTCTCACACCCCCGCTCAAACTCAAGGTGTTTTAGCAGAAAACACTAAGAGTTTGCTAAGAAGAAACTGAAACCGAGCGGTGGTGTGAGTCTTGGTGAAGAAGTCCGCAAGTTGCAAAGCCGAGGAGACAAAAGGAAGCGAGATAAAGCCAGACTGCAGATGTTGTCGGACAAAGTGACAATCAATCTTAATATGTTTTGTCCGTTCATGGAAGACAGTATTATGGGCAATCTGAATAGCACTGCGGTTGTCACAATAGAGGGAGGTCGGAGAAGACTGGTACACCCAAATCAGAGAGAAGACAACGAAGCCAAACAAGCTCAGCAGTAACATGAGCCATAGCACGGTACTCAGCTTCGGCAGTAGAGCGAGCAACAATAGTTTGTTTCTTGCTTTTCCAAGAGATCAAGGAATCGCCAAGAAACATACAAAAACCAAAGGTGGACTTGCGATCAGTAACATCACCAGCCCAATCAGAATCAGCATAGGCCACCAAGTCTAAAGAGGAAGTACACGACAATGGCAAGCCCTGAAAGATGGTACCCCGGAGATAGTGAAGAATGCGAACCAAAGCAGCCCAATGGGTAGAGCGAGGAGCAGAAACAAACTGACTAACCACATGAACAGCATAAGCAAGATCAGAACGAGTGACAGTCAAATAAACTAAACAACCCACCAACTCGCGATAGACCGTAGGATCAGCCAAAGGGACACCATCAGTAGAGTTGAGCTTCACATTAAGCTCAATAGGTGTATCAGAAACCTTAGTATCAGTAAGACTGGCACGGTGAATAACCTCATTAGCATACTTGGCCTGAGACAGAAAATAGCCCTTCAGAGAAGAGGCAACCTCAATACCAAGAAAATACCGTAATGGACCCAGATCCTTCATTTCGAAGGTGCGAAAGAGATGTTGCTTGACCTCAGAGATAGCAGAAGAATCAAAGCCAGTGATGATCATATCATCTACATAGAGTAGAAGAGCAACAAAACCAGCCGAGGTATATCTTAGAAACAAAGCAGAGTCGGAAGCAGAAGGATGGAACCCAAGCTCGGTAACAGTAGTTTGAAAGCGATCATACCATGCTCGAGGAGACTGCTTCAAACCATACAAAGCATGCCGAAGATGACAAACCTGTCCAGAGGAGTGGAGAAGACCAGAGGGAGGACGCATGTAGACCTCCTCAGTGAGATAGCCGTTAAGAAAAGCATTCTTAACATCCATCTGATAGAGAGGCCAATCTCGAACAGCAGCAACAGAAATCAAGGTATGGACAGTAGTCATCTTGGCAACAGGGGCAAAGGTCTCCGCATAATCAATACCATACTCCTGTGAGAAACCCTTGGCAACCAAGCGAGCTTTGTAGCGCTCGAGAGAACCATCAGAATGAGTCTTGACTTTATAGACTCATTTGCAACCAGCTAGATTCTTGCCAGCAGGCAAAGGAACCAACTCCCAAGTGTTAGTCTTCTGTAAGGCAAACAACTCATCCTCCATGGCTTGAACCCAATTAGGATCCTGACAGGCCTCCGTGTAAGACTGTTGTTCTGAAAAAGAATGAATAACAGACAAAAAGTACTATAGGAAGCAGAAAAACATGTATTTGACCAACCCAACCTATTTGGAGGACGACGCTCATGAGTAGGATATCGATGTGCAACAGGTTCAGAGTCGTCAGAAGCAAAAGGAGCAGCAACAGGAGTAGAGACAACTGGTGGTAGGGGAGCCTGAGGACGAGAATAGACCAACAACGGAGGGAAAGAAGAAGCTAAAAGAGGAAACAGAGCCATAGGTGACGCAGACAGACAAGTAGGAATGGGCTCAAGAGGAATAGTGGAGATGTACTCATCAGACAGGACCTCAGAAGAAATAGGGTCAATGTGAACCAAATCCTCTTTGGAAACTGGAGCAGTGAGAAGGGGAAGCTGAAAGTAAGACAGACGTTCGAGAAAGGCAACATGACGGGAGATATAAAGGCGACGAGAGACAGGATCGTAACAGCGGTAGCCTTTTTGAGTAAGACTGTAACCCAAAAAGACACAGAGAACAGACCGAGCACTAAGTTTGGTCCTATCTTTGCGAGAAAGAAGGACAAAACAGGCAAACCCAAACACACGAAAAAGGGAGTAGTTAGGAATTTGGGAGAACAAAGCCTCATAAGGAGACCGACCAGAAAGAAGGAGAGTAGGCATGCGGTTGAGAAGAAAAGCAACAGTAAGAACTGCCTCTTCCCAGAATGGAGCCGGAACTGAGGCAGAGAGAAGAAGAGACCTAGCTATCTCAAAGAGATGATGATGTTTACACTTGGCTCGACCATTTTGGGCAGGTGTATCTGTATAGGAAGTTTGATGAGTGCTACCCAAATTGGCCAAATACTCACAAAACTCATTTTTAAAATATTCCTCACCCAAGTCAGACCGTAACACTTTAATGGTAGACCCAAACTAAGTAGTAATCATAGATTGAAAGGTGCGGTATATCTGATAGAAATCGGACTTATGAGTCATAAGATAAACCCAAGTGTAACGGGTGCAATCATCAACAAATGACACATAGTATGCAGAACCCCCCTTGGTGAAAATAGAAGAAAGGCCCCAGACATCAGTATAAACTAAAGAAAATGGTGCAGCAGATATAGAAGTACTGTTACGGAAAGGTAAGGCTGTCATTTTGGCAAGTTTACACCCCCAACACTCGGTAAGTTGACTAGGAGAAACTTTACCCAATATACCTGACTGAGCTAAAGACCATAAGCGGTCAGCAGACAAATGCCCTAATCTGGAATGCCACAAATAGAAAGGACTGGACAGAGAATCTAATTGAAAAGAAGAAAAGGCAGTCGTAGAGGTAGTCATAGGCAGATGTAAGCTCTCCACCACATAAAGGTCTCCAACTCTACGGCCAGTCCCAATCTGCTGCTTGGACATTCGATCCTGCACATAATAGATAGAAGAAGAAAAGATAACATCAAAACCAGAGGTATTAAGTTGACTAATAGATAATAAACTGACAGATAACTGAGGAACATATAAGACAGACGGAATAGAGACTGCAGACATAGTAGACGGTAAGACAAACCCAACAGATATAACAGATATACTAGACCCATTAGCAGCATTAAAGGTAATAGGAAAGGGATGGGGAGTACAATTTTGAAGTAAGGAGAGATGGGGAGTCATATGATGAGAGGCACCAAAGTCGAAAATCCAGACAGATGAAGAGATACCTGAAGCAGACCCAAGCAAACCTGAATGAAAATAGGAAACAATGGAGGTAGATAGAGATGACTGAGAGGTAGATAGTATATGTTGAAGCTGGCTAATTTGAGCACTTAATGAAGCCAAGTCAGGATCAAGAGTCGGAGCAGATGCAGTATAAGCGACAGAAGGAGCTCGGAAGTGGTTCTGAGACTGCTGAAAAGACGAGACAGGCATACGTCCTTTCTTGGGACAATGGTACTTCCAATGGCCCCTCTGATGGCAGAAAGCACACTCATCTGATACCAGTGGCCCCTTCTTGGGCTGTGCAGAAGACTGAAGCTGATGGGTAGATAGAATCAATGGCAGTGGAGGCTGAGTAGAAGCCAATAAGACAGATGAAGAAAGAGCATGAATCTTATCTTTTAATATCTTCATGAACCACAACCAGAAAATCAATTGGGCTGAGTGTAATAAACAAGAGACTGATGGGTCAAACTCTAATAATCCAAAACTAGAACCAGAAAGAAAGTTTATAGGAAATAACTTAATAAATCCAAAACAAAGTGGAGGGGTCAACCATAATATACCCAAACCAGAAGCAAGTATAGACTAGTTTGCTCAAGTTAGAACAATTCAACTCAGGTTTGTTTCTGAAAATAGTTTGAATTTGCCACCTCAAGTGGGCTTAAAAGTTTACAAATTTGCCATCAAACATAGTGGGGTTAAAACATGATTTTCCACTCAACAAAGTGGGCTTAAAACGCACATTTGTTGAATTGTTCCAATTCAAACAACAAGCCTTCATTTACAGGCATTCAAGTAGTTACCATTTAAGCACATAGCCTCATGGCAAGCATGCGAAACATGGCAACATGGAATCATACTTATGCAAGTATGCGAAAACATAAAAACTCACCTAGTACTCCAAGCTAAGAAGATATGAGTTAGTAAAATTATGCATGATTCCTAACTATACAAGATGCCTAATGCAACACATACAATATGGAATTAATAGGCTAGGCTACTAGTATGGCATATAAAGCAATTTGATAACATGTGGTTAAACACGTATTCAAATAAGATATTGAAATAACAATGCAGTTTGAATGATGCGCTGAGCCTCGGTGCATGCAATACAAATGAATGGATGCAAGCATGCGATATGCTAGTTGAAACATGACCCTAATCTAACCATCGAAAGTGATTAAATAAAAGGGAGAAAGACGTGGGGTTGGAAAACATACACACACGCATGCACACTTATTACGACATTATGCCCTCGCGAAGGAGGGTCCGAATGAATAAAGAGCTAACTAGCTAGCTAACTAATTATTACAAACCGAATTGATTAACTATTCTGGTTAACTAATTACAAAACAAAATCGAATAACTAGTTAAATTAGCTAATTATTTACAACACTTAATTAGCTACAACTAATTAATTATAACACATATTTAAGCTAGATATTTAAACGTTAAATAAGCTTGGAATGCAAGGGAGGTTTGTGCACGTGCTCGATTTCCACCAGAAAAGCCACCGTTTTGCTATTGCAAGCCTCTGTTTGCACATTTGAACACTAACAATTCTGCCAACTTCCAAAACACCTCTGCTCCACCTTACCAACACACTATGCAAATTTCACTGATGGCCGACAAGGGGCCGATCGGCTACCAATGGTGGCCAGTCGACTACTTATGGTAGCTATCGGCCACTAATAGCCTGGACTTCCTTGCTGCATCAGAGAGCAAACAGAGCAAAACAGTGTATTTCTCAAAGGTTGTTTGCACACTTTGCCTCTCATTTTCATGGGGAAATCAAAGGAGGGACAAAATTTGGTTCATAAAACCATCAATCAAGCAATTTCATTGCATGATGGCTTGTGAAACCAATTGTGCAAGTTTAATAAATGCAAAACAAGACTCATAAGACCATCACCCTATCATGCATGATCAAGGGCAATGGAGGGCTAGGAAAATGGCACATTTCATCACTTTTGAGTATGAAATGTCCCATTTTCCTTGTGTTCAAATTAGCGTCCGATTTGAACACAAGCAATGCAACACAAAGAATGCTTATCTTGCCTCTTTTACTTGCCAATTTTCTTTACACATTTTGGTTACCAAACCATTCTTTAATCAATTAGTCCATTGGTGAGTGTCTTCTAAGGTGAAAGAAGTGTCAACTAAGGGATGGTTTCAAGCATGAGAGAAGCTTCATGCCGTTGGTAATGAACCCTCAAAGGAGGATTAAACCATTAAGCATGAGCCCCAATCTCAAGCTTAAACAACCCTCAAAGCAAATGAAAAAAGTGAAGAAATGAGGGAGATTGCAGAGATTATAAGTGCTGAAATTAGGTGAGAAAAATCACTAAAACATACAATCAACTCGAACCAATGATAGTTAAAGCCTTAAAACACTAAGCTAGTGAAAGGACTTACACTACAATTATGCAAAACAAGACTCAAAAGGCACCAAACAGCCAAAATAATGGCAAAATAGTTCAAGATAGAGTGTAAAACATGTTGGACTCGAGCCACAAAAAGCTAAAATATTAAGCTAATACATAGGGCTAACTAGGCATGCAAACAAGACACAAGGAGGAGAGGCTAACCCCTCCAATTTTGAACTTCAAAATGAGTTTTTTGCCACTAAAAAACCTCTGAAATTCAATGGTTAAAAGGCCTAAAAAATTTGATTTGAAAGTGATGAACAAAGGCACAAAAACTTTAGAAGCAAAGAAGCAAGAAAGGTGAACCACCCCTTAACTAAAAATGGCCTCAAACCAACACTTTTAAGCCATAAAAATATAGCTTTTTACAGTTGAAAATTAGCCTCAAAACAATTAAAAAATATGGCAAAGCAAGGGTACAAAACAAGTATAAAGAGAGAGTGTTATACCTCGTGAAGTCAAGACACAATTTGGCCAACAATCCAAGCCAAAAACCTCCTCTTAGAGCACCAAACAAGTCCCAAGCTACCTCAGCCCAAAGACTAGCAACTTCTAGCAAGGTTGTATAGGCAAAAGTATAGGATTTGTGAGCAAATGTGTATAAAATTATAAGAGAGAGAGAGAGAGAGAGAGAGAGAGAGAGAGAGAATTTTGTTCCAAATTTTCTATCCCTTTAAAATGGGGGAGGAACCCCCATATATATAGAAAAACAAGCCTTGAGCTTAGAAACATCCCACCATACACGTGTAAGGAGATGCAGCTCAATGTGCCAACAACTGGCACAGCTGTCAACAAATATCTGCAAAAAGACACTGGTGGCCGACCGGCCACACCAATGGCCGACAACCATGAGCCATGGCCGACAGCCTATGGTGGTGGCCAACAGGTCACCCCAAGTTCCAAGCTTGAAACAACAGGGTTTTGGTCCAAAATAAAACATAAAAAGGACAAACTTTAAAGGCTCAAAGACAGGGCGTTCCACCGAGGACTTCGAGCACTCAAAGCGAACAAATGCAATCGTAATCATCGGGTATACAAGCGATGATGTGTAAGTCTTGAGGTCAGTTAAAAATAGGGTGTCTACAGGCTCCCACTTTAAGAAAGAGGTGATTGACTTGTTGGAGAAATACAATATGGCTTTTCATAAGTCATCAACATACCCGCCGCAAACTAACGGAGCTATTGAAGCCGCCAACAAGAACACCAAGAATATCTTGCAGAAGATGGTTAAGACCTACAGGGACTGGCCAGATAAATTGTCATTCGCACTTTGGGGCTATAGAACTTCAATCCAAACATCTACAGGGCAACTCCTTATTCTTTTGTCTACGGGATGGAAGTTGTTCTGTCGATTAAAATAGAAGTCCCGTCATTGTGAGTTATGGCTAAGTGTCAGATAGCAGAGGCGGATTGGCAACAGAGCAGATTTGAAATACTGATGTTGTTTGATGAGAGAAGGCTAAAAGCATTGTATCATGTTCAGGGCTATCAACACAGAATTGCTAGGGCTTTTAACAAGAAAGTTTAATTTTCAGAATCTCAAAGAGGGGGATATGGTGCTGAAAGACAACCGAGCTCCCATTCACAACCCTAGGGGCAAGTTCAGACCCAATTGGACTAGTCCTTACATTATCAAAACTATCTGGTCAGGTGGAGCTGTTATTTTCATGGACCTAGATGGCGTAAAATTTTCACAACCGATCAACATGGACAAGTTGAAGAAATACTATCCCTGAAAGGCTCGCTAGGCCGAAAACCCGGAAGGGCAACCTAGGCAAAAGTTAGAGCATAAAAAATTTGAAATAAAGAAAAACTGAGTTCGCAAGGTTGAAAACCCTAAAATGCGGCCTTGGCAAAAGTCAAAGCGTAAAAGGAGAGAGTAGTACTCGAGTGAGCCTGTAACCGAACTACGTAAGGCCTAATTCCCATCTTCGGGATACGTAGGCAACTTCATCCTGAAGTTCGGCCGTAATCACCTCCAACTCAACTGTCATGTCCATGTATTTGATCAGGTCATCTTTGTCTGTTCTTTACCTGAGGGTTCGATTGTGATCTTTACTCTGAGAAAAGAGCTGGTTACAATGCTGAACAGTGCTATTTAATCAAGGTGCAATTTATGATCTTTTGATTCGGGGTTGTACATCTCGAGGATTGATTCTGTGCATGTCAAGTGGTGATCCTTTTCAAAAATGGTTTTGAAAAGTTTTAATAAAAATTGATTTTGTTCAAATTTTACCTTTTACAACTTGGACCATTTTTGGACCAAAAGGAAAATTTTCAATTCTCACAACTTTAATTTCATTGATTTTAACATAAAAGTTCTCCAACTCTCTGATACAAATCAAAATCATTTTTATTACATTCAAAAAACTTGAAAAGAAAGATTAAAGCAATAAACCAGGGGCATAGGAGAGTCAGGTGCACCTGCGTTTCCTGCTCGTGCTTGTGGAAGCTTCTGAAGCCAAAGTGGGCCCGATTTGTGCCTCATCCTCGAGCCAAGCCAAGCATTCGCCAGAAAGGGCGCAACTGAAACTAGGGGCAGGGGCCAGAAGCTCTCTCATCCTCCAAGCAATGAGGTACCTAGCCAAGTGTAAACCATGGATGGGGAATGAAACCGGGTATTCTACCCCCTCCTCTAGGCGGATCTGATCATGTCCAAACTGACGTCTGAATTGGAAAGGAAAATAAAACACACAATGTGTGAGTCCAATCAGCTGTATACCAGGTTACCAAGCCATGCTGTAACTCATCTCGGTCAGATTAAGCCAGGGGTAACGCCAAGCTATGTCAGCAGTAGACCTGTTGCACATCCAGTTCCATCACCATCCCTCATTCAGGAAATCCACTAGACAGTGGCGAAAGAAATAACCTCGGGCTGAGTACTCAGGGTTAGAGTCCACTACTTTCATCTTATCCATAAGCCACACCTGGGAAGGGATGAAAGAAAAGAGAGATTAAAGAATAGAGTAATGTATGTTGAGAGAAAAGTGAAAAAAGGGCTTTGAGAAAAAAATAGAACATGAGTGCCAAGCGATGTGAGAAACACATATGAGAAAAGGTAGTAAACAATACCGAAAGAAGTAGTGGCTCCCTGCGAATCTGGTAGTCTCTCACTGATGAAAGGCGTCCAAGCCCATCAAAGTCTCGGCCAACACCAAGCTAATGCAACTCTTGCCTTCTTTCAAACCTTGGGCCACTTCGATCAATCGAATGCTGGACCTGCCGAAACTAGGGGCAAGAAGGAAATGAGCAAGCATACATAAGCAGAGGGCATGTTGCCAAAATCCTCGCCAGAGAAGGTCGCCTCTGTCACCAATGTCGGAAAATCAATGGATCAAGCTTGGAGTGTCTAGCTCTTCGTTGTAGGCCAAAGATCGGATCTCGTGCAGAGTAAGCCCACACATCCGTCCCAAAGCTTGGGCATGGCCAAAACGGGACTAAGGCATGATTTCCTCATCGCGTCAAGATTCCATTAATGCCTAAAATTCTTCAATTGTCGGGCATATTTCTTGTCCCCCGAAGCTAAAGACATGTGTAATCAGGTCCCAGCATCGTGCCGCGACATGGAGGAATGGAAAACAAAGTGGAGAATGGCTCAACGAAAAAAGTGCATTTGTGTTAAAATTCTAGAAATTTACCTTTTTTGAGCCATCTAAAGTGGCTATCCAATTCGAGAGCTTTTCGGCAAAAAATGGCTTCATTCGTGAAGAAATTGCAGCTGAAATGAAGTTCTGGAGAAGAATTCACGAAGCTAAACCTTTTGTAGAAGATAAGGTAGTGAGTGAAAGCCAGCTATCAGCAAGCTGATGATTCTCACATTTTGTGGCCGGCAGGCTGCTACCAGCCACCTCTTGTGGCCAACATACGGCGTGCAGGCTCTATCTCTGGCCAGCAGCCCTTTTCTCAAGCTTGTAGTCCACTTGTGTGCTGAGTAGTGCTGGAAACATGTGTTTTGTTTTGATCTTTGAGTGTTTTAAGGTCTTGTTTTGAGTCCTTTTGGTTTTTAGCAAGTTTGTTTATATGTACTTGAGTTGTTTTTGCTTTGTTTATCGAGTTATATTTTGTATTTCGTTTGTTAGTCGGTTCATTACCCAATTAAGAACATTGTTTCAATCAAGCGCTCTTGGCCAATTCAATCTCATGTCCATTTTCATGCAAATATGGTGCTCATGATGCAAAAATAAACAACACTTTTTTATAAAAGCTTCACGGTTTTATTTCGATCATGGTTTTTACAAAAGAGGAGTACAAGTTTTCAAAGCAAATAAACCTATCTGAAGCTATACATCTGCTAATGCTACCAAACAAAAAGAAACTAACTAAAAAATCAAAAATCAGCACCAGTCGCCTCAGGCCCGAAAGGCCCTCTTCGTCCTTTTTTTCGGAGGAGAGGACTCTGGGGCACTATCTCCATCAGCGCCGCTGTCTGAATCAGTCTTAGAGCCAGAACCAGAGAAGACATCGTCTTCACTCTCTGTCCCAAAACCCGCCTCGATTTCCTCGCCTCCACTCTCAGAACCCGAGCTGGTATCATCGTCTCTACTCTCGGATGACTCAAAATGCTAACTCCCTGTCTCCTCAGAGTCACTAGTCTCAGCATCGTCATCGCTCAAGATGGGCTCTGAACGACTGCTGTGGCCTCGAGTGCCCCTATTTCTGTCTTTCCTCCCTGCTGCTGGAGGGAGTACTACCGATGCTGGTGCTGCTGCTACCGCCAGTGCAATCAGTATAGATGGGATCTAACAAAGACAGTGGTCAACATATCAATTACAGTCTGTGTATCAGATACAAGCATAGTGCGCAGAATAAGTGATATACGGAAGTCGGATACAGTATGAGTACAGTGTGTGAGTGCAGTGTATCAAATATAGTGTGTCAGATGCAGTTTGAGAAAAGACTGCAGTTGAAATGCCAGTGTGTCAATGGAAGATTGATAGCATGAAGTGTAAACTGAACAAATTACCGGGATACCGTGGAGACCGAACAGTGTCTCCCTCCTCTATACCATACCCATTAAAGAGGCTATTAGCTCGAGAGCGCTCCTCGTGTACTCTATCGATGCCTGTAAATGCATTTGGATTATCAGTGTCTGCAATGAACATATATGAAATGAAATGTGAGATGTAAATCGTAAAGTATGGTCCATACCTGAGACGAACGCGGGACCCCGACATGCTCGTGCCCAGCTACTGCAGGCTCAATCGAGACCTGGTAAGCAACCCCAGTATATCGCCAGCAAGTCAGCGTGGTAGGAAGCTCAGGCCAACGGGTGCTCTACTCCGCAGGAGGAGCCCCTCTAGCACAAGCCCTGGTCACCCTAGTCGCCTCTCACATTGCAGGAGCCCTCGCTCCCTCGCCTCAACGAACGCCTGTCAAGGGTGGCATGAGGTGAGTCTGAATAAAGGTCGCGTAGTCGCCCTCTGCTCTGAAGTAATCAGCATCCAAGCCCACCATAAACTAAGTGACTGCATCAACAAATAGGTTGTCTGCTGATCTTATAGACTCTGGTGGTGGCATCAGAACGATCAGGTCCGGCAAGCCCACGGTCTGTCGAACAAACCACTCACTCAAGAACCAGGCTCGGCAGACTGGGCCCTCAAGTAGAATGCAGAAGCGAGAAATGGCCCAGGCCCTGGCGTACTGGTCCCGTATCCCAGCCAGCATCATGGCCCATGGCTACCACATAATCTGCAAATAGAGAGTACAGATTATTAGTTGATGACAGTTGCTAAAATGTGAATCAGAACAATTGTAAAGCAGAAATAATTGTGTTTGGGTTACCTTGTGGCGGCCATTGTGTCAAAGTAATGATGAAAAAAGGTGAAGGTCTCACAAATCCTACGCTGACACCTATCATCATACCGCCTCGAGTAAGAAACTGCCAGGGGGAACTCCTCCATGGGCTCTGGAGCAAGAGTTAGGAAATAAGCATAAATCCACAGCTGCAAGGAAAGTGCAGGGTTATGATCAACGATACATGAATAGATGCAGAAAGTGCAAAGCAGAAAGCATAGGGTGTGAACAGATATAGAAAGTGCAAAGCAAGAAGCACAGGTGTTGAATAGATATAAAGTGAAAAATGTGAAGCAGAAAATGTAAAGTGCAAAGAGAGAACTGAAATGCATACCTCCTAGGCTCGCTAGTAACCTTCGATCAGCTCTCCCCACAGGCGGAAGGTAGAGCTCATGTATTCGTACAGGGTGGCGACGCTAGCTCCGCCCCAGTTATAAAAGTGCACTCAAAGAAGGGTCACCAGGACGCTCAACAAATATAAGCCCACGGTTTTCCACCTATTCGAAAACAAGGTGGTACCAAGGACAAACATCAGAAAGCCCTTGGCGTACTGTTCCATCTCATCTAATGTCTCTGGCTCGCTCCATCAAAACTGCTCAGCGAACCAGCTATATCTGACCATAGTTGTCGGTACAAGGGTGGACGCGCTCCTAGCAGTTCGATCCAGGTGGCCTCTCACTTCCCCATGTCTGTGTCGAAAGGGATCGGATCACCCCCTACTCCTAAGCCAGTGATCATGGTGAAGTCATAGGGAGTCATCATCATCTCCGCGGTAGTGAAGAAGTGGAAGGAGTTGGTGATGTCCCATCACCTCTCCACAAGCGCTCCTAGAAGAGGACAGCTCATGATGATCCGTGTCAAGCCGGAGTAGAAAAGGCCAAAGCCAGTCTCGTCCACAATGCCACGAACTCCTGCAGAGAGCTCGTCATACTAGTCTCTCGCAATCGTAGCCCCTTACCCTCTGAAGGCACGAAACTCTCTCTGTGGTAAAGAACAGATGAATCAAATAAGGTAGTGATGAAAATACAGTCAGATGAAAAGCAGTGCAAGAAATGCAGTTTAAAAAAAAGGCAGGAATGCATGAGAACAGATTTCCTACCTCAGTAGCGCTCGATGAAAGGTGGAAGGCCAACTCCCTCAGCAGGAGGTCCTCTGGTGCACCACAAGCAAAGTCACTGACCCATCTGATGCCTCCGGGTGGCAATATGTGCGTGCAAGGATGGTATCTCGCTGGATCAAAAGGCCGTACCCTCAATGGTAACAGCTTCGGCTCAAGCTTAGGCTCAAACTTTGCCTCGAGGTCGGCCTTAATACCCTGAGCCGCCTCGCCAGCCTCGGCAACGACCGGTTCCTCTGCCTCTGTAACGGGTGGGAATACGGGTGAAACCTTTGGGGGAGCCCCGTCATGTGGTATATTATTTGCCACCTGGAAAATAGGTGAAAAGTGGGTGAAAAGTGAAGAAAAATGGAGAAAAGAGGGTAAACTTAGAAGAAGTCAACCCTAGGAAAGAGAAAATGGGAGAAAAAGTCAAAGCCGGGAAAAGTTCACGGAACTCAAGAGAAACTAGAAGGAAACAAGCCTAAAGTAGTGGAAATCCAAGAAAAAGTGTCGAAATCAAATTTTGATCAGTTCAAAAGGAAGAGAATCAAGTGGGGCGTTGGAAAACGCGTAAAAAGCTCAGATCTAGCGAGGAAAAGTGTCTAGAGAGAGAGGGAAGAATTTCAGACCTAGAGAAGTGAGAAAATAAGTCTTGCCCTATATTTAAAGACTCGTGCGCAAAATGTCCAAATTGCCCCGAACTGCCATCGGTGGCCGGCAAAACTCTTTGATGGCCAACATCCCCCCCCCTGTGACCAGCAGGTGCCTGGTGGCCTTCCTCTGTGTCCTAATGATGTTTTGTGTCTTTGTTTCCCAAGAAGTGTAAGGAAAATCTACTGTTAGGCTCAGATTGTCTCTACGAAAACTCAAAACTGTGTTATGGCGCACGATGTTCATCACTTGTCAACGTTGACGAGGTGTATCCTTTTTTAAACATATTGCAATTCCTCCGAGAGGAAAATCGGAAGGTGCCATCGAATGTCGCTTTTATTCGTTTTATGCCTTCGTTCTTTTTTCGTCCTCTCTTGTGCATAAGAATATGCATTTCACATATATTGTTGTACAGAATATGCATCTCACATATACGCGTGCTGCATCCGTATCTTGCATCAGTTATGATTCACGCATAGAATATACTCTTATATCTTGTATAGAATATACTTTTGTTTCTTGCATAGAACATGCCTTCAATTAACATCATATATCGACTGTCTACCTGGCATGGAATATTCTTTGTGCATCTATCGCACTTGTATACATTGTACATCTATCGTACTTGTTTACTTTGTGCATCTATCGCACACATTCACTTTGTGCATCTAGCGCACACCTCTCTGTTTCATCTCGGGACGTGCGAAG
Source organism: Camellia japonica (assembly GCA_030407325.1). Classification (NCBI taxonomy): domain Eukaryota; kingdom Viridiplantae; phylum Streptophyta; class Magnoliopsida; order Ericales; family Theaceae; genus Camellia; species Camellia japonica. The sequence goes on from JAPPVO010000017.1 coordinate 38,832,394, forward strand.
CACGAGCCTGAGCGGCTTTATTTTTCTTGTATCTCAGGACGCATGACACGTGGCTCTGGGCAGGTTTCATCTCAGGACGCATGAAACGCGAGCCTGAGCGATTTTTTTTGTATTTCAAGACGCGTAACATGCGACTCTAGGCATGTTTTATCTCGGGAAGCGTGAAATACGAGCCCGAGCGATTTTCTAGTATCTCAGGACGCGTGAAATGCGGCTCTAGGCTTGTTTTATCTCGAGATGTGCAAAGCGCGAACCCGAGCAATTTTTCTTTTATCTCAGGGCGTGCGAAGCGCGAGCCCGAGTGATTTTTTTCTTGTTTCTTGGGACATGTGAAACGCGACCCTAAGCGATTTTCCCTTATCTTAGGAAGCGTGATGCGCGACTCTGTGCATGTTTTATCTCGGGACATGCGAAGCACGAGCGTGAGCGATCTTTCTTGTTTCTTGGGACGCGCAAAGCGTGAACCAAGCGCTCTTTCTTTTTTCTCAAGATGCATGAAACGTGACCTTGAGCGATTTCTTATTTGTCGAGACGTGTGAAATGCGATCCCAAGCGGTTTTTGTTCTTCAGTTTCTCGGGACGTGTGAAACATGACCCCGAACGATTTTCTCAGTTTCTCAGGATGCGTGAAACGTAACCCTGAGCGGTGTTTTCTTTTCTCGTCTCTTGCTTTGGCGTGGTTAGAGTGTGTTTTAGATCTTTTGCATGGAACCTATGTTAGTTTTAAGCTTGAAGTTACTCATTCATATGTTGTTATCTTGTTATCTTGATTATCGCATCTTGTTATTGCTTATTTCATCATCTCGCATGATCATTAGTTTTCAAAATAGCTGGCTTCGCATAGCGTATGAGTCCAGCTTTCATAGTTTTTGTGCATATCATTTGTATCTTGCCCCAGAACTATGCTGATTTGATTCCTTGCAAAGGGATACGTAGGCAGCCTGCGGGCACAACCATTTGTTTCTATTTTGATTGTTTGTCCAAGTCTTATGGCTTTGTCAAAATGAGTCATCTTCGGGTTTTGACATACACTCACGTCATTTTATGACTCCAAGCTCTATCAAAGAGGGGCAACTGTAGACACATCATTTTTTATGGCCCTTACACTTGGATGTCATCGCGTGCACACCCGATGATGAGCTTATATTCTCGTCAAGTGCTCGAAGTCCTCAGTGGAATGCCACAGCTTTGAGCCCTTTAAACCCTACACTCTTATTGCCTCATTCTTGGACCAAGCCTTGGTTCTTCAAGCCTGCAGTTTCTAGTGGCCTGCCGGCCACCTTTTTGGGATGCCGGCCACTTATGTGGCCTTCCGGCCACCAGTTTCTTTTGTAGATATTTTGTGACAGATGTGCTAGCTGTTTGCACAGATACATGCATCTACCCCCACGTCTAGGGTTAGATATTCTTGAGGGGAATTCATGTTTTCCATATTCATTTTTTAAGATTAGAAAAATTTTAGAGCAAAATTTTTCCTCTCCCTCTGCAATTCTCTCTCTCTCTAGCAAATTCTTACACTTTTGCTTACAAATCTTCAACCTTTGCCTATACACTCTTAACCAAACCTCTTCACCTTTGAGCTAAGGTACTCTTGAGCCTTGTTAGAGCTCTAGAGGGTGTGTTTACTTGATTTTGTTGCTTGGAATTGGTTTTCCTCTTCAAATGTATAAGGCTTTGCCTATTTGTTTGCTTTGTCTACTCTTTTTCTTGCAATTTTCCAACTGTTTTTGGGTTGTAAAACTTCTGTATTTTTGGGCTGAAACTTGGATTTTAAGGCCATTAAAGGTTGAGGGGTGGTTCACCTTTTTTTGCACCTTGTTTTGGAGGCAATTTCCCTTGTGTTTCCCACCCTTGTATTTGAGCTTTTAAACACTGATTTTTAGAGCTCTTTCAGTGGCCAAAATCATATTTTGAAGTCTAAATTTAGAAAGGGTTAGCCTCCCCTCCTTGTGTCTTGCTTACTAACCTAGCTTATGCTATGTTTTAGCATATTAATCTAGCTTTTTTGGTCTTAATTCCAGCATGTTTTAGGATTATTTTTAGACTGTTTTAGCACTATTTTTGGTTGATAGTTGCATTTGAGCTTTGTTTTGCATGCTTATAGTGTAATTGTCCTCATGAGTTTGGTGTTCTAGGCCTTAGACACCATCTCCTTTGAGTTGATTGCATTTATTTATGGCTTTCCATACTTTTGATCACACTTAATCATCTCTGAAACCTCCCCCCTTTCTTGGCTTTTGTTTTGCTTTGAAAGTGGTTCAAACAACTTGTTTGTCTAAAGCATGAGATTGAGATTTCATGCTTAATGATTTAATCCCTTTGGGGTTCATTACCAACGGTGTGATATCTCTTTCATGCCTAAGACAACACTTGGTTTGAGCTTTCTTTCTATTTACAGGACTTAAATTCACCATTGGACTCAATTGAATTAAAGAATGGATAGTAATCTAAATTGGAGTAATTAAAATGGGACTAAAATGGTGTAAGATAATAATTGGTTTTGTGTTCAATCGGATGTTAATTGAACACAAGGAAGCTTGAGGCATTTTGTATTCATTAGTGATGAAATGGTTTAAGTTTCCAAGGTCACTACTTCCCTTGATCAATTCATGAAATGGAGGAGGTTAAAGTCTCATTTCATTGCATTTATTGAAATTGCACACTTTGGTTCATATGCCATAATGCAATGAAATTGTTTGAATTGGTGGTTTGTGGACCAAGCTTACTACTCCTTTGATTTGTTCATGAAAATGAGGGGTGAGTTATGCAAACAAACCCTTGAGAATACCTTGTGCATGCTTTGTTTGTCCTCTGTTGCAGTAAGGTGAACTGGACAACAGTGGCCGGTAGGCCACCTCTGATGGCCAGCCAGCCAGCCATCCATCACTGGTGGCCAGCTAGCTATCACTAGTGGCCGGCCGGCCACCAATGCAAAATTCAGCAGCGTGTTCTTCAAGCAAAGCAAAGTTATTCTGGAAATGGGTAACAGTGTATGTGTTCTCTGTGCAACAAAGGCTCTTCGGAAACAAAACAGTGGCCTTTTCAGGTGGAAACCGAGCATGCGCATGAACATCCCTTGCTTCCCGAGGCGGAGTAGTTAGCTTAGTACTGTAGACGCGCCCCAGGGGGCTTCAATGCTACAATTCGGACTCAATGTCATAGTTCTGAATCTGATCTCGCAAAGTGCAATGCAAGACCGATAAATCACCAAAGAGTCCAAATACGGCAAATCGTTTTGGAAAACTATTTTTTTTAAAAAAAAAAAAGAAGTGCCAAACATGGACTGCTTTGCCAGATACAGAGTCGCCACCTAAATATTTTATTTTGGGGGAATTTAAGAAACCCTAACTCGTTGCCTAAGGCCACGTGTCCGTCATCACCAAAGTTGCCTCGGCTCGGAAACTTGGGTACGATTGGGGAAGGTCATCTATGAGCATCCCCGCTCGCCCGATCAAAGATCGGCCACTACTAAATATGATATCTTGTTTTTGAAAACACATGTGCTCTTATTCCGATTAATTAGCTAATCTTACTATGTGATGCGCACAGCAAACAAGTATAGACTAGATCGCCTAATTTGGAACAAAGTATCGCATATCCGTTTATTTGAAAACGGTTTGAAGTTTGATACTCGTAAGTAGGCTAAAATGTGGATTTCAATGAATTGTTCCAATTCAAGCAATCCAACCTTCACCCACAGGCATTCAGGCAGTTATATCACATAAGCAGTTAGCCTCATGGCAAGCATGCTATCATGGCAACATTAACACACATGCAGTATGCTAAAGCATAAACACTCACAGTGTACTCCAAGCCAAAACAGAAACTAGTTAGTAATCAATGCATGATCCTAGTCCATGTTAAAATGGCTAATACGACACATACAAAATGCAACTAAGACAGGATCGGTTATTCTAAAATGGCATGTGAGATGCAACAATTGATACATGTATTCAAATTGGAATTGAAATACAATGCAGTTAGTATGATACGCCGAGCCCGGTGCATGCAATATAGATGAATGGATGCACGCATGCAAAGCATAAGAATGCTAATTGAAAACATGCCCTAGAACTAACCATCAAAAGCAGGTAAGTAAAAGGGAGAAAGACGTGGGGTTGGAAGACATTCACACACTCACGCACACTTATTACAAAATTCGCCTTCTCGACGGAGGGTCCAAATAAATAATACAAACCAACTAATTAATCAACTACTCTAGCTAATTAATTATTACACAACCAAAGCAAAACGAATAACTATTCTAAGCTATCAAAACACTGAAATGGCCTCATAATGAGGGATGCATGCACGTTCGGCTTCGCTCAGAAATCTATCACCATGCTCATACTGCCTCTGTTTACACTGCTCTGCATCTCTGAAAACTGTACAAGTCTCAAGGATGCTTCTCAACCACTCCCTGAGTGTTGTGGGAAGTCACCGGCTAAGAGATAGGGCCATCGGCCAAGGGATAGTGGTCATCGACCATATATAAGGCTCTCGGCCATAAATTTGTAGCCGACCAGCACTGAAGATGGCTGACCAGCTATCTCTTCCTGCAGAATGCAGCAGAGGACAAACAGAGCATGGCAATGTATTTACAAGACAATGTATGCACTACCACTCTCCCTATCATGTCATAAACTCAAGGGAGTATAGTCCTCGACCCTCGGGCCATCAATCACGCATTTCGATGCATGATGGCCAAAGGAGCCAAGTGTGCACATTATTGTGAAATAGATGCACAAAACACATATGAATGCTTAGAACTCTATCATGCTTTGAACAAGAGCGTTGGCGACCGGGGATTGAGGTACATTTCGTCACTTCAAGTACAAAATGCCCCTCATTCCTCATGTTTGGTTTGACACCCCAAACCAAATACAATGCAATGCATGTATGCCAAATACAATGTAACATGGAAATGTAATACAATGCAACATGAGCATGCCAAAATGCAATGTGACTCAAGCATACACACAAGGCTAGGGTAACAAGCATGCCAAATACAATACAACCTAAGCATGCAAGCCAAGCTAATGTAACATGAGCATGCCAAGTACGCAACAATGTTATGTAATGCAATTAGCTAAACATCATGCAATATACCAAACATGCAAACATGATACAATACAAGCATGCAAATATCATGAAAGCAAACATGCTCAATGGACTTAAACCGAAAGGGGAGACCTCAGCCATGCCCAAATCAGTGGCCATTAGACACCAAAGCCAAGGCACCAAAAAGGGCAAGATACACATGCACGCATATTGGTCCACAAGCTAGGCAACAATGTACAATCCTCAAACACGAGCAAGATGTGATAAATATAAGAATATAGGAATGCAATAAGCTCTGAAATCACATGAAGAATGATACCAAATTGACTACACAACGCAAGCGTAGCATGCTAATTGACTTAAAGCTCAAAGCTAGTCAAGGAGCTTATACTAAGGCCACATGAACCGAGCCCCAAAGAGCCAAGGACAACCAAAACAGTCCTAAATCATGCCAAAAGGAGTCTAAAACATGCAAGGGCCAAAGCTAAAACAAGCCAACACAAAGGGCATAAGTCCTGAGGCATGCAAAGCTAACAAAGAGGTGTTATACTACACCTATTACAACCAAACATGGCATGACTTAGGCCAATAAAATCAGAGTTATGGCATGTTAAAATGAGCCCAAAAACCCACTTAGATGGCATCCCAAAGGCCTAAGCATGGTGGCATGCACAATGACCTATTCTTAAGGCATAAAACACAAACTATCCAAAGCATGGAATAGATGATAAATGCAAGTGTGTGACCATGAAACATGGACTGAAATCACATTTCACATGATGCCAAATCATGAAAATACTTCAAGTAACACATGCTAATGAACCCAAGGCATAAAGCTTACAAGCTAAAATGCATGGTGGCTATACAAAGCATTGCACATGTGATCCAAACAACACAAAACAGAGCTTAAACATGGTGAAACATGACTAAAAGCTCCTTTGAGTTGAGCCAAAATATGCAAGCATAATGGTCCAAACACAAGATGCATGTTATGCAAACATGCAAGATTACTCTACAAGTATGTGAAACATGCAAGATGCTATCAAACCAACATGGAATAGAGTTAACGCAGGTCCTAAAAGTCACTAAAAAGTGCTGAAATAGAACCAAGACATGCTAAGTAAACATGCTAACATTATGAGCCATTAACACAAGCATATGAGACATAAGGAGAAGGGGGGTCCTTGTCCTATTCAAGACTCCAAAACCACTTCTCCACCACTGAAAATCCTCTAGATTTCAGTGGTGAGAAGGCCAAAATAAGATGGTTCCAAAGCTCAAGAAGAAAGGCACAAAACAAGGCCAAAACAAGGCCTAAGAGAGGGTAAACAACCCCCAACCAAAAAGTGACCTAAAGCAACTATAACAAGCATACAAAATTAGAACTTTTTGTAGTTTAGAGCTAAGCTTAAAACAATATGCAAGTAAGTCTAAAAGCTTAAGCCAAAATGGGGTATCTAAAGTTTAGAATCTCACCTTTGAAGAACAACTTCAAGAACACAAGACCAGCAACTCTCTTGATCAAAACCACCTCAAGAACACTAAAACTAACCTCCTAATGCCTCAACAACTCAAGGATAGTGTAATGCCAGGTGTTTGTGTGCAATAGTAAGAACAAAACACCCTTTTAAGCTCAAACACACACACAAATCTAGAGAGAGAGAGATATAGAGAGAGAGATGTATCTAACTTGTATATCAAATCTCTGGAACCCCTGGAAAGGGAGAGGAGGCTCTCCTTTTATAGAAAACCAATTTTGCAAAGCTTCTTGGAGAAGCTAAACAAGGCTCAAATCCCTCCATACACGTGTATGAAGGGGGGGAATTGTGCATGCCAGCTGTGCCAGCTGGCACAAAATATCTGCATAAAGCAGATGAACAGGGTTCGGCCAGAAAAAGTGGCCGATCGACCAACACAAGGAGCCGACCGACCAAACATAGTGCCGATCGGCCAAAACTTTTGGCCGATGGCAAGAAAACAAGGCCGATGGCTTCAAGCCATGGCCGATGGAATGGGGGAATGGCTTACAAGCCACCCTCTTCCCTTAGAAGCAAAAACACAAGTGTTTAGTCCACAACCAGGCACAAAACAGACAAGTTGAGAGATCTTGAGGCAAGGCACGCGACCGAGACCTCCGAGAACTCAAAACGAACACGAGCATGGATGATCATCGAGTATTCAAACGATGACGTCCAAGTCTTGAGGACGGTCAAAAATGGGGTGTATACAAGTACTCAATTATTAAGCTTACTTACTTCTTTTAATTGCACTTGTGTTGTAATTGTATAATTAGTTAATGTAGTTAGCTAGTTGTGATGTTGTAATCATTAATTCACTAGAATAGTTAGTTAATTCGTATGTTGGTGTAATAATTAGTTGAGCAATTTAGCTATTTATTCATTTCGTTTTGTAATAATTACTTAATTAGCTTAGCTTTAGTTAATTAGTTAGTTTATTCATTCGGACTCGCCTTCATGAGAGCACAATGTAATAATGTGTATATCTTCCAACCCCACGTCTTTCTCCCTTTTATTTACTAGTTTATGATGGTTAGTTTAGGGGCATCACGGTTTGTTTAGCATACTTCATGTTTGCATCCACTTGTATTGCATGCACCGAGGCTTGGTTTATCATTCTAACTTGCATTGTTAGTTTAACACTTCTTTGAATACATGCTTAGACCGCATGCTATCAAAATTGTTTCATATGCTATATTAGTAGCCGAGCTTAATAATTGCATATCACATGTGTTGCATTAGTCATATTGCATAAGTTAGGATTATACATCTTTCTAACTTTATCATCTTTTTTACTTGGAGTACAAGGTGAGCTTTTACTCGCTTTAGCATATCGCATGCGTGTGATTGTTGCCATGTTTCGCATACTTACCATGAGGCTAATTACTTAATTGCTATAACTGCTGGAATGCTCGTGGATGAAGGCTTATTGCTTGAATTAGAACAATTTGAGTAAATGTTCATATGCAGCCACTGTTTCAAATGGTACATATTTCGAAACAATTTTCAAAACAAACATGAATCGAAATGTTCCAATACTTGCAATTTAGTCTATACTTGTATGTGTACACATCACTTAGTAATGCTAACCTAATAAACCGAAACAAAAACATATAATGTAAATAAGATTCATATCATAATTAGTAGAGGTCAATCTTTGATCGGGCAAGTGGGAGTGCTCAAATTCATTCATGAGCTTCCCCTCTCGTACCTAAATTCCCAAGCCGAGACAATCTTGGTGATGACACACACGTGGCCTTTGGCACGAGTCATGGGTTTCTTAAATTTTCTCAAAACAAAATATTTAAGTGGCAACTCTGTATCTAGCAAAGCAGTTCATTTTTGGTAATTTGATTCAAAATCGATTTTTAAAAAGATTTGTCGGATTGGGACTCTTTGGTGTTTATCTATTTCACATTGCACTTATGAGATCAAATTCAGAACTGCGAAAGTCCGATACTGTAGGACTTATTTCGACTCCCGAAAAGGGACACAAAAAGCCGAGTTACAATATGGATAAATTGTTAGAATTAAGAATTGGGCCTGGAAAAAGCCCCAACACGTGGTTTTTTTTGTGAGTCAAACAGACTCTTTTGAATAATTTTATAGATTTTTATTTTTTATTTTGAAAAAGCTAACTTTTGAGCTCAACTGTTGAATCTGCCTATGAATTTGAGATAATTGATATTAATTAGTTGATGGGAAAATAAATATTGACATAAATAAAATAAAAAATAATAAGTTGGATCTTCTCCGTAGTTGGAAGAAGCCCAGTCCACTGAGATCATCTCCAACGGTTCACCAAACTTGACATCAAATTTAAATTTTGGTAAAAAAGTTACTGTTTGGTGCTCCAACGGTTGCACCAAATCGGTATCAAATTGAGAATTCACCAAAAAATTCATCAAAGTGAGAACAGCGTACAGGTTTCATCAAATTACTGTGCGCGACCGTTGGAGGAGAGGAACCGGTCAACCAGCCGGTTGACCAACCGGTCGACCACGAAAAGGTTCAAACAGTTCAAATTTATAGGTTCAAAAAAAAAATAAAAAATTTGCCTTACTGGTCGACCAGCCGGTCGACCGGCCGGTCGACCAACCGATCCACCACTAAAAGGTTCAAACAATTCAACTTTATTGGTTCAAACAATTCAAAAAAAAAAAAATTATATCCTCTTACCGGTCGACCAACCGGTTGTCCCGGAGCAGATTTGATAAAAAGTGAACCGTTGGAGCCGTCTGTATCAAATTGGGAAAATAATAATTTTTTTATTCAGATTTGATGAAAAATTTAGTAAACCGTTGAAGATGCTCTGATGTTGGCCTCTGAGGCCCATTTTAAATGAGAGACTTCTATATTGGGCTTTCAACTTGGTATGGTCAAATTCAGCTTGTTTTCAAAATTGGCACAGTGATAAAACAAATTTATTTACCCACTTAATAAACTTGTGTTCTATTTTTTAAGAATAATTGCAGAAAAATAATCAGCGTATTTGGTTTTAGTTTTTAAAATTCAATTTTTTAAAAATTAAGTTTTTTATTTTTCATTTTTTTTTAGTAAATATTTTTAAAATTTTAAGTAATTTTTTTATTCTTTTAGATGCACATGTATGTAAATAGAAAAATATTTGTGAAAAAATATTTTTTAAAATTAATAAATACACAAAAAATGTGAAAAATGTATTGAGTTTTTATATTTTTTTATTGTATTTTTTATATTTAGTGAATTTTTAAAAGATTTTTTTCACAAATATTATACTTTTTAAGTATATTTATGTTAGGTATGTCTAAAAACTAAAAAAAAATGCTTAAAATATTAAAAAAATTATTGAAAACAAAAAATTACGAAAAATTAAAAATTAAAATTTTTAAAAAAGTAAAATTTTCTAAAAAGTATTTTCTGAAACCAAAACCAAACAAGCTGCGTATCATTACAAAATAATTGCAAAGTGGTGGAAAAACAAGCAGTTTATGCATTAAATTGTACAAGAAAGTCTTGTACTTTCACCGCCTGACAATTATTTTGTGTTGTTACAATTTTTTTGCAATTGTCTCTATTTTTGTTTTTTTATTAAAATCCTCTATTTTAAGTAGATTTGGGATATTTTTGATGTGCTTGTGTTCCTTGTTGGGGGCACGCCCCGGGTCCATGAAATTGGGCTAAATCATTTAACATGTAGAACATATTAATAGACTATGCATATAAAATAATAAAAAATAAATTAATTAGACATCGATAGTCACATAATCGAATTACAATATAATTCAATCATATTGTTGTCAATGTCAAATATTTTTATTTTATTTTTTTTAAATAGATGATTTATTTAATAAATTTTAAAAAATGAATGATTGATATTTCTGGAGTGGATCCCAACAAAACTTACAAATGGTCCAACAGACAACAGTGCCTTCAACACAATAGGCACTAGCAGTAATTCTAGTGAAACAACTACTCACACACTCCCTTTGTTCCATTTTCTTAGTTTATTGTTTTATTTTTGATCGTCCCAAAATGCATATCCATTTTGAAAAATCAAAATTTTAAATTTAGAAGTTTCTAAAATTATTCTTGCTAAGTAATTATAATTAGATTTTAAAATAAGAATAGAAGGATATTTCTTGAATTGATATTTTAAAATTTGAATTCAAGTGTAATAATTATTTATCTCTCTAAAAAGTTAAAATTTCTCAAATGGAACTGTCAAAATGAGAAGTAGAAAAGGCTTTACAAAAGCTTCACATCCAAAAACAGGCATGGCTTACCAGCAATCATTGAAACTATGACTAATCAGTTTCTACTCCAAAAATGCAAGCAACAGAGAGAGAGAATGTTAATGAGACCCACTTTATGTCTTAAAACCATATAAGCAAACACAAAAGTCAGACAAGATAATTCATTTGACATCAAATTTTTGTAAATAAAAGAGACAGCAAGCACCATCTTTCTCGTTTTAGTTGTTATGTAATGTTTGAATCATAAATTTTGATAATTTTTTTTTTTTAAAATATGAATAAAATATGAACGAAATATAATTATATGTTACTTATTTTTTCTCTTTTTATGTTTAAATTTCTATTCAAATTTATAATTTCATTTTGTGATTTTTGCATTGGGATTCCTATGTTTAAGCTTGTTTTCCTAATTACCTTTTTTTTTTTCTTACAAAATAATCATTATTCATGCATATGAATTTTACATTTTACTTGCAGCACGAACTTATTGGATTTGTCAATTGCTTATTTAGTATTTTTTGATAATTGTCAAAAAAAATTATTTGTTTTAGATTTATTTTTTTCAAATTTGTTTTTTGATGAGAAATTATCATATTATCCTTATAATATTGTGAATCCCTTATAGAGACACAATAGAATTTTTCGAAAATATTGAGGATAAAATCGTTATTTCACATATTTACTAAAATATTATTTATTATTATAGAAAGGCGAAATTACCATCCAGTGATATTCTTCAAAAATTATTATACATTAATAAAAAAATTATTATTTTAACAATTAATATTTATAATGTTTACTATTTGTTTATAATTTTTTTTTCCTGAACACGGTTATTTCTCCTTATAGAAAAGCCAGCACAAATAGACTTTTATTTATTTTTAACTATTTTAGAAAGAAAGAAAAAAATATACCTATTTCGTTATTTTGACACAAAGGACAAAAGTGACATTGTATTGGCTCTCCTTTTGCATCCCCACTTATAAGTATTGATGATACCGCGGGTTCCAGACGGAACGGGTTGGTTTGATCCACGCTTCCCAGACTGGTGCCCGAATGCCAAGCCCACGAAGAGACCTGCACAAGAGTTCAACGAGGAACGGGGAGTCCCCCGGCGAAACCTCCGACGAGTAAGTTAGAGAGAGATGGAGTGTAGAGATAGATTAGTGATAGAGAAGCTTAACCTTTGCCTTGTCTTCAAAATCCACTTATATCCTCTACTAATCATTTCCTTGTCCCTTCCGACATGTCACGTTGGCTGGAAGTCTATGTCCTAACTTGCCTTGTTCATGGTGAGGCCGTTCTGTTCCGACGGGGAGGGGTTATCGCAATAAATGCTGCAGGAAACCTCATTAATGGCTGATGTGTGGTGCAATAACTTTGCAGGATCTTTGTCTGCCGATGTGGCTGGTTCTACTCTTGACAGCTGTCTGGATGCCATTGGTTCTTAATGTCACGTTGAGCTCCAACACTGTTGGGCTTTGGTGTTTGAATTATGTATTGGGCTCTAAGTGATGGGGCCAAACGCTCCTATAGGCCCACCTATGTCAGTAATCCCCCATTCCCAAGTGTAGCTTCAGTCCAACGAAGGGAATAAAGAAGAAAACAAGGGTTGTGAGAGGCTGACTGCGAGGAGGGCCGACCGCAAAGGGTGACCGAGCGAAAGGGCCGACCGCGAAGGGTTGCCGAGTGAGGAGGGCCGACTGCAAGAAGGGCCGACCGTGAAAGGTGACCGAGCGAAAGGGCCGACTGCAAGGATGGTCGACCACGAAGGGTGATCGAGTGAGAGGGAGAAGTGGCGGTGCGCGGGGCTCGAGGGGTGTCAGGGTATGTGGTGATATGAAGTGGAAAAGACTTGGTGGGGGGGCAGTGGATCGTGTTCGTACATGTGGCAGAATTCCGTAATGGGGTAGGTTAGGCGTTGGGCAAGAAACGAAGGGATAGGTTAATGTAGGGCGTTGAAAAGGCGGTTTTGGAAAAAAATTTGAAAATTTTCAAACTGACAAAATTTAATCTTGACCCTTGGAATACAGGGAAGCCTTAGGCATTTGGGGTTATCCGCTTTACCTTATCTTAGTGCAAAGAACCAAATCGTGCCAGAAGTAAACTCATTTGTTTCGAGTGATACACCTTTGCAACACTTTGCGAACTTCCTTGTACCGTCGTCTAAAGCTATACGCAGGCATACAGGAGAGATGGCTCGAGATGATGTGCCCACCATGAGATTGGATTCGTTGGAGGACGATGACGCGAAGGAGTTGGCAGAGCAATACAGGACGGAGAAGCGAGTAGGGAGTGAGAGGGAGTCGATGGGGCGACCCCGCTCGTCCACGTTGATAGCAGCTGCGAAGCTAATCAGTCAGGTAGAGCCATATCACTGGCACACGAATGCCGACAAATCGACCTTTATCGCGGAGGAGTTGGAGGAGATACACGAGAAGTATCAGATTCCCACGGAAATAGAGTTAAAATTGCCGACATCAAAGGAGAGGCCATCCGACGCTCGACCAGGGGAGTTTGCCCTCTATGAAGAGGCATTAAAGGGGGGGTTAAGGTTGCCGCTCCCCCGGATAGTAGTGGACGTGCTAAATCGGCTGGAGGTGGCTCCGGGTCAACTGATGCTCAACGCGTGGAAAATTTTATTAGCCTGCGCAAGTGTGTGGCCGCGGGCGAACGATGGAGCTGCAATAACGGTGGATGAGTTTTTTGCATGCTACAAGGCTTCGGGCCAACAAGAAACTTGGGTCACTCTACAGGTGCCAGCAGGGAAGGGTCTGGTGGCGGGGTTGCCATCGTCAGTGAAGGGGTGAAGGCCACGGTGGTTTTACGTGTCAGCCAACGGGGGAGTGGGAGTGCGCACAGTATGGAAGGTACCAACCAAGTCAGTGGAGCCAAGGTTGGAGGTGGAGGCAGAGGAGAGGGTGAAAAAGGTGAAGGCATGGAGGGAGAAGGACGACGCCAAGTGGGACGACCTTGTTTAGCCCTCAGCCTTGTTTGCCTCAAGGCTGGGGCCTCAGCCGACTGGCGGGGACCTTGCGCCGGCGGAAATGGAGGCGAGTAGGAAAATGCAAGAGACGGAGGATAGAGCGACCTTCGCCAAGGTTGATCAATATAAAGAGGCGAAGTTAGACCGTTCGCCTAAACTAGTTGTAAGGGAGTGAGTCCGACCGCGCCCCAAGCCGTTAGGGGGTAAGGACTTGGGCGATTTTGAGCCACTACCACCTCCAGCGGACCCAATAAAGGAAAGGGGCAAAAAGGAGGTGGAGGCTGCACTAAAGAAGAGGAAGAAGAGAGTAGAGAAGGAGAATGAGGAGCCGGCATTGAAGAGGAGCAATGAGGGAATGGCTGAGGTGACCCCCGATGTGGGGTTGAAGAGTGTCGTGGGCTCTGCAACACAAGTGGAAAGTGGGGCGGCTGGGTCTGAGCAGGGGCAGAGCAACCGCCCAAGGGGACTCATGTGCCTCAAGGAAAAGGAGGGGAGGCCAGGTTGAAGACTGTCATCTACCACGCGTGAGCCGTGTCTGGGCTACTGGTAGGAGAAGGAGGTGAAGCCAGGACTGTTGCAGACTGGCTCTTGGGAGTAGTGGAGGACGCGGCCGTTCGTTTGATGGCAAGTTTTACAAATGCCGAATTGCTAAGAAGGCTTTGCTCGGCCCAGATGGAGGCGACGACCTTAGCAGGAGCCTTGCTGAGCAAAGCGGCACGCGCAAAAGATGAAGTAGAGCCACTAAAGACAAAGCTGGAGGAGGTGAAGGCCCAGCTAGAAAGTTTGAGGATGGAAACTGGGGGCTGGAGGAAAGCCGCGAGGAGTGCGTATGCTAGGGAGCTAGAGTATGCCCAGAAAGCCAAGAAAATGAAAGTGTTGGCGACGGTACGGGGCTATTCAGCAGACCGTGATAATGCTGAGCTGCTCGCGACCAAGTTAGAGCTGGAGACGGAACGCCGCAAGGTGGTATCGCTCGAGTTCCAGTTGGCTGGCGAGCAAAAGAAGCTTGAAGAGGCCCAGAAAGCCTGCACCGTCGCCAACGAAAGGTGGGATGAGGCCATGGTCTGTAATGAAGATCTACGCGCTCAGTCGATCAAGGAAAAGGAAGAAGCAGATCAGAAGATCGCTGAGTTTGGAGAAAGCGCTAGCAGACGAGCAGGCTAGACTGGCGGCTGAGAGGGCAGGGTATCCTGACCTGTGCAAGGCGGCGGTGGAACAATTCAAGGAGTCTGCTGACTTCCAGATAGCCATTGATGCCATAATCGCCAGGAGCGTGGCGAGGGAAGGGGATGAGGGGGCTGGGTCGTCGGGAACGACCGCTGGAAGTAGGAGTGAAGAGGAAGTGATCCAGAGCTTCCAGCGGTCGGACTTCTACAAGCATGAAATGGCTGAGTTCTGGGACAGCGGCTGGAAGACCTTCAAACTCAAAGTGGAAGAGCTGTTCTCGGACTTGAACTTTAGCCAAGTGAAAATTGATGAAGACAACGTTGCCCAGACCCCCCTGGATGAGGGAATCGAGAAGGAGGACCTGGCCTCTAGCGAGGATGAGTGATTGATGTAAAATTTTTGTGTTTTGCGTGTTGTTGTTTGTAAATAAAATTTTTGTTGTTTTTTTTTTTTTTTTTGTGTAATTTTTGTAGTGAATTATGTGTAAGTTTGTAAATAAAATAATGAGCTGTGCTTTTCGTACTGTTGTCTTTATTTCTTGTAGATTTGAAAATAATGAGAATGGGCATGAGAATAAGACTTGTGCATAAATCGTAGTAAAAGTTGAGGAGTGGGAAGCCAGTCTAACTTATGAGAAAACCATGATGCAAAGAATGTTAACAATGAAAACGTTGAAATGTAAAAGTCTTAAAGTGTGAAACTTTAAATCATGGTGTAAAAGTGTTGAGAAATGAAAGATTGGTTTGGACGACTAGGCGCGTGGATTGTAACTGAATTAAAAATGCAAAGTTAAAAGTGTAAAGAATGTTAAGAGATGTAAAAGTATGGACCTGGATTTTTAATTAAGTATGGCCACGATGTTGTAATCATGAAATTACGAAAACGATCCGGCCGAACTCTCCGTTCGTGTTCAGTGCTGGGCCTATGAGTAACTCAGTCTGGCCGAGCCCTTCAGTTTGGCTGAGGCCTTAGGTAACTCAGTCTGGTTGAGCCTTTTGTGCTCAGTCTAGTTAAGGCTTTAAGTAACTCAGTCTGACCGAGCCCTTCGTGCTCAGTCTGACTGAGGCTTTAAGTAATTCAGTCTAGCTGAGCCCTTCGTGCTCAGTCTGGCTAAGGCTTTAAGTAACTCAGTCTGGTTGAGCCCTTCGTGCTCAGTCTAGCTGAGGCTTTAAGTAACTTAATTTAGCAAGGTGTCATTGAAATACCACGTAGATAACTGAGATATAAGATCGTTTTCATTTAAGGCGTAGCCCATTGATCACAAATTTACACCATGTGTGACAAGTACAAAACAACCACGTGTGTAGATTGTCCAAAAAGAACATACAACAATTGATTAATACAGAAATGGAACATGGCATTTTATTGAAAATAACGCTTCAAGTGCTCGGCGTTCCACGGGTGTGGGAGTTCTCGACCTTCCACGTTCTGAAGTCGGTAAGTGCCCAGTTAAGGCCTGGCCTTAACAACGTAAGGTCCTTTCCACTTGGCTGCAAGCTTGCCCTCAACCGGATTTTTGGTGGCAAGAGTGGCTTCGCGCAAAACTAGGTCCCCCACATCAAATTCCCTCGGTCGGACTTTGCGGTTGTAATGCATTTGCATTTTCTGTTGATATGAAGCTCGTCTAATAGCAGAGGACTCTTGGAGCTTTTCGATCAGATCTAAGTCAGCCCGACGCAATTCTTCGGTTAGTTCTGGACTCGGGTGCAAAACCCTTGGGATGGGTAGGCCGATTTCCACTGGGATGACTGTCTCAACGCCGTATGTTAAGCGAAAGGGGGTCTTCCCGATGGGAGTTCGGGCTTTAATGCGGTAGGCCCAGAGTACGTTTGGTAATTCCTCAGCCCAGAGTCCCTTAGCGGCTTCCAACTTAGTTTTGATGATCTTCAGAAGAGAACAGTTGGTAACCTCAACTTGGCCATTGGCTTGGGGATGACCTGGAGAAGAGAAACATCGCTGGATTTGGAGTTCTGCGCAGAATTTCCTAAACTTGGCATTGTCGAATTGCTTGCCATTGTTGGCGACGATGGCTTGAGGGATGCCAAATCGGCATACGATCGACTACCAGATGAATCTGGTTGTGTTCCGCTCGGTAATTGAGGCAAGGGGTTCCGTCTCCACCCATTTAGTGAAGTAATCAATGGCGACGATTGTAAACTTGGTTTGGCCTCGACCGGTGGGCAATGGGCCAACTAGGTCGATCCCCCATTTGGCAAATGGGTAGAGACTGCAAAATATGATCAGTTCTGTAGAAGGAGCATGAGGGATGTTAGCAAAGCGTTGGCACTTATCACACTTACGCACGAATTTAGTGGCATCTTAGTTAAGAGTAGGCCAAAAGTAACCGGTGTGAAGTATTTTATGGGCTAATGACCTGGCACCCGAATGATTACCACATACACCTTCGTGGACTTCCCTCATCACGTAGGTCACTTGAGCAGGATTGAGGCATCTCAGGTATGGGCGCAAAAAGCCACATTTGTACAAGAGGCCGCTGATAAGAATGTAGTTGGACGACCGGGCCCTGACTTTGGCGGCCTGCTGTTTGTCGTCTGGCAATTCCCCATTTGTCAAAAATAGAAGAATGTCTGCCGCCGATGGAATAGGTTCATTTTGGAGGAAGTGGACTTACTGCTGGTTTGGGGAAATGGCAGGATGGGCCAGGTATTCAAGGCGAACGACATGGCTGAGGTCTGACTGGTCGGCAGAAGCTAATTGAGCCATTTCATCTGCCTTGGAGTTTTTCGTCCGAGAAATGTGCTTGATGTGGAAAGTGTTGAAGAGGCGAACAAGGGGGAGTGCGATATCTTTGTAAGCCTGCATTGTGTCTTCCTTGGCCTCGAATTCCCCCGTAATTTGTCCGACGATGAGCTGGGAATCGCTGAACACCTGGATATGGCTTACGCCAATGTCTCTGGCTAGGCAGAGACCTACTATCAATGCCTCATATTCAGCCTCATTATTGCTTGCGTCGAACAAGAAACGGAGAGCACACTTGAAATAACCACCCTCAGGGGCGGTGAGGATGAGACCAGCCCTACTGCCTTTTTTGCGAGATGATCTATCGACATTGAGGGTCCAAGAGTGGGGGTTCTCTGCCTCAGTGTTCAATTGCTTGGGCGGGGGGGGGGGGGGAGGGGGCCGTGGCTGGAGTGGGATTAGTGAATTCCAAGATAAAATTAGCGACAGCCTGCCCTTTGATCGCTATTCGAGGTCGGTAGGAGATGTCAAATTGGCTGAGCTCAACTGACCATTGCATAAGTCGGCCGGACAACTCTGGTTGTTGCATTATTTTCTTCAAAGGTTGGTCAGTGAGGACGACAATGGGGTGGGCCTGGAAGTAAGGTTGGAGTTGTCTTCAGGCTATGACCAAGGCCAGGGCCATCTTTTCAAGCAGTGGGTAGTTCTGTTCTGCTCCCCTGAGAGCCCGACTAATGTAGTACACTGGACACTGGACAGAGCCGTCCTCCCTGATGAGGGCTGCACTGACTGCGGTGTTCGATACGGCTAAGTAGAGAAAAAGGGGCTCACCCGTGATCGCCTGAGAAAGTAGGGAGGTTGGCCATGCACTGCTTCAATTGCTGAAAGGCTTCTTCGGATTCTGCCGTCCACTCAAAAGCCTGCCGAAGGACTTTAAAAAAAGGAATGCACTTGTCTGTTACGCGGGAAATGAAACGGTTGAGGGCGGTGACTCTACCCGTAAGCCTTTGAACCTCTCTAACTGTTCTGGGTGACTACATCTCTATTAGAGCCTTGATCTTTTCAGGGTTAGCCTTGATACCCCGTTGACTGACCGTGAAACCCAAGAATTTCCCAGATCCGACGCCGAGGGCGCATTTCTTCGGATTCAACTTCATTTGATACTTACGCAGAGTGTCGAAGGTCTCCCGCAGGTCTGCCAGATGATCAAAAGAGAGTTTGCTCTTGACAAGCATGTCGTCAACGTACACTTCCATGTTCCGACCTATCTGGTGATGAAAAACGGCATTGACTAACTGTTGGTAAGTTGCTCCGGCGTTTTTCAGCCCAAATGGCATGACACGATAGTGGTAAGTCCCTCAGTCAGTTATGAAGGAGGTGTGTTCCTGATCCGATGGGTGCATCAAGATTTGATTGTAGCCAGAGAAAGCGTCCATAAAGCTGAGCATTTGATGTCCGGCCGTGGCATCGACAAGTACATCTATGCGAGGAAGGGGATAACTATCTTTGGGGCAAGCTCGGTTAAGGTCAGAGTAATCGACACAGAGTCACCATTTACCGTTGTTTTTACGAACCAGGACCACATTTGACAGCCATTTGGGGTAGTCCAAGTTTTTGATAAACTATGCCTCAATGAGCTTTTCTACTTCAGAAGCAATAAGAGTGTTGCGTTCCGGGTGAAAGATACGCTGCTTCTGGCAGAAGGGTCGGAAATGGGGCTCAATGCTGAGACGATGAGTGATGAAGGAGGGATCAATACCCAGCATGTCGGAGTGGGTCCAGGCAAACACGTCATTGTGCTCGGTCAGGAGGGCTATAAGGTCGACCTTGGCTTGAGGGGATAGTTGGCTACCGATCTTGGCAGTTTTGGTCGGGTTGGTAGGGTCGATGAGGACCTCGACAAGCTCTTCGACTGGTTCCCCTCGGACCAGCTCGTCTTCATCTCTGACGTCGAGTCCTTCAATGATCATAGCCTCCTTCAGCTTGACCTCTTTAAGTGAAGCGACGTAACATTCTCTGGTCACGGTCTGCTCTCCCCTCACAGTGCCAACCCCAAGGTCGGTAGGGAATTTTACGACTAGATAGAAAGTGGATGTGATAACTTGAAAAGCATTTAGGGCGGTGCGGCCGAGGATAATGTTGTAAGCAGAGGGACAATTGGCAACGAGGAAAGTCAGCTACTTTGTGGTCTGCCGCAGGTATTCTCCAATAGTGATAGGAAGGTCGATGGAGCCTATGGAGGTCACCCGGTCTCTAGTGAAGCCAACCAGTGGGGTTTGGAGAGGGGACAAACTCTCTTCCCCGACCTTGAGCTGGCGATAGGCATAGAGGAAGATGATGTCTGAAGAGCTACCATTGTCGACGAGCACCCGTCTGACTTTGTAATTGGAGAAGAGAGCAAAGATGATGAGGGGGTCGTCATAGGGGTAACAAATGCCTGTGCAATCAGCCTCTGTAAAGGTGATGGGCTCCATCCACTGCTTGGGGTGTTTGAAAGGGCGGTCCAATGTTGCAACTTCTTTATCTGAGCCCTGCCTTATTTTTTCTGAGTTCTGCCCGTTGAGCCGAACGGGATGGTCCTCCACAAGCAAGCCTGCCAGCAATAACTCTGATCTCTCTAACTGGGGGGGGGGGGGGGGCAAGGTTGCCTTGTGTCTGGGGTTGCTGTGGGGGCCGATCATGGCCTTGGTTGGGTTGTGCGGGTTGTCGAGGAGGGGTGCGCCGGCAGTTGTTTCTGGTAGGTTCAGTCCTCTGCCTTTACTGAGGATAGGCTGCCGTGAACCGATTGAGACGCCCCTGGCGTATCAAGCCATCGACCTGGTCTTTGAGGTTAACACACTCCTCGGTATTATGGTCGTGGTCTTGATGGAAGCAGTAGTATTTGGACTAGTCTCGTCGGTTAAAAGGAGACCGAGACGGTTGGGGCCATTTCAAGGGATAATCTCGTTGGATTTGGTTTAGGACTTGTTCCATGGGTGAATTGAGGGGTGTGTATCGTTTGAACCGGCCGGGCGATCAGGTTGGCGCCAACTGGTCGGCTCGGGCAGGTCGGTCGGTATACTAAGGTGTTTGATGAGTGTACTGGGTGTTTCTAGTTTCAGAGTCCTTTCTCTTCTCTCTGGGGGCTGGGTTTTTGGTTGTAGGATCTTGTCGGGCGGCTAGGGAATCTTCGGCATTCATGTATTTTTGGGCTTTGGAGAGTAGGGTCGCCATAGAGGTTGGGGGGTTTTTGGAGAGAGAAAAAAGGAAATCAGATGATCGTAGACCGGCCATGAAAGCCGTGAGAATAACCTTGTCGTTGTTTTCTGCTACCTGCAGGGCTTCAGTGTTGAAGCGGGTGACAAAGCTGCGCAGCGACTCCCCCTCCGACTGACGGATGTTGAGGAGTTGGGTTGCCGAACGTCGCTGGCGCTGGGCATCGATGAAATGGCTGAGAAAGGAGTCACGTAGGTGTTGGAAAGTAGAGACAGAGTCTGCTGGCAGTTGACTAAACCAGAGTCGAGTTGACCCCTTAAATGTTACGGGGAAAGCCCGGCACATGATCTCGTCAAGGAATGCATGAAGGACCATGAGGGTCCTGTAAGTCTCCAAATGGTCGACTGGGTCCGTTGTGCCGTCGAAAGAGTCGATCGAGGGCATTTTGAACTTAGGAGGTACGGACTTGTCCTTAATGGAGGCAACAAATTGTGAGTTGGCTGTGGTGGAGGGTTTACACTGTATGTTCTGCATGACTCCTTGAAGTTGGAGTTTCATAGCTCGGAGTTCTGCATCCCAGAGAGGAACGTTGTCACCACCGGAATGCAGCGGAGGCTGGACACTACTGGCTTCTCCCTCGGGGGTGGGTGCCTGGACCGATGGATGTGGGACCCGGGGTGACGGGTTCATATCTGGGGGAGGGGGTCGCAAACCTTCCAAGTTAGATGGATGGGGCTGTTGGATAGGATGGCTCGGGGCTCGTTCTTGGTTGGGTAGGATATCTTGAGGTGGAGGAGGAGGGATGGGAAGGTCTCTTTAAAGCAAAGCATTGATCAGGGCTTGGTTTTGCTCATCTAAGCGGTTGATGATGTTGGTGAGTTCTGTGAAATACTACGGTGGGTTGTTTGGGTTAGGAGGGTCGGTTTGGTGGTTGGCAACATTGTGGTGAGAAGCCATGGATCTAGTTGTGACCATCCACCCTGGTAGGTAGCAGGTAGGGGTTATCGAGAAGGGGTCTCCGGCGACAATGAGTACAACTGGCACACGGAACGAAAGGGTTCCCACAGACGGCGCCAACTGATGATACCACGGGTTCTAGACGGAATGGGTTGGTTTGATCCACGCTTCCCAGACTGGTGCCCGAATGCCAAGCCCACAGAGAGACCTGCACAAGAGTACAACGGGGAACGAGGAGTCCCCCAACAAACCCTCCGACGAGCAAGTTAGAGAGAGAGATGGAGTGTAGAGATAGATTAGTGATAAAGAAGCTTAACCTTTGCCTTGTCTTCGAAATCCGCTTATATCCTTTACTAATCATTTCCTTGTCCCTTCCGACCTGTCACGTTGGCCGGAAGTCTATGTCCTAGCTTGCCTTGTTCATGGTGAGGTCATTCTGTTCCGACAGAGAGGGGTTATCGCAATAAATGCTGTAGGGAACCTCATTAATGGCTGATATGTGGTGCAATAACTTTGCAGGATCTTTGTCTGCCGATGTGGCTAGTTCTACTCTTGACAGCTACCTGGATGTCATTGGTTCTTAATGTCACATTGAGCTCCAGCACTGTTGGGCTTTGGTGTTTGAATTATGTATTGGGCTCTAAGTGATGGGCCAAACGCTCCTATAGGCCCACCTATGTCAAGTAAATTTTTTTTTTCTCACCTTTTTAATCTAAAATGGTATAAAATCAAAAAATCCTCCACATCTCCAATTCACAGGGGGAAAAAAAGGTTAAAAAAGCCCACTTTTTCACTTGAAACTCATTACAAATCTCAGTTTTCTATCAAAAACCCGCTTTCTTTCCAAAAAAAAGTAATGGGTGTATCAAAGCCCCGTTTGGATGTCCATTTGAACTAAAATAATTATATAGGATAAAATACGTTATTTTAATTAAATAGAACAAAATGTCACATCCAATCCATAATCATTTTATTTTTTGTTTCACAAAAGTCAAAAAAGCCAGAAAGTCTATATCAAACAAGGCTATTTAACCCCACACTAAAATAGTCAAAAAATCAAAAAGTCAACCTACCTCTTAGATTTGTCTTTAATTTAAGTTAATAAGTGAGCTTCAAAATAACTCTCAAACGAAATCTAAAAATATAATAGAATACTTAGGTCTTGTTTGGGAACATGTTATTTTAATAATTTTTTAGTTTTTTACGAAAGAGAGTGACGTAATAACTTATAATATTTTTTTGACTTTTTAACTAAAATGTATAATTGACAAATATGATAGTGTCAATGTAGCAATCTAGAATTTTTTTCCCTCTGCTCGAGCGGGGGAGTTGACGCTCGAGCGGACTTGTGAGGCTTCCAATACTTTTGCAGTCTGTCCGAGATTCTGAGAGTTGTGAATTCCCGCTCGAGCGTAGGAGTGGTCGCTCGAGCGTCCGGCCTTGTTGGTCTACGCGCTCGAGTGCAAGATTGGGCGCTCGAGCGGTCTGCCTAGTTGAGTTTGACTTTCTGAGATTAGTGGAATTGTTTTTGACCTTTTATTATTGTCTTTGGAGCCTCCTAGTTTTATTTTGGGACATTGATCGAAGTGGTAACATGATGGTAAAGTAAGATTGGACCAAAAACTTTAATTCAGATAATTTTCCTACTAACAGCCGTCACTCTTTTACCCTTTTCTTTTTCCACACTTTGAATTTGGATGTAAGGCTATAACCATTGGAAAGCTTGTTTCTGGGGCTTCAATTTGAACACAAGAACGACCTAAAACGGAGTCCGGATGAGAGAGTTATACCTATTTGAAGTTTTGAAATCTATGCTGGAAGCAAGTACGCTCGAGCGGGAAAAGAGACGCTCAAGCGAACTGCGCATATTCAGCAAGTTTAAAAGTGATTTTCTAGATTATTCCTTACACGTTTCTTTTCTCTCTTCCTTCCTCTCATCCTAGGTCCGAAAGCCCTAGATTTTCTTGACCCAAATACCTTCCATCCCCCAAAGTTTTGGCCAAGATCTCTTACCAAAAAGTGAAGGATGCTTGAAGATCTCACTTTTCAACCGATTGAAGTTTGGATTTGTGAAGGAATCTCATCAAAACTTTGCTCTTTTGCTTGATTCTTGAGGTATGGGTCCTAGTTCTTCTTCAATATTTGCATTTATAGATAGATTCGTGATATTTTGATTATATAAATACAAAATCTCCATTTTTCAGCATATAGTGTTATATCATGGAATTTGGGGGTTTAGGGTTTGAAATGTTGGGGTTCAATTGCTGGGTTAAGCTTGTGGATTATGAACCTTAGGTTTATAATCAAGGGGAAAATTGTAATTAAAAGTAGTGGTGTGAGAAGTTTCAATTGTTCTTGAAATTCTTGATCTTTCTTGAAAACCCTAAGTTGATTCATAGTGATAATTAATGATTTTGCCTAAATTGAAAGTAGAATCATGAAATTAAGGTATTGAATTATATGTATACCAGTTTAATTGAATTTTGGAAGTGTTTGAAAATTATGTTAAAAATTAGCGAATGAACCTTTATTATGGATATTGTAAATCATGCTATAATATGAAATGAAATTTGGAAAAAAGATTTGTTAATGATATGGATGGCATGAGACTTGGGATGAAATGATAAAATAGGGATTTAAGAGTTCACCTTGAATTATGTTGAATTACATTTAGTGGCGTTGAATTGAATCATATTGAATAGTGTTGATTATGTGGAATTGTATTGATTATGTTGAATTATGTTGACTATGTTGAATTGTGTTGAATTAAGTTGAGTTGTGTTGGATTGTATTGAGTTTGGGTTGATATAAGGGGAGTTTGCCCTAATTGGATCAAATTGTTATTTTGTATAAATAATTGAAATTGTCATTGTAAATGTGAAATCGGAGGATTATTAATGATGATGGTGGAGCTTGATATGCATTATCACTCCCATATGAGATTTTGGAAAAGCGTATCATTAAAGGAATTTATTTATCGGTTTAGATATATTTGTTTTGGGCTATCGGTGGAGGATAGCTATGATTGTTGTAGAAATTGTATGTTGACTAGGCAAACTGGACTAGAGCATCTCCAACCCACTAGATATATAATGCTTGTTAGTCAAAATGCCTAATGTAACTCACTTTTTTCAACTCCAATGCACTAGGCATATGATTATGTATTTTGCTCAGCTCACATTCACTAGCTACATGTAGCTAGCCTTCAAGGCTAGGCAAAATGTATTTAATCATTAGGATTATTTCCCTCCATCTTTGTTGTTGAGGTGGCATTCTATAAAATTAATAGTATTTGGATGAATAGCTAAAATAAAGAGTATGGTTGGAATAGAAACATAAAACAGTTGATAGGCAAAATAAAATATATATTTTATAGTAATATTTAGATAGGTAAAATGTCTACTACCGTTGGAGATGCTTTTATAAATCATGCAAATCATGGAGCATGCAATGGATTTTGAGGATTTAAATTGTATGTTTTGGAAAAAGATTTTGAAAATTCTTGTGCTATGTTTTAAGGGCACTTGTTTCATTTTGAAAAACATATTTTGGATCACATGTATTGTGCTAGTTGAAAAGAGTAAATAATATGATAAGTCTGAGAAATTGTTGTCATTGAATATGACTGTGTTTAATACATTATATATGTGTGATTGTTTGAGAGGAGAAAGGAGATGTACTCCATGTGTAATTATGTGATTCAATACATTGTATATGTAAGTTTGTTTGGGAGGAGAAAGGAGATGGACTCCACTGTTTGGGAGAGAAAATGGATGGACTCCATTATAACTAAGTTGGCCAGAGTGTCCTGGGTGAAAGTCCTAAAATTTATACATAGGTGCCGATCCCGCGGATGAAATTTTCGTAAAATGGTAGTTTGAAGTGTTTATGTGTGCTTTGTATGATTGGAAAACCACTAAGTTGTAGCCTCAGTTTAGTTGTTAAAAGATAATGAAATTGACTCATGAATTGAAAAGAATGAATTGAGAAGAATAAATGAACTGAAGGAAAATGGATTAAGGATTGAAATTGGCATCATGTGGGTAATTGGATTAGGGGCTAGTAATGATGAACTCAATGGATTGCTTGTGACAAAATGGAAGATTATGAGCTTTGTTTTATAAGTAATTGGGAAATTGAATTAAAAATAGTTTGTGATTCTTGTGTTATGTTTGAATTCTAATCCTTTGGATTTTGATGTTGTGGAGTATAGTAATCGGAAATGGAAATGAAATGTGTAATATTAGAATGGAAATGAAATGTGAAATATTAAAATGGAAATGAAATGAGGAATAATTTGGAATTGGATTAATGAATTTAAGATGATGTTCTTCCTTAAGTGTACTTGTTTTCAAAGAAAATTTATGGCTTCCTAATGATGAGAGACTACATTTATGGCAGGGAGTTTTCTTAAAGGTTCAAGTGAAATTTTAAGAAAAGATACTTTTTGTATAATATTTTGAACTTACAAAATGTCACCTTATTATATAGTACCACTCTACATGCATGATCATTTCTATCTATGTGTTACCTATTGTGGTAGAACTATGAGATTTCTACTGGGCATTTCTGCTCACTCCTCATTGTTTTATTTTTTTTTTCAGGAAGAGAATTTCAGATTCATTAGTTCAAGAGTATGGATTCCATGTACCTTTTTGTATAAATTTTATCATAGATGTTAAAGGAATAAAAAAATGTATCATGTGGTTTGTAATTATTTATTTGTAGCTTCGCAGCAGAAGTTTGGCATGTATTATTACATTGTTGTTTTCAAAGAGAGAGAACATGTATTATTATGTTTCTATCACCCAAGGGTAATAGACATCTAAAAAAAAAAAAAAAAGATCTAAATTACAGGCTTTAATAATGTTTCCAATTAATTAAAATGTTCGGGCGTGTCAGTCAAACTCAACACACATTTTAAAATATTATTCTAACTTTCAAGGAAATAGAAGACCTCATCTATTATACACCTAAAAGGCTTCTAATTGATCTTACACGAATGCCAAATTATTTCATTAAGGAGTGTTTTGGAAAGTTAGTACAAAATTAATTTTTTGATTTTTTGATTTTTTTAGTGACTTTTTTGGCAAAAAATTTGATTCTTTTGAGTAAAAAAGTTGATTTTTTTAATTAAAAAAACTAAAAAACTAAAAAATTAACTTTTATAACTTGTTGCCAAAATGCTCCTGAATTTTGTACTTGACGCGAGTTTCGTAAGAACCAAACCTACCAATACATGTTGGAAGGGAGCATTGGGTAGCTTTTCTTACACACATATACAACACAAATTTTGATATTAGCTCTTCACCATTATGCAACTACTACAATTATTGTAATTATTTTAAGAGTTTTAAATAACTTTAAATTTTGTTAACATACATCTTTAAAACATGTTTTAAGAAATTTTTATATAAATTGTACATATTACATAAAATTTAATGCAATAAAAAGTGCACATAAGTTATTAACCTTCTCAAGATTATAGAACACTACGACTAATTAAGAACTTGGAAAGTTAATAATAGCTTGAATTATATTGCAAAAATTTAATATGAAGTCTAAATAGTAATAATGAAAATTTTAATTATTGAACATGTAGAGTTGAAAAATCTAAGTAATAATAAAATTAATGACTTTTGGTCTTACCAAACCATATGCTGAAATATTATTTTAATTTTGATTTTTATAGGAAAAAAAATAATCAGCATGTTTGGTTATACTTTTCAGAAAATTCTACTTTTTTATTTTTCGTATTTTAATATTTTCAATGATTTTTTTTTAATATTTTAAGTAATTTTTTTTAATTTTCAGACACACTTAACATAAATACACTTAAAAAGTATAATATTTGTGAAAAAAATCTTTAAAAAATACACTAAATACCAAAAAATACAAAAAAAAATACACAAATTTAGTACTATTTTCGTATTTTTGTGTATTTATTATTTTTTTTTGAAATATTATTTCACAAATATTTTACTATTTAGATACCTCTAAATAAGGTGTATCTAAAAAGTAAAAAAATTACTTAAAATTTAAAAAATATTCACTAAAAACAAAAAAATATGAAAAATAAAAAACTTAGTTTTCAGAAAACTGAATTCAGAAAGCCGAAACCAAACACACTGAATAAAGTTTGATATGAAAGAACAAAAAAATTTGAAAGTGTCATATTCATGGTTCATTTAATTATCTAATGTATTAGCATAAAAAATTAAAATAATAATAATAATAATAATATTCACACTGCCCTTTTTGAGAGATTATAAAATAAAAATAAGTGATTTAAAATGAAATTTTAAAAAAAATAATTTTAAAAAATTGAGACAAACATATTTAAAACTAAAAATTATGTCTATTTGTTTTTTTAAAAGGGTAAATCACACTTACCTCCCTTGAGATTTTTGACAACTATATCAACTTCTTTTGTGGTTTCAATAATTACACTAACTTTCCTTACTTTTGAAACTATTATCAACATTTTCCCACTGTCAGTCAATTTAACAGAATTTGTTGATATCATGTTGATGTCATAGGTTATAATACCAAATGGGAAATTTTACTCACCTTCACTGAGGTTTTACATATATATCATCAAAGACTCGTACATATTTAAACATTATTTAATAAAATTCTTAAATTTCATGCAATATTAAATAAAACCCTTAAATTGTTAAGACATTATTAAATCATTTAATGGAAAAATAAAAACTTAATTTCCATTGATAAAATACTTTAAAATAAATAATTTTTCTAAAATTAATGTTAGAAAACATCCTAATAATTTAATATAAGGCTTATTTCATACTACATAAATAACGTAAAATTTATCATTTTAAGTAATGCATTTATTATTTGAATTGTTTTTAAAGTTGAAGTAAATGAAATTCCCCCCCCCCTCCCCCGCGCAAAATTTGCATTACTTATTTATTCATATGTAAAAAAAAATTATTATTTTGTCTTTTCTCAATCATATATTATTATTAAATTTTAATTTTTATCTTTGAGTCATTAAAATTCTAATCAATGAATATTTAAAAAAAAAATGCAGGTTAATATTTCTTACATGATTAAAAAATTAACGTATAAGTAAAAAAATCTAATTGCCTCACAATAAATTGAAATTAGTTGATAGGGAATGAAAGATCAAGAAATATTTGGAGAATAATAAATAATTCAAACAATTTATCATTTCTTACACCTATAATTAAAATTAATCTTTACTTGAATGGAGAAATTATTTCAGAATAGTAGAATACTCAATTAATATATATGATACTTTAAATTTATTTCTCCATCTTTATTTATCTCATTTAAACTAATTTTATTAAATTAAATCTTAAAATTAACTCATCACCTTTATTAATGGTTGAATTTTTATTTTATTTTTTGGTTATAAAAGTTTGAAAACTTCTTGTGAAAAAAAATAGAGTCAAGAAATAAAAATTTATATTTTAAAAAAGTTATGAAAAATAAAAAATAATTATATATATATATATATATATATATATTTAATAGGATAAATTAAATTTAGTGTATTTAAGGTTCAAATTAATATTGATAATGAATGAGTTTGGTTAATTGTCAGAAACCTCAGTTGAGGTAAGACTTTTTTTTTACTTCTATATTTATTTTTTATTTTTTTTAATTATGTAAGAAATATTAACTTGCATTTTTTTAAATATGCATCAACTAGAAATTTAATGACTCAAAAATAAAAAATAAAAATTTGAGAATAATATTTGATTGAAAAAAGATAAAATAATAATTTTTTTTTTTTTACATATGAATAAATAAGTAACGCAAATTGCTGGAAAAAATAAATTCATTTATTTCAACTTTCAAAAAAAATTAAATAATAAATACATTACTTAAAATGGTAAATTTTATGTTGTTTATATAGTGTGGAATAAGTCTTATATTAAATTATTATGATATTATTTAACATTAATTTTAGCAAGATTGTTTATTTTAAAGTATTTTATCAATAAAAATTAAATTTTTTTTTTCATTAAATGTTTTAATAAAGTCTTAAAAATTTAAGGATTTTATTTAATATTGCATAAAATTATGTATGGGTCTTTTTTTATAATATATATACAAAACCTCAAGGGAGAGTGAAATTTACCCATGTTGATAATGAATGAGTTGGTTTATGGGTATTTTTGCCAAAAATCTTAGGGGAGGTAATTTACTCTTTTAAAAATAGGACTGCTATTTACTGCTGCCTTTGTTCTTTAGAACCCCACTTCTTTAAACTCCCACCCAACAAAATAAGTCCTCTTTATTTTCTCTTTAAACCTCCACCTTAATATTAACTATATCCTTAATTTGTCAAACTCTAACCTTAATCTTAATTTTCTCTTCCGCCCATCATTCCATCTCTACTGGAGCACCATCTATCGTCGCTTGCCGCCACCTCCATCAATCATTTCCTTCCATCTTTTCCCTCACTGCCATCTACAGCCGCTCACTTCCATTAGTCATTCCATTCTATTCGGTTTCTTGCTGCCACTTCCAACCTCATCTTCTCTCCCCGGTGCTGCCCTAGCTAGCCATCATCTTTATATCTTTCTTGTTCTACATCATTCTCCTCAAAACCCTAGATTTAAAAGTGGAAATCGCAAAGAGTGAGGAAGCCACGATGGAGATGGGTTGTGATGGCTGTGGGTCATGGTAGATGGTGCAACAGTGGTGACGATGATGTTGAAGTAGGTGGGTTGCGATCACAATGTTTAGTGTCGCGATAGTGGTAGCTTGCAGAGGTAGGGGCTATGATGACGGTGGATTAGTGGTTGTGGGAGGCTGCAATGGTGATGGGTCAACCATCATGGGAGGCTACGATGATGGTGGGTCGGTCGTTAGTCGTAAAGGTTTGCGAAGGCAGGGCTTGCTGGGTGGGTGTTATCATGGCAGGAGATAACCGACTAGAGGTAGATGAAGTGGTGGTCGAGGGTAGAAAAGGGTGGTGATGGTCGTGACTACTAAAGCTGATGGGAGATTAGATTAGGGTTAGAGGTGTGGAAAATTAAGGTTAAAAAATTAGTAATGAGGGTAAAAATACAATTTTACATTTAGACAAAATTTGAATAAAAAAAAATAAAGGAGGCAGGGGTAAATAGTAGCTCTCTTTAAAAAAGAATAGGTAAATTACACTTACCTCCCTTGAGGTTTCTGAAAAATACAATGACCTCTCTTGTGGTTTTAATAATTATACTAACCTCCCTTACTTTTGAAACTATAACGCTCCAACTTCCGAGCCGTTAATAAATCAACTTAGTCTCAAATTTAAACCTCTAACTAATTAGTAACCTTAAAAATACAAAATTGTCTCCAAAATAATTACACAAATGTCTCCAAAATATAACTTATACAAATCTCTAAAAACAATATATAGTGGTGAGCCCAAAAATCTCTAACTCAATAATCCTTTAAATTCTTCAACTCCAACTGCCACTAAATTTGCTCCGCACCTGAAAAATAAATTAATTTGGGAAGTATACAATACGACAGGAATAACAAAGCTCAAATAAAGAATAAATTCACAGGGATCCAATAATTACACAAACGATTCAATTCGAGATACCAAGCAATTTACCAAATTGCGCAAACAAGTCAACTCGACATATGATAATTTATCTAGGACCAAATACCCGGGCCTACTTAGTACATGACCAGTGACCAGCCTCACCCCCCTCACCCAAGCACAACCGCTTATCCGGGCTATGGGTATAGAGTATATTGGCAAAGTCCACTCGATCCATGTACGGAGCATTTTTTAGCCAGACAAATCAACATTTCCAACACAGAATAACTACACAAAGTTCATCAAATGACTAAAGTAATCAAATGAATCAATAACGAATAATTCCACAGGATTTATCAAATTATCAAAATCATCAAGAGGAGTACAAATTGAAGGTGATTAAAATAACACTATTTGCAAAGAGATTTAAAGGAAGCATATTGTGTACTACCCAAATTACCTCAAGTCAATCTCCTCTGTCGCCAACACTCTAATCTCGATATTTATCTATGGATCTCCAAACATAACTCTGATCTTACTTTTATAAAATCTACAACTCTCATCTGCTATATCACCAAGGCGAAACAGAATTTCTAGATTCAAAACCACTTAAAGATTGAAATTAAAAGGACCATTTCAGATTTTTGCCGAGCTCAGCCTTTCTATGGTTCGTAGAAAATTGTATCTAGTTTTTAGAATATTTTTCAAAAATGGAATAGCTTTCCTAAATTTTTAGTTATTTAAGAAACACTCCAGCGCTATCCAGATTCGTCAACCGTTACGAAAATCGGATTTTCTTACAAACCGCTCACTCTTTTTCAATGAAAGAAATTTTTCTTAAAAGCTATCCTTAAGGAAGATCTTAGCATAAAAACGAGATCCATAATATTTTTTTACATTTTTCTAGAAATTTCAAAAGTTGGTTGTGAAACAGATTTTTTTGGCACAGTTCTTGAAAATAGAAAGTTGGTGAGAAAAGAGGTCAACTAGGGTCGATTTTCCACTTCTCTTGTGATAAAAACATGCTACATAATATGTATTAAACTCATAAATTTAGGGTGAAGGTGTGCCTTTGGAAATTTTGAGAGTTTGATATGGAAAAATGTAGTTTATACCGATTAAGAGAAATACAAGAAGGGTAGAATCAAGGCTCAACTCCTTTCATTTTTAAAACAAGAATGCCATCGAAACACTTCTGAAATGAATGTTTGAAACTTCTAAGAGTATGTATTTGAAAGGAAAAGAAATAAGAGAGAGTTGTGTTGTGGCTTACCTGAGGGTTGTTGAAATTGCTAGCAAACTTTTTCTTCTTCTCCTCTCTTCTATTGAGCTCACCCTCCTTCCTCTCTTCTCTCTCAGCTGAATGAAGTGTTTGTATAAGAGTTCTTGTGTGCAAAATACTAAGGGAGAGGTTTCTTTTATAGGAAAATTTGTGCAAAAGGTCCATTTTGCCCATTGGTTGGAAATGAATTGGATATTTTGGATTTACTTGGAATCTAATGGAATAGTGGATGATTATACAATTAATCATGATCTAGTTAGGATTTGGTTAGGATTGAACTTAAGGTGGAGGCATGGTTCTTGATTTGGGGGTACTTGAATACTTTTTCCATGAATTCATGGATTTTGTTTGAAAAAGTGTACAATTTTTCTTTCCCTAGGGTGGCTGGCCATGTGCAAGGAATTTTGGGGGATTTTTTTTGATTTTATATATATATATATATATATAAGATGTTTTGTGTACAAAATTATTTATGGGTAAATTACACTGACACCCCCTGAGGTTTATATTTACTACAGTTCCCTCTCACCTTTTGTAAATTACATCTCCCTCCCTAAGGTTTAATATTTTATTATAGATTATAGCGATCTCAGTTTTCCCCGTTACTTATAGTGTTCCAGACTTGGTTCCTTTATTGAGTATTGTTGTATATATCTCTTTTCCGTCCTTTAATTCCTTGTATTTAAGTTTTGGGATGTGTTGGGTAAATTGGAACAGGTTGGTTGTGAGTTGAAACAATAGGTTGCTGCCTAGAATTTTGCTTCTTCGCTCGAGCGAGGCTTTTTGCGCTCGAGCGAGCCTCGGGTGTTTGCTTCTTTGCTCGAGCGAGTATTGTGGGTCTTCAGGTTTCTTTTTCAAATGCAACTTCCGCTCGAGCGAGCTTCTTTGTGCTCGAGCGAGCATTGTGTCTTGTGTCTCTTCGCTCGAGCGAGCAGTTTTGCACTCGAGCGTGCGTCTGCGTCTCTTTTGGAACTGAAGGTTGGCATTCTTTGCTCGAGCAACCTTTCTTGCGCTCGAGCGAGCGAGCCCTATGTTTTGTGTTTCTTCGCTCGAGCAACAACTCTTGCACTCGAGCGTGCTTCTGCGTTGCAGACCTGAAACTTTGCATTGTTCGAGCGACGCTTCTTGCACTCCAGCGAGGTTCTTTTGTGTCTGGTCGCTCGAGCGACCACTCCTTCGCTCGAGCGAGCCCTGTATATACCAGTTCGCAGCAGCGGGTTCTCACATCACTTTTTCACCTTCTTTTCATTCCAAACCCTAAATCCAGCTGCCTCTCTCTCTAAACTCTCTCTCTCTCTCTCTCTCTATAAATACATCTTGTTGTAGTGGTTTTCTACCCTAATCCCTTTGTATAAAAGCTTGAGTGTCACGTGGGCTATCTTTTGATCCGAAAAATCTTGGGTTTGGAGCATCTTGGGTCTTCTTCTTCTTCTCCTTTGAACTTCTCTATTTGAGGTAGGGATAAACTACTATTTATTATGAGTTTTAACATAAATGTTAGTCATTTTGCATAAATGGTGGGTTATGGAAAGCTTGGTGAAAGTTGGGGTTTTGAGTTTAAAATTATGAAAGAGGAGTTTCTCGTTTTGGGCTCCATTGGGTATATGAGATCTTGAAATGAGGTTATCTGTGTAAAACTAATGAAATTTGGCCTTGGATGCAATATTTGAGAAAGGGGGATCAATGCCCTAATTTGACTTGAATAAATCACTTGTGTAATTAATGAAGTCTATTATGGAAATGTGAAATTGATTTGGGAATTAAGGAATTGGGGGAAATTGTGATTTAAGGGGTGTAGTTGGACTGATAAATCACTCACCTATGGGTAAGTTAATAAATTATCTGTTTGATAGATTCATTTATCTATTTAGAAATAACTGTTTTGGGCTATCGGTGGAGGATAGTCTTGATTGTTGTAGACACTGCATGATGATTAGGTAAACTAAAACTAATCAATTGGATTATGTCATTGAATGTGACGGTGGAATTAACACATTAAATATGTGAATTGTTGAGTCATTGTACATGACTATGTGTTTAAATGCATTGTATATGTATATTATGTGGGAGGAGATAAAGGATGTACTCCATTTGTTTAGGAGGAGATAGGGGATGGACTCCATTGATAATTAAGTTAGCCGGAGTGTCCTGGGTGAAAGTCCCGAAATCTTATTTATTTGGGTGCCGGTTCCCTCGAACGTAGTTCCGTAAAATGACAAGAAAATGGAAGTGTTAAATGTTGATGATTATTGAAGTGTTGATATATGAGTTGTAGTCTCATCTTAAATTGTTTTGGAAATATTGGATAATGTAAGTGGATTGATATGGATAAATGAAAGGAAGCGGTTTGTAAATGTTGATTGGTTATAAAAAGAATGTAAGTTGGCTTATAAGTGTTAGACATTTATCGAATGCTAATGTTTTAGTTATTTCTCATACACAGTTTAGCGTATCTCTACTGGGCTTTGGCTCACCCTATTTGGGACATCATTTTTCAGGTACAGGTGATATGCCTCCTCCAAGATAGCTTGGGAGGTTTAGGAGTTGAAGACTCCCTTTTGTTATTTTGTGGATGTTACATGTAAATCTAAGTCGAGGGCTTTTTATGTATAGAGTTAGAACTCTTCTTTTGTTGTAACCAAGTAAAAACTTGGAGAGTTGTAACCCCGTAGGGCATTTACTTGTTGTTAACATGTAATATCCTTTGTATCGAAAACTCTGATAAATGAAATGTAACTTTTCTATTATGACTCGTGGACCTTATGAATGATTATTTTATGTATTATTTTGTGGGCGTAACAACTTAGTATCAGAGCGTACCAGGTTTGAATACTTTGGGTACGTGGGAAGTGGTTAGTACCACAATGGGTTTGTCTCGCTTGTTAGAGACTTAAGTGTAATGTTGTGTGCTTATGTGATAACATGTCTATGTGACTATATGGGTATGGGATTTCGTTTCTAGGATGTTGATTGGGTCTATGGGTTTCTGGGAGTCGTGTTAGAAAGGCACTTGATCACTGCCATTTCTAACTGGAACTCTAGCAACGCCACAGGATGGTCATTATCCGAAAATGAAATTCATAAGTGTTTATGTGATTATGTGCTTACGTGGAGTGAATTATTGTTGTCCATTGTATTAGGACGCGAGTGAAATAGCTTCAGTACATTTGTGAATGTGTTAATGTCTTTGTTACCTTTATTAGGATGTTAGGACGAGGACGTGGTGGTAGGCGTGGTAGGCCTAGGAGGCAGGAGGTGCCTATACCAGATGAAATTCTGGCGTAAGAGGAAGGGATTGGTCAGGCCAATATGGCCGAGCCAGTAGGACAGCAGGCCATGGGCACCTTAGCCCGCGAGATGGAAGGAGCTTTGAGGGAATCCATGGATATTCTCAAAGCTGAGAATCAAGTCCAGGCCCATGTAGCTGATGCAGGGCCGTTCTTTCTGAAGAGGGAGTTGTTCTGATCGAATCCGGATGAGTTTTTGGGGATCCTAAAGAGCCACTGAAGGCTGATGAGTGGCTAGAGCAGATAACGAAGACGTTTGAGATACTTGGCATTGAAGAAGGGGGTTTGCGAGTGACCTTGGCGTCCTTTCAACTGAAAGGAGACGCGGGTCAGTGGTGGAAGTATGTGCAGAGGCGCATTGGAAGGACTTGGAAAGCCTTTGTTGAAGCTTTCCAGCACAAATACCTGCAACTACAGTGAGGGAAAAGTTGAGAGATCAATTTTCTCAGCTTAAGCAATTTAACACACCAGTGGCGGAGTTTGAGGCCACTTTTACTAGCCTATCTAGGTTTTCACCTGAGTTGGTGGCGACCGAGGAGCGTAGGTGTTTGGAGTTCGAGAAGAAATTGAGGACCGGACTCATGTTTCGGGTTGCCGGGTCCATGATTAGGGATTATAGGCGCCTTATGGAGGCTGCAGCCCATCTTGAACCATCATGCATGCAGAGGATGAGAGGATGAGGGGCTCCAGGAGAAGCCAGGGGGACGGTAAAAGGCAGAGGGGTTCTAACCCTTAGCAGTCCCAAGGAGTACATTCTAGATTTACCTTTCCAGTACCGAGTTCGGGTTCTAGGAGAGGTGGTCAGGGAGACATCACCTGTTACAAATGTGATTAGTTGGGCCACAAATCTCTAGCTTGTCTGCAGAGAAGAGGAAGGCAGCGTACAGCATCATCTTCGGCCCGTTCTCAGGGCCAGAGTCAGGTCAGAGGTTAGCCGCTCACTTGTTATCAGTATGGGCAGGCGGGGCACCTGAAGAGGTTTTGCTTACAGTTGGGTGGCACATCTAGTGCGTCTGGTTCGAGGCAGACATAGAGTCACCAGCCAGCACAGTCAGTGCAGGCCTCGAGGGCCAATCAGGGAGCCTCTTCAGCTCAGTCTGTGCAACAGTCTTATGCTCTGAGGGGTGAGCAGGTGGATCAGAGGCCTACGGGGCGCATGTATGCTGTTATAGCGCCAGATCTTGTACCTGCTCCATCAATAGTGAGAGGTACCTTTTTGTTTTGCAACTCGGTTGCTAATATGTTAATTGATACAGGTGCATCCCACTCTTTTATATCTTCTGCATTTGCATCTGTTTTGGGGTTAGAACTAGCATAGTTAGCATCTCCTATTTGTGTTGTATCACCCATTGGAGGCGAGATGGTTCTGAAACAGGGGTGTCAGGGCTGTGATATAGAGGTCGCCGATCGTCGGCTTCCCTTTTCTTTTGTGCTGATGGATATGTCTGGGTTTGATGTAATTTTGGGTATGGACTGGTTATCGTCATACTGGGCTGTTATAGATTGTTACCGTCAGAGGGTTACTGTATGTACCTTGAGTGGTGATTGTTTTTATTTCTTGGGAGATCGGGTTGGTAGGGTTTTACCACCGGTGCATGATTCACGAGGGCGGAGTGAGCTTAGTTATCTTCTCGCTAGCTTTATGAGTAATGAGTGTGATAAGACCCGGACAGAATTGCCAAGAGTGGTTTGTGAGTACTCGGATGTCTTTCCCGAGGATCTTATTAGTTTACCACCCCATCGGGAGATTAAGTTCTCTATTAACTTAGTGCCTGGCACGACACCGATTTCCATGGTACCGTATCGTTTTGCCCCAGCCAAATTGAGTGAGTTGA
Organism: Camellia japonica; assembly: GCA_030407325.1. Taxonomy (NCBI): domain Eukaryota; kingdom Viridiplantae; phylum Streptophyta; class Magnoliopsida; order Ericales; family Theaceae; genus Camellia; species Camellia japonica. The sequence continues at coordinate 38,870,145 of JAPPVO010000017.1, forward strand.
AGGTTCAGCTCCAGGAACTGTTAGATAAGGGCTTTATTCGCCCTAGTACTTCACCTTGGAGAGCACCGGCCCTCTTTGCTAAAAAGAAAGATGGGGCTTTGAGACTTTGTATTGATTACCGAAAACTGAACCGGGCTACGGTTACGAACAAGTACCCTATGCCTCGTATAAATGATCTATTTGATCAGTTGAAAGGATCTCGTTGTTTCTCTAAGATAGACTTGGGATTGGGTTACCATCAGTTGAGGGTCAGGGAGGAGGCTATCCCGAAGACGGTATTCCGTACGCGGTATGGCCATTATGAGTTTCTGGTGATGCTTTTTGGGCTTACCAATGCACCGGCTGTGTTCATGGACTTGATGAACCGGATCTTCTGGGAGTTCTTAGATCGCTTTGTGGTTGTCTTTGTAGACGACATTCTGATTTATTCACCTTCTGAGGAGGAGCACGAGGAACATTTGCGAGTGGTGCTTAAGTTACTTAGAGCCCATAAGCTGTATGCTAAATTCGGGAAGTGTGAGTTCTGGCTAGGAGATGTTAAATACTTAGGCCATGTTGTATCTGGAGAAGGGGTGACTTTAGATTCATCCAAGATAGAGGCAGTGCAAGATTGGGCACAACCTAAGAGTGTCTTTGAGATCTGTAGTTTTCTAGGATTGGCCTGGTATTACCGTCGGTTTGTGAAAGATTTCTCCAGGCTAGCTTCGCCGTTCACTAGATTGACGCGGAAATGGGTCAAATTTGTATGGAGTGAGACTTATGAGAAGTCGTTCCAAGAACTTAAAGTTAGACTTACCACCGCTCCAGTCTTGATTATTCCGGAGAGAGGTTTGGGTTGTGCAGTGTATTGTGATGCCTCACGAGAGAGTTTGGGATGTGTATTGATACAGGAAGGGAAAGTGGTAGCCTATGGCTCGTGGCAGTTGAAAACACACGAGAGAAATTACCCTACTCATGACCTAGAGTTAGCAGCTGTGATATTTGCCTTGAAGATTTGGAGGCACTATCTTTATGGTGAGAGATTCGAGGTGTTCTCGGATCATAAGAGTCTGAAGTATCTGTTTACACAGAAGGACTTGAATTTGAGGTAGAGAAGGTGAATGGAGTTCATAGAGGATTATGACTTCGAGTTGCATTATCATCTGGGAAAGGCCAATATTATGGCCGATGCCCTAAGTAGGAAATCCATTAGTGATGAGGCTTGTATTGCTATTTAGGAATGGGAGGTGTTGGGTGCTCTTGGCGAGTTCGACTTGCTTCTGGGTGAGTCTGTTGAGTTTGCAGCCTTGTTTTCTGTTGTTGCACAACCTACGCTTGTGAATTGAGTGTTAGAGGCACAGAGGGGTGACCAGGAGGTGGAATCCCTCCGGAAGAAGATCTTTAGTGGGAAGGTAAAGAAGGGTTTGACTGTGTATCCCGACCTGAATGTGAGGTACCGAGACCGCTTGTTTGTACCGGAGTCTTGCCGAGAGGAAGTACTTCGAGAGTTTCACTATTCACACCTTGCGGTGCATTCGGGAGGCACGAAGATGTATCATGATCTGAGTCGCCAGTTTTGGTGGAGAGAGATGAAGAAGGATGTGGCAGTTTTTGTGTCTAAGTGCCGTACTTGCCAGCAAGTGAAGGCCGAGCATCAGAGGCCAGCGGGTTTGTTCCAATCCTTGCCTATAGCAGAGTGGAAATAGGAGCACGTCACGATGGATTTTGTCGTGGGTCTTCCGAGGACTCAACGAGGTAGTGATTCCATTTGGGTGGTAGTGGACTGGTTGACTAAGTCAGCACACTTTATTCCTATGCGCGTGAGAGATTCGGTAGATCATCTTGTCGACTTGTATATTCAGGACATAGTGAGGTTGCACGAGGTCCCAGTGTTGATTGTCTTAGATAGAGATCCGCGTTTTACAGCTAGGTTGTGGCAGAGTTTGCAGAGTGCCTTGGGCACTAGATTGACTTTTAGCACGGCTTACCATTCTCAGACTGACGGACAGTTCGAGCGTACTATTCAGATCCTTGAGGATATGCTTCGAGGCTGTGTCCTTGACTTTAAGGGGTCGTGGAAAAGACATCTACCCTTAGTGGAGTTTGCCTACAACAATAGTTTCCAATCGAGTATTGTTATGGCACCATTTGAGGCCTTGTATGGCTGACCGTGTAGATCTCCAGTGTGTTGGGCCGAAGTGGGTGATGCACCTTTGTTGGGCCCGAAGTTGGTGCAAAAAACGACGGAAAAAGTAGCACTTATCCGTAAAAGGTTAGTTACGGCCCAGAGTCGCCAAAAGAGTTATGCCAACCGTAGGAGGAAACCTTTGTCGTTCGAGGTGGGTGATCACGTCTTTTTGAAAATATCACCTAGACGGGGTTTGATGAGGTTTGGGAAGTTGTCCCCTCGGTTTATTGGTCCTTTTGAGATCCTTGAGAGGATTGGGGAGGTTGCCTACCGTTTGGCTTTGCTGCCGCAACTTTCCAGGGTGCATGACGTGTTTCATGTTAGTATGCTTCGGAAATATGAGCCGGATCCATCACATGTATTGGATTGGACCGACTTAGAGGTAGATGAGGATGCTTCATATGAGGAGAGACCGGTGAGGGTCTTGGATAGACGGGACCAAGTCTTGCGAGGCAAGGCGATTTCCTTGGTCAAAGTATTGTGAAAACATCACAGGGTGGAGGAAGCCACTTGGGAGCGTGAGTTGGAGGTCCGAAAAAAATATCCGAACTTATTTATGGATGTTTGAATGTGTAGTGGAATTTTGGTTTTGTGTAAGAACTATGAGAACATTGTATATGTTTTGAGATTATGAAAGTAATATGAATGTTGAGTATGCTTCGGAAACACATGTTGAATTTAAACATTGCATATGTTATTTAAGTTTTGGAAATATAAACTTGTTATAGACATTGAATATGTTTTGAAAAGCATGAGATATATGTGTTGAACATAGTTGAATTTCGGAAGAATGTATGTTGATAATACATAATGAGCTATGTTGGTGAGGTTATTCTCTTGAGAAGAGATGGAATGATCGGTAGTGGATCATGTTGGTGAATGTTGTACTTTAATCATGCTGAAAATTGAATAAAAATGATCTTTGAAACTTGTATGAAACTTCGGGAACGAAATTCTTTAAGGGGGGGAGGTTATAGCGATCCCAATTTTCCCCATTACTTATAGTGTTCCAGACTTGGGTTCCTTGGTTGAGTATTGTTGTATATATCTTTTTTCCGTCCTTTAATTCCTTGTATTTGAGTTTTGGGATGTGTTGGGTAAATTGGAACAGGTTGGTTGTGAGTTGAAATAATAGGTTACTGCCCAGAATTTTGCTTCTTCGCTCGATGTAGACACCCCATTTTTTACCGTCCTCAAGACTTGGACATCACCGTTTGAACACTCGGTGATTATCCATGTTTGTGTTCGTTTGGAGTTCCCGGAGTCCTCGGCTACGCGCCCTGCCTCAGGATCTTCGAACTCGACCGTTTTGTGTCTGGTTTTACACCAAACACTTGTGTTTTGCCTTGGAGGGGCAGGGAATGCCTTGTGAGGCATCTCCACACACCACCGGCAGTGGCTAGAGGCCACCGGCTAGTTTTTGTTGCCATCGGCAATCTATGTTGCCGGTCGGCACTCTTTATTGCCGATCGGCAGTCATTTTTGTCAAAATGACATTTTTGCCCAGCCGACTACTGTTCAGCTGCTTTTGGAGATATTTTGAAACAGCTGGCTGGCATTTTCTTCCCCTCCATACACGTGTATGGAGGGATGGCCCTCTTGTTAGCTTACCTTGTAAGCTTTACAAGATTGGCTCCTCTATAAGGGGAGGCCTTCTCTCCCTTGTTCAAGGGTTAGACAAATTGGAGAAGAGAGTTAGAGAGCTCTGGTTTTAGGGTTTAAATTAGTGTATCTAACCTATATCTATATCTCTCCCTCTCTTGCCTTTGTGTGTGTTTTAGGCTTAGTTTTGTGCACAAACACCTACCATCACACCATCCTCTTGATATTGAGGTTCTAAGGGCTTATCCTTGCTATTTTTGACTGGATTGAAGCTCAAGGAGGCCACAAAACCACCATTTGTGAAGAAGGCTTCAAGGGTAAGAAACTAGCCCCTTTTTACCCCATTTTTGCATCATATTTCTACCTATCTTAGAGCTGTTTTTGTGTCTAGTGTATAACATAAAAAAGTTCTGTTTTTAGGCCCTCTTGATTGTTTGTTAAGAGTGTTTTGTGGTTTGGGTGTGTTTGACCACCCTTAGGCCTTGAAAGGCCCCATTTTTGTGCTATTTTGTGCAAGTTTCGAGACTTTGGTGTTTGGGTCTCTTCACCACTGAAATCTCGAGGGATTTCAGTGGTGAAGATGGTGCCTTGAAGTCTCAAGAAGGAGGGGGCCACCCCTTTTCCTTGTTGTCCTTGAAAGGGACCATTTTTGGTCTCTTAAGGGAGCTTATGTTTGAGTGTTTATTGGTCATGCCTTGGCTGTTTTTCATGCTTATATTGCCATAATATAACATGGTTTTAAGTCGGTTTTGGTACTCCATGCATGTTTAGTATAGTTGCCATGTAATGCCTCCTTGATCCCTTAACATGCCTTAGGTTGTGTGCCTTTGTTCTAGCATGTTTTAGGCTTAGCATTGTGAAGGTTTCATGTTTATTTTGCCATGTTTTAGGTCTGTCCATAGTTGTTTGGGTCGATCTTGGCATGCTTAGTATAGCTCCTTTGTATTGTGGCTTGTATGTTTCAAGTATGTGAATGTGTAGCATGTGTTGCTTGCATCATTTTGGTGGTTTGGAACCACCCAACATGTTATTTCAGTCCCTTTGACATGCTCATATGCTTACCTTGGATGCCTCTTTGTTGCCTTAAAAGCATGTGTTGTATGCCCTATGTTTTGACCATTGTGCATGCCTTTGAATTCAAACCATTTAGATGCCATCTAAGTGGTCCTTTGGGCTTGATTTTGTGTGCTAAAACTCTGATTTTAGTTGCTTAAGTCTTGCCATGTTAGGTCTTGTCAAGTGTAGTTCAATGCCTCTTGGCTTGCCTCAAGTATTTGGGCCATTTGCATGCTAATGTTTGCTTCATTTGAGTTGGTTTGGCACCACATTCTAGCATAATTTTTTTAGAGCTTGTATTGCATGCTAATTGTCCATGATATCCCCTTTCAAGTGTGCTTGAAAGTTGCTTTTTTAATGCTTAAAGTTTGGACCATCATATGTGCACATGTGTATGTGTGTTTAACCTCCATTTTTGAGCACTTTGGCCGCTGATTTTAGGCCTAATTAGAGTTGCCTAGAACATGTTTAAGACCATCATTTGCTTGGTTGCATGATTACCTTACATGTTTGTACATCGTCCATGTTCATGCTTGCATGCTTGCCCTCATGATCATGTTGCATATTAGCTAACATGCCTAGGATGCATTGTACTTTGCATGCATACCTTGTCCCTTGATTTAGTGATAGGGATTGGGTCTTGGTTTGATTGTTTGCATTTCATTTGACATGAAAGTTGCACACTTAATTCTTTGGGCCATCATGCATGGAAATGCGTGATTGGTGGCCCGAGAATCGAGGCACATACCCCTTTGAGTCACAAACATGATAGGGGGCATGATTGGTGCACACATTGTTTGAATTGTATTGCCATGCAAGTTTTGCCCTCTGCTGCTGTGAGTTGCAGGTTCTGCAGGTATTGTTTGCCGACCGGCAACATTTTGTGCCGGCCGGCAGTAAATCATCAGCCGGTGGATTCATTTTGTGCCGATGGCCACATCCTAGTGCCGGTGGTCATTCTACTTAGCCGGTGGGATCCCCCAGTATCCTGAGAGGCATTCCTGAGACTTTGGCAGTTTTCAGAGGAGCAAAGCAGGGAAAACAGAGGCAGGCTAGGCATGGCAGTGCAATTTCGAGCGGAATCCGAGCGCGCATGCATTGAGCACTCGCCCCGAGGCGGTTTACTATTTTTCTTAGCGTGGTTAATTTGTTAATTAATTAGGCAATTTGTAATATTTAATTAGCTTGCGTAGTTAATTAATCTGTATATTCTTTTAGTCCCTCCGGGCGAGGGCAAATCTGTAATAAGTGTGGGTGCGTATGTGTGCATGTCTTCCAATCCCCGCTTCTTTCTTCCCTTTTATTTACCTGCTTATGATGGTAGATTAGGGCACGTTTATTTTAGCATACCTTATGCTATGCATGCGTGCATCCATGCATTTGTCGACATGCACCGGGCTCGGTACATCACGCTAACTGCATTGTATTTTCGATTCCAAATTGAATACGTGCATCGAATGATTGCATTTCACATGCCATTTTAGGGTTAGCCGAGCCTACTCTAGATTGCACCCTTGCCTACGATGCATTAGTCATTTTAACATGAACTAGGTCATGCATGTTTGCTAACTAGTTTATTGTTTTGGCACGGAGTACGATGTAAGTATTTATGCTTTAGCATCTCGCATGCGTGTGAATGTTAACATGACGGTATGCTTGCCATGCGGCTAAATGCTTATGTGATATTACTGATTGAATGCCTGTGGGTGGAGGTTGGATTGTCCGAGTTGGAATGACTCGTTGAAATCCGTGTTTTAGCCTACTTGCGAGTAGCAAAACCCAACACGTTTTTCAAAACAAACGGATATGCAATGTTTACTTCCAAATTAGGCGATCTAGTCTATACTTGTTTGCTGCGCGCATAACATAGTAATTCTAGGCTAATTAATCGGAACAAGAACACATAACGTTTTCAAAATCGGATATCATGGTTAGTAGAGGCCGGTCTTCGGACCGGGCGAAAGGGGGTGCTCATAGCTGACCTTCCCCGATCGTACCCAAGCTCCCGAGCCAAGACAACTTTGGTTATGACGGACACGTGGCCTTCGGCACCGAGTCAGGGTTTCCTAAATTTCCCATTTTAAAAATATTTAGATGGCGACTCTGTATCTGGCAAAGCAGTCCATGTTTGGCACTTCTTTTCAAATCTGTTTTTTTCTCAAAACGATTTGCCAGATTTGGACTCTTTGGTTCAAGATTAAGAACCAACACAAATCGAGTCCGAACTGTAACCCGTTGAGGTCCCTCGCGGGCATGTTACACTCGAGCGAGGCTTTTTGCTCTCGAGCGAGCCTCGGGTGTTTGCTTCTTCGCTCGAGCGGGTATTGTAGGTCTTCAGGTTTCTTTTTCAAACGCAGTTTCTGCTCGAGTGAGCTTCTTTGCACTCGAGCAAGCATTGTGTCTTGTGTCTCTTCGCTCGAGCGAGCAGTTTTGCGCTCGAGCGTGCGTCTGCGTCTCTTTTGGACCTGAAGGTTGGTATTCTTCACTCGAGCGAGCTTTCTTGTGCTCGAGCGAGCGAGCCCTATTTTTTGTGTTTCTTCGCTCGAGCAAGAACTCTTGCGCTCGAGCGTGCTTCTGCGTTGCAGACCTAAAGCTTTCCATTGTTCGCTCGAGCAACGCTTCTTGCGCTCGAGCGAGGTTCTTTTGTGTCTGGTCACTCGAGCGACCACTCCTTCGCTCGAGAGAGCCCTGTATATACCAGTTCGCAGCAGTGGGTTCTCACATCACTTTTTTACCTTCTTTTCATTCCAAACCCTAAATCCGACTACCTCTCTCTCTAAACTCTCTCTCTCTCTCTACAAATATATCTTGTTGTAGTGGTTTTCTACCCTAATCCCTTTGTATAAAAGCTTAAGTGTCGCGTGGGCTATCTTTTTATCCGAAAAATCTTGGGTTTGGAGCATCTTGGGTCTTCTTCTTCTTCTCCTTTGAGCTTCTCTATTTGAGGTAGGGATAAACTGCTATTTATTATGAGTTTTAACATAAATGTTAGTCATTTTGCATAAATGGTGGGTTATGGGAAGCTTGGTGAAAGTTGGGGTTTTGAGTTTAAAATTATGAAAGAGGAGTTTCTCGTTTTGGGCTCCATTGGGTATATGAGATCTTGAAATGAGGTTATCTGTGTAAAACTAATGAAATTTGGCCTTGGATGCAATATTTGAGAAAGGGGGATCAATGCCCTAATTTGACTTGAATAAATCACTTGTGTAATTAATGAAGTCTATTATGGAAATGTGAAATTGATTTGGGAATTAAGGAATTGGGGGAAATTGTGATTTAAGGGGTGTAGTTGGACTGATAAATCACTCACCCATGGGTAAGTTAATAAATTATCTGTTTGATAGATTTATTTATCTGTTTAGAAATAACTATTTTGGGCTATCGGTGGAGGATAGTTTTGATTGTTGTAGACACTTCATGATGATTAGGTAAACTAAAACTAATCAATTGGATTATGTCATTGAATGTAACGGTGGAATTAACACATTGAATATGTGAATTGTTGAGTCATTGTACATGACTATGTGTTTAAATACATTGTATATGTATATTGTGTGGGAGGAGATAAGGGATGTACTCCATTTGTTTGGGAGGAAATAGGGGGTGGACTCCATTGATAATTAAGTTGGCCAGAGTGTCCTGAGTGAAAGTCCCGAAATCTTATTTATTTGGGTGCCCGTTCCCTCGGACGTAGTTTCGTAAAATGGCAAGAAAATGGAAGTGTTAAATGTTGATGATTATTGAAGTGTTGATATATGAGTTGTAGTCTCATCTTAAATTGTTTGGGAAATATTGGATAATGTAAGTGGATTGATATGGATAAATGAAAGGAAGCAGTTTGTAAATGTTGATTGGTTATAAAAAGAATGTAAGTTGGCTTATAAGTGCTACACATATATCAAATGCTAATGTTTTAGTTATTTCTCATACACTGTTTAGCATATCTCTATTGGGCTTTGGCTCACCCTATTTGGGACACCATTTTTCAAGTACAGGTGATATGCCTCCTCCAAGATAGCTTGGGAGGTTTAGGAGTTGAAGACTCCCTTTTGTTATTTTGTGGATGTTACATGTAAATCTAAGCCGAGGGCTTTTTATGTATAGAGTTAAAACTCTTCTTTTGTTGTAACCAAGTAAAAACTTGGAGAGCTGTAAGCCCGTAGGGCATTTACTTGTTGTTAACATGTAAAATATCCTTTGTATCGAAGACTCTGATAAATGAAATGTAGCTTTTCTATTATGACTCGTGGACCTTATGAATGATTATTTTATGCATTATTTTGAGGGCGTTATACAGATTCTACCCCTCAGCAATTTAATTTTTTTAAATACCAATTTTTCCCTCACTGGGTAAATTACATTGACACCCTTCACATTTTAAAAATTACAATCTCTTCCCTAAGGTTTAAAGTAGCATTACCAATTGCCCCCTCGGTTAGTGTTAGTTGGAAAAAAAATTCATTGAAAAAAAAAATTTATTATAAAAAAAATTTAATTAAAAAAAAATTTGTTAGTAAAATTTTTTAATTTCTGCTTAAAAACGAACGTAAACTCATTTTTTGAATTTACGTTTTTTCCTCAAATTTACAAATGAGACAACAATTTATAAATCAAAAAAATTATCACACAAGTTTTTATGACAGCTTTTAAAATTTTTGTAAATATAAATTAAAAATTGAAAACGAAATAGTTACCAAACAGGTCTCAGATGGTAAGAATGTCGTAAAATTAACAAATAATTAGTTGGAAAAAAAACGTAAAAATTAATTTTACGACATGTGTTAATTATTTTTTATTTTTTATTTCTTAACCAAATTAATTTTTAATTTTTAAAAAAAATTCTAAAAATCAAATCATACATAGCCTAAGAATCTTTTGATAAGTCATTTCTTACGTTGGTAACTTATTTAATTATTTGTTAATTTTATGACATTTTTACCGTATGAGGCCTATTTGGTAACCATTTCGTTTTCAGTTTTTAATTTATATTTACAAAAATTTTAAAAACTGTCATAAAAACTTGTTTTATAATTTTTTTGGTTTATAAATTGTTGTTTCAGTTTGTAAATTTGAGAAAAAAACGTAAATTCAAAAAAAGAGTTTATGTTAGTTTTTAAACAAAAATTTTAAAATTTTACTAACACAAATTTTTTTCAAATAATTTGTTCAAATATTTTTTTTTCCAATTAATTTTTTTTTCCAACTAATACTAAACGAGGGGACAATTGGTAATGCTACTTTAAACCTAGGGCTGAGTAAAGAATTCGTGAAATCCGTAATCCAATCCAATCCAGTCCAATCCGATAGGTTTGGATTGGTTTTTTGAATCCGCGGTTCGGTTCCGGATTGAAGAATTAAAAATCCGTAGTCCACGGATTAGTTCCGGATTGAACCCCACGGTTCCGGATTGGAACCGATCCGGACCGTATGCAAATAGTCTATATTTTTATTCTACATCCTTCCCCATAATATCTTCTCTTATTATATATAAAATCTAAACTCAAACCTAAAACTATATAATATCTTCTTTTATTACTTTTGTTTGTTAGTTTTTAGTTTTAATTTGTAATGGTCTAAATACTTATGGTGAAATCAGTTTTCTTATAGTTGTTTAAATTTTAGAACAGTATGTCGCTATTATAGAAAAACATGTTGTTATTGTGGAACTAATATAATGCTATGTTTATATTTTTATGAAATTAAAGTGTTATATATATATTTTTTTGTTATTTAATTATGTGAATACGTGGTCCTAAACCGATCCAATCCGTATTTAAATGGATTGGTTCGGATTGGTTCCATGATTTAAACGGATTGGATTGGTTCCAATTTTTCAGGAACCGTAGATAACGGATTGGTCATGGTTTTACTCCAATCCGGTCCAATCCGGTCCATGCTCACCCCTATTTAAACCTTAGAGAGGGGATTGTAATTTGTAAAATGTGAGGGGTGTCAATGTAATTTACCAGTGAGGGAAAAATTGGTATTTAAAAAAATTAAATTGTTGAAAGGGGGAATCTGTAATAAAACTTTAAACCTCAAGGAGGGAGATGTAATTTCCAAAAGGTGAGGGGGAGAACTGTAATAAATATAAATCTTAGGGGGTGTCAGTGTAATTTATCCATTATTTATTTAAGAAAAGTACAAGTGTATATATATACAAAGATGTGTGTGTAATGGTACTAGTTTGGGTCAACATGTGAGTCAAGAAAAATATGAGGGCTTGGGTTCAATTAAAATATCTATTTCAAGTGTAGAGTTAATAAATTAGTGTTAGGAAAAATAATCCGATTTGTGTTATCTTGCTTTGAATTTAAAGGTAAATAACCGAACGAAAACTGTGAAAATCTGAAGTTAAGGTTTAGAGAGATTAATCTAAATTTTGAAAGTTAAATGATTAATATTAGAGTGTTAGAAATGATTTCTAAGCTTCCAAGGTCGATTAGGGTTTGTATGGGTTCGTATGGGTTCGTCCGTGATGTGTTTTCAGTTCTAAGGTTTAATTTGTGAATAATCGACAAACTAAGGGCTTTATTATAATAACTCAAAATTTAGGGACCTAATAGGGTTTAAAAAAGTTAGGGGTCTCACAGAAACTATTATCAAGACTCTCCTATTGCTAGGCTATATAACAAAATTTGTTGATATCATACCAAAAAATGACGAAATTGCCCATTAATTACTTTATCTATTCAAACAAAAAATTTCACTTACCTCTCTTGAGGTTTTGCATATATATTATCAAAAACTCATACATATTTTACCATTATTTAATAAAATTCTTAAATTTCATACAATATTAAATAAAAATTTAAAACTGTTAAGACATTATTAAATTATTTAAAAAAAAAAACTTAATTTTTATTGGTAAAGTACTTAAAAATAAATAATCTTTTAAAATTAATGTAAGATAACATTTTCATAATTTAATACAAGACTTATTTCGCACTACATAAATAACCTAAAATTTATTATTTTAAGTAATGCATTTATTATTTGATTTTTTTTAAGTTAAAATAAATAGATTTATTTTTTCCTCAGCAATTTACATTACTTATCTATTCATATGTTAAAAAAAATTATTATTTTATTTTTTTCTCAATCATATATTTTTCTCAAATTTTAATTTTCATCTTTGAGTCATTAAACTTTTAATCGATGCATATTTAAAAAAACGCAGGTTAATATTTCTTACAAGATTAAAAAAAATTTAAAAATAAAAATAAAAGTAAAAAAAATTTAATTGTCTCACAATAAATTAAAATTAGTTAATAGGAAATGAAAGATCAAGAAATCATTTGAGAATAATAAACAATTCAAACAATTTGTCATTTCTTACACCTAAAATTAAAATTAATCTTTACTTGAATAGAGAAATTATTTGAGAATAATAAAATACTCAATTAATTTTTTATGTATGATACTTAAAATCTATTTCTCCATATTTATTTATCTCATTTAAACTATTTTTATTAAATTAAATCTTAAAATTTATTTATCACCTTTATTAATGGTTGAATTTGTATTTTATTTTTTGTTTATAAAAGTTCAAAAACTTATTGTGAAAAAAAAAAATAGAGTCAAGAAGTTACATTTATATTTCAAAAAAATTATGAAAAATAAATAATAATTTCATATATATTTAATTGGGTAAATTAAGTTACATTTATATATTTTTTTTTCTTTAGAATGTGTTTTATTTTATTGTGTGTTTAAATTAATATTAGAGTTTGATTTCTCAGTCTTGTAAACAAAATTATATGAGTATTAGATATATGGAAGAAGTAAAAAAAAAAATAATTGTCTCACAATAAATTAAAATTTAATATTAAAAAAATTTAAAAATAAAAATAGAAGTAAAAGAAATTTAATTGTCTCACAATAAATTAAAATTAGTTAATAGGGAATGAAAGATCAAGAAATCATTTGAGAATAATAAACAATTCAAACAATTTGTCATTTCTTACACCTAAAATTAAAATTAATCTTTACTTGAATAGAGAAATTATTTGAGAATAATAAACAATTCAAACAATTTGTCATTTCTTACACCTAAAATTAAAATTGATCTTTACTTGAATGGAGAAATTATTTGAGAATAATAAAATACTCAATTAATTTGTTATGTATGATACTTAAAATCTATTTCTCCATATTTATTTACCTCATTTAAACTATTTTTATCAAATTAAATCTTAAAATTTATTTATCACCTTTATTAATGGTTGAATTTGTATTTTATTTTTTGTTTATAAAAGTTCAAAAACTTATTGTGAACCAAAAAAAAAAAAAAATAGAGTCCAGAAATTACATTTATATTTTAAAAAAATTATGAAAAATAAATAATAATTTCATATATATTTAATAGGGTAAATTAAGTTACATTTCTATTTTTTTTTTTCTTTAGAAAGTGTTTTATTTCATTGTGTGTTTAAATTAATATTAAAGTCTGATTTCTCAATCTTGTCAATAAAATTATATGAGTATTAGATATACGAAAGAAGTAAAATTAGATAATTTAAATAATAACACTTCGCTATAAATAATAATAGAACAAAATAAAGTTAAGAAATTAAAAAATAAAGTTCAAATTTAACCATTAATGAAGGTGATAAATTAATTTTAAATTTTAATTTAATAAAAATAGTTTAAATGACATAAATAAAAATAGAGAAATATATTTTAAGTGTCATACAACAAATTAATTGGGTATTTTAGTATTCTAAAATAATTTTTCCATTCAAGTAAAAATTAATTTTATTTTTAGGTGTAAGAAACGAGAAATTATTTAAATTGTTTATTATTCTCAAATGATTTTTTAATTTTTCATTTTCTATTAACTACTTTTAATTTATTGTGAGGTAATTTTTTTTTACTTCTATATTTATTTTTTAATTTTTTTAATCATGTAAGAATAACTTGCATTTTTTTTAAAATATGCATTGATTAGAAATTTAACGACTCAAAAATAAAAATAAAAATTTGTTAATAATATCTTAACAATTTAGGGATAAATAATTTTCTTACATATGAATAAATAAGTAGGACAAATTGCTAGAAAAGAAAAATTAATCCATTTGTTTCAACTTAAAAAGCAAAGAAAAGAAAAAAGAAATTTAAATAATGTAACGCCCTCAAAATAATACATAAATCCCATCATTTTAGACATGCAATGGTATAAAGAAATCAACACCTTTTCATTCATCAGAGTAACTCTTACAACAGTATTACATGTTAACAACAAAAGCAAGTGCCCTTTAGGCTTACAGCTTTCCAAGTTAACACTTGGTTACACAAAAGAAGAGTACTAACTCTATACAAAATAAACCCGTGGCTTGATGTACATGTAATACAACAAAATAATCAAAAAGAGTCTTCAATTGCCATATCCTTCCAAGCTAAGTCCTTGGAGGTGGCATGCTACCTGTACCTGAAAATAATGTCCCATATAGGGTGAGCCAACGCCCAGTAGAGATATGCTACACACGGTATAAGTAATAACTAAGACATCAGCAGTTGATAAATGTTCGATTATCACAAATCAATTCATAACCCATTTCCATTACATGACCACAATGTTCATATTTCATTTCATTTTCCATTTTTCATCATTTTCTCAATTTACATCAACGGCTCAGAACCTGGCCAACCACTTATATGAGGCAATGACTCATATTAAACGCTTCCCGTTTTACAATAGATAAACATACTAGTTGTATCAACATCTCAACAGATAAGCATACAAGCTGTATCCACATTTCAACAGATAAGCATATTAGCTATATCAACACTTCCAAAGATAAGCATATGAGCTGTATCAACACTTTAACTGACAAGCATATTAGCTGTATCAGTGGAGTCCATCCCCTATCTCCTCCCAAACAACATCCGGTTTAGAGGTTCATCCCCTATCTCCCCCTAAACCGTGGAGTACATCCCCTATCTTCTCCCACACACACAACGTATATACACAAAGGTCATATACTCAATCAAACAATACATAACGTTAATGTATTCTATCAACTGTCATACTCTATGACACATCCAATTGATTAGTTTTAGTTTGCCTAATCGTCATGCATTGTCTACAACAATCAAAACTACCCTCCACCGGTAGCCCAAGCAATTATTTCTAAACAGATAATAAAAGCTCCAACAGATAAATTATCAATGTTTTCAAAAGTGAGCGATTAATAAATCCAACTCCACCATTTTGCAATGTAATGAGCCAATTTCATTATTTCCATCTCAATTCCAAACAACAACATTTTTCCCAAATTAATTATATCAATTAATTTATACTACAACTTAGAGTTTTCTACCCCTTTTTCCAACAAGGACCCCATGGTCCATAAATCAACAACCAACAACAATAACACCATTTTGAAGCCCAAAATACATATTTAAGAACCAAAATGACAAAACCCCCATTACACATTTCGAAACCCTAGATCCCAAAATCAAACCATTTAGCCAAATGCTCAATAATCTAGGTTACAACCCATAAGAGTGAGTAAGAATCCCTACCTCAAAAGATGAAACCCAACGAAGGAGATGACGAAAATGAAGATGCTCCAAATCCCGAGATTCTTGGATCACAAGATAGCCCACGACGATCAACAACTTTTTTGTAAAGACCAAAGGTTTGGAATACACTCTAACTAGATCAAACCCTAAAGAGAAGGGAGTTTCTAGAGAGAGAGGCTCTCAAAAATGTTTTTGGGAAAGTAAGAGAGAGAGAGAGAGAGAGAATGTAAAAAGTGATTTCAAAATGCCCAGCTGCCAACTGATATGCGACATTCCCGCTCGAGCGGAGAACACAACGCTCGAGCGTCAAGAACAAAAGACTAGGTCCGCTCGAGCGCAAGAAAGCCTGCTCGAGCGCCAAGACACAGGAATAAAGTACATCCGCTCGAGCGCGAAAACCAGTCCGCTCGAGCGTGGATTTCCTCCTCCCAGAACTTACACCCAAAAGTACTACCCGCTCGAGCGCCAACAACCCCGCTCGAGCGCGACCAGCTCGAGCGCAGGAAACCCGCTCGAGCGCAGAAAACACACCTGCAGAAGTTTTGCAAGGATACAAAATACTGGAAGAGTGTAAACCCCGCTCGAGCGCAAGGAGACCCGCTCGAGCGGACAACCAAAAACCAAACTCCGCTCGAGCGTAGAATAACCTGCTCGAGCGCAACACCAAAAACCTAGGCAACTAGAATTGAGACTTAGGCTCAATTAACCTGTAACACACCTACCCAAAACATCCCCAAAACCCAAACACAAAGAGTAAAGGGCGTAAACAAGATAATTACCACTATCAACGTCACGGAACCGAGTCCGGAATACAACGGAACAGTAAAGGGACAACCGGGATCGCTATAACCTCCCCCCTTAAAGAATTTCGTCCCCGAAATTAAACACAAGTTTGTCAAAAGCAGGTTTTCTCCATTCTCA
Source organism: Camellia japonica (assembly GCA_030407325.1). NCBI lineage: Eukaryota > Viridiplantae > Streptophyta > Magnoliopsida > Ericales > Theaceae > Camellia > Camellia japonica. Next base: position 38,886,418 of record JAPPVO010000017.1, read on the forward strand.
ATAATATTACAACATTATATTAAACATTCCGACCCATTACCGGTCAACCTCATCTCTTTTCAAGAGGCAATTCACATCATATAACAACTTGCATTATCAACATGCATTCCGTTGAGATTTACCAATTTCAACTCATTTTCCACAATTCCATAACACATGCAACATTAATATCATGCTTGCACTTCCACAATACTTAACACCTACAATGTTATCATAACTTCCATTTACCAAAACATTCACAATGTTTTACAACTTAAGACATACATAATGTTCTCAAAGTTCAATAACGTTACAAAATTTCTATACATGATTACACATCAACAAACAAGTCCGGATACTTCTCACGGACCTCTAACTCACGTTCCCAAGTGGCTTCCTCCACTCTGTGATGTTTCCACAAAACCTTTACCAAGGGAATGGTCTTGCCTCGCAAGACTTGATCCCGTCTATCCAAGACCCGAACCGGTCTCTCCTCATACGAGGCATCCTCATCTAACTCCAAATCGGTCCAATCCAACACATGGGACGGATCGGGCTCATACTTCCGAAGCATACTAACATGAAACACGTCATGCACCCCAGACAACTGCGATGGCAAAGCCAAACGATAAGCAACTTCCCTAACCTTCTCAAGGATCTCAAAGGGGCCAATAAACTGAGGGGATAACTTCCCACTCTTCCCGAACCTCATCAAACCTCGCCTAGGTGATATTTTCAAGAAAACATGATCACCTACCTCAAACGCCAAAGGCCTCCTCCTACGGTCAGCATAAACTTTCTCCGTCGTCTCTCTAACCAACTCCGGGCCCAACAAAGGTGCATCACCCACCTCGGCCCAACAAACTGGAGACCTACACGGTCGGCCATACAAGGCCTCAAACGGTGCCATACCAATACTAGACTGAAAGTTGTTGTTGTAGGCAAACTCCACCAATGGCAAGTGCCTCTCCCACATCCCACTAAAGTCAAGGACACAACCTCGAAGCATATCCTCAAGGATCTGAATAGTACGCTCGGACTGCCCGTCAATCTGAGGATGATAAACCGTACTAAAGGTTAACCTCGTGCCCAAGGCACTCTGCAAACTCTGCCACAATCTAGCAGTAAAACGAGGATCTCTCTCTGAGACGATCGTCACTGGGACCCCGTGCAATCTCACTATGTCCCGAATATACAAGTCGGCAAGATGATCTACCGAATCTCTCACACGCATAGGGATAAAGTGCGCCGACTTAGTCAACTGGTCTACAACCACCCAAATAACATCACTATCCCGCTGAGTCCTCGGAAGACCTACAACGAAGTCCATAGTGACATGCTCCCACTTCCACTCGGCAATAGGCAAGGGTTGCAACAAACCCGCTGGCCTCTGATGTTCGGCCTTCACTTGCTGACAAGTAAGGCACTTAGACACGAAAACTGCCACATCTCTCTTCATTCCTCGCCACCAGAACTGGCGACTCAAATCCCGATACATCTTAGTGCCTCCCGGATGCACCGCAAGGCGTGAATGGTGAAACTCTCGGAGTACCTCCTCTCGCAAGACTCCGGCACAAACAAACGGTCTCGGTATCTCACACTCAGGTCGGGATACACCGTCAAACCCTTCTCAACCTTCCCACTGGAGATCTTCTCTCGGAGGATCTACCTCAAGGTCACCTCTCTGTGCCTCTAACACTCTAGTCACAAGGGTAGGCTGCGCAACAACTGAAAACAAGGCCGCAGCCTCAACAGATTCGCCTAGAAGCAAATCAAACTCGCCAAGTGCCCCCAACATCTCCCATTCCCGGATGGCTATACAAGCTACATCACCTATGGATTTCCTGCTAAGGGCATCGGCCACAACATTGGCCTTCCCCGGATGATAGTGCAACTCGAAGTCGTAATCCTCAATAAACTCCATCCACCTCCTCTGCCTCAAGTTCAAGTCTTTCTGTGTAAACAGATACTTCAAACTCTTGTGGTCCGAGAACACCTCGAACTTCTCACCATAAAGGTAATGCCTCCAGATTTTCAAGGCAAAGATCACAGCTGCTAGTTCTAGGTCATGTGTAGGGTAGTTCTTCTCGTGTATTTTCAACTGACATGAGCCATATGCTACTACTTTCCCCTCTTGCATTAACACACAACCCAAACCCTCTTGTGAGGCATCACAATAAACTGCATAACCCAACCCTCTCTCCGAAATAATCAAAACCGGAGCGGTGGTCAATCTAACTTTCAGCTCTTGGAACGACTTTTCGCAAGTCTCACTCCACACAAATTTGACTCCCTTCCGAGTCAACCTAGTCAACGGCGAAGCTAGCCTGGAGAAATCCTTCACAAACGGCGGTAATACCCAGCTAATCCCAGAAAACTGCGGATCTCAAACACACTCTTAGGCTGTGCCCAGTCTTGCACTGCCTCAATCTTGGATGTATCAACAGACACCCCTTCCCCAAATACCACATGGCCTAAAAATTTGACTTCTCTTAGCCAGAACTCACACTTCCCGAACTTGGCATACAGCCTATGGGCTCTAAGCAACTCAAGCACCACTCTCAAGTGTTCCTCGTGCTCCTCCTCAGAAGGCGAATAGATAAGAATGTCGTCCACGAAAACGACTACAAAACGGTCTAAGAATTCCCGGAAGATCCGGTTCATCAAGTCCATAAAGACTGCCGGTGCATTGGTGAGCCCAAACGGCATCACCAGAAACTCATAATGGCCATACCGCGTACGGAATGCCGTCTTCGGAATATCCTCCTCCCTGACCCTCAACTGGTGGTAACCCGATCTCAAGTCTATCTTAGAGAAACAACGGGAACCCTTCAACTGGTCAAACAAATCATCTATACGGGGCATAGGGTACTTATTCTTAACCGTAGCCCGATTCAACTTCCGGTAGTCGATACACAGTCTCAAGGCACCATCTTTCTTTTTAGCAAAGAGGGCCGGTGCTCCCCACGGCGAAACACTAGGGCGAACAAAGCCCTTATCCAGCAACTCTTGGAACTGAATCTTCAACTCACTCAACTCGGCTGGGGCAAAACGGTAAGGTGCCATGGAAATCGGCGTCGTGCCGGGCACTAAATCAATGGAGAACTCTATCTCACGGTGAGGTGGCAAACCAACGAGATCCTCGGGAAAAACATCCGAATACTCACAAACCACCCTCGGCAACACAATTTGGGCCTCATCACACTCACCACTCATAAAGCTAGCAAGTAGACCACTAAGCTCACTCCGCCCTCGCGGATCATACCCCGGTGGCAAAACACTACCAACCCGGTCCCCCAAGAAATGGAAACACTCCCCGCTCACGGTACAACAAGTGACCCTCTGGCGGTAGCAATCAATAACTGCCCGGTATGACGATAGCCAGTCCATACCCAAAATAACATCAAAACCCTTCATGGGCATAACAACAAAGGGAAAAGGAAGCCTATGGTCGGCGACCTCTATATCACAACCTCTACATCCGTGTTTCAAAATCAATTCACCCCCGATAGGCGATACAACACATATAGGAGATGCTAATAGTGCCAACTCCAACTCCAATACAGATGCAAATGCAGCAGACACAAAAGAATGAGATGCACCCGTATCAATCAATACACTAGCAACCGAGTTGCAAAACAGAAAGGTACCTCTCACAACAGACGGAGCCGGTACCAGGTCCTGCGCGGTAACAGCATACACGCGCCCTGTAGGCCCCTGATCCACCTGCTCGCCTCTAGGAGCAAAAGACTGCTGCACAGACTGGGATGACGAAGCTCCCGGATTGGCCCTTGAGGCCTGCACAGACTGAGCTGGCTGATAACTCTGCGTCTGCCTAGAACCAGACGCTCCCGAAGTGGCACTCAACTGTGGGCAAAACCTCTTCAGGTGCCCAGGCTGCCCACACTGATAGCAAGACAAGGGCTGGCCCCTGCCCTGACTCTGGCCCTGAGGTCTAGCTGAAGAAGAAGCAGCTCGCTGACCCCCTCCCTTCTGCGGGCAAACCGAAGACTTGTGACCCAGCTGGCCACATGTAAAACAAGTCAAGCCTCCCTGATTACCTCTCCCGGAGCCTGCACTCGGCACTGGAAAGGTCGATCTAGCCAAACCACCCTGAGACTGCTGAGGGTTAAAACCCCTCTGTCTCCTGCCATCACTCTGGCCATCTTGGCCCCTCTTGGAGCCTCTATGCTTCTCATCATCCTCCTCCTGCATCATAAGCTCCATATGAGCTGCAGCATCTACCAGGTGTCTATACTCTCGGATAAAAGATCCTCCAACCCTCAACTTGAGTCCACGCCTCAACTTCCGCTCAAACTCAAAGCAACGGCGTTCCTCGGACGCCACAAGTTCAGGTGCAAACCTGGACAAGCTAGTAAAAGAGGCCTCAAACTCGGCCACGGACAAACCTGCTGTTTAAGCTGGCAAAACTGCTCCCTCAGCTTCTCCCTAGCAGCTGAAGATAAGAACTTCTCCTGGAAGGCATTCACAAAGACCTCCCATGCACCCCCAACACGGCCCTTCTCGTACTTCCACCATTGACCCACATCTCCCTTCAATTGGAAGGATGCCAAGGTCACCTTTAGAGCCCCATCCTCGATGCCAAGCATCTCGAATGTCTTCTCCATCTGTTCCAACCACTCGTCAGCCTTAAGTGGCTCTTTCGGATCTCCAACAAATTTGTCCGGGTTAGACCAAAAAAATTCCCTCTTCAAGAAAGAAGGCCCTGCCTCTGCAACCTGATGCTCAGCTCTGAGAATACCCAAAGCTCCCGCTATCTCTCGGGCCAAGGCACCCATAGCCTGCTGACCCACTGGCTCGGCCACATTGGCCTGACCAACTCCCTCCTGCATTGCCGGAACGTCATCCGGTAAAGGCACCTCCTGCCTCCTAGGCCTACCACGCCTACCACCTCGTCCTGACATCCTATTAAAGGTAACAAAGACGTTAGCACATTCATAAATGTGCCGAAACTAAACACACGCGTCCTAATGCATGGACAATTGTAATTCACTCCACATAAGCACATAAACATATAAGCACTTATGAATTTCATTCCCGGATAATGACAGTCCCAAGGCGTTACTAGAGTTCCGGTTAGAAACAGCATTGATCAAGTGCTTTTCCAACAAGACTCACAGAAACCCAAGGATTCAATCAATATCCTAGAAATCAAATCCCATACCCAAATAGTCACATAAGCATGTTATCAAGTAAACACATAACACTACATCTAAGTCTCTAACCAAGCGAGACAAACCCATTGTGATACTAATCACTTCCCACATACCCAAAGTATTCGAACCCGGTACGTTCTGATACCAAGTTGTAACGCCCTCAAAATAATACATAAATCCCATCATTTTAGACATGCAATGGTATAAAGAAATCAACACCTTTTCATTCATCAGAGTAACTCTTACAACAGTATTATATGTTAACAACAAAAGCAAGTGCCCTTTAGGCTTACAGCTTTCCAAGTTAACACTTGGTTACACAAAAGAAGAGTACTAACTCTATACAAAATAAGCCCATGGCTTGATGTACATGTAATACAACAAAATAATCAAAAAGAGTCTTCAACTCCCATATCCTTCCAAGCTAAGTCCTTGGAGGTGGCATGCTACCTGTACCTGAAAATAATGTCCCATATAGGGTGAGCCAACGCCCAGTAGAGATATGCTAAACACGGTATGAGCAGTAACTAAGACATCAGCAGTTGATAAATGTTCGATTATCACAAATCAATTCATAACCCATTTCCATTACATGACCACAATGTTCATATTTCATTTCATTTTCCATTTCTCATCATTTTCTCAATTTACATCAACGGCTCAGAACCTGGCCAACCACTTATATGAGGCAATGACTCATATTAAACGCTTCCCGTTTTACAATAGATAAACATTCTAGTTGTATCAACATCTCAACAGATAAGCATACAAGCTGTATCCACATTTCAACAGATAAGCATATTAGCTATATCAACACTTCCAAAGATAAGCATATGAGCTGTATCAACACTTTAACTGACAAGCATATTAGCTGTATCAGTGGAGTCCATCCCCTATTTCCTTCCAAACAACATCCGGTTTAGAGGTCCATCCCCTATCTCCCCCTAAACCGTGGAGTACATCCCCTATCTTCTCCCACACACACAACGTATATACACAAAGGTCATATACTCAATCAAACAATACATAACGTTAATGTATTCTATCAACCGTCATACTCTATGACACATCCAATTGATTAGTTTTAGTTTGCCTAATCATCATGCATTGTCTACAACAATCAAAACTACCCTCCACCGGTAGCCCAAGCAATTATTTCTAAACAGATAATAAAAGCTCCAACAGATAAATTATCAATGTTTTCAAAAGTGAGCGATTAATAAATCCAACTCCACCATTTTACAATGTAATGAGCCAATTTCATTATTTCCATCTCAATTCCAAACAACAACATTTTTTCCAAATTAATTATATCAATTAATTTATACTACAACTTAGGGTTTTCTACCCCTTTTTCCAACAAGGACCCCATGGTCCATAAATCAACAACCAACAACAATAACACCATTTTGAAGCCCAAAATACATATTTAAGAACCAAAATGACAAAACCCCCATTACACATTTCAAAACCCTAGATCCCAAAATCAAACCATTTAGCCAAATGCTCAATAATCTAGGTTACAACCCATAAGAGTGAGTAGGAATCCCTACCTCAAAAGATGAAACCCAACGAAGGAGATGACGAAAATGAAGATGCTCCAAATCCCGAGATTCTTGGATCACAAGATAGCCCACGACGATCAACAACTTTTTTGTAAAGACCAAAGGTTTGGAATACACTCTAACTAGATCAACCCTAAGAGAAGGGAGTTTCTAGAGAGAGAGGCTCTCAAAAATGTTTTTGGGAAAGTAAGAGAGAGAGAGAGAGAGAATGTAAAAAGTGATTTCAAAATGCCCAGCTGCCAACTGATATGCGACATTCTCGCTCAAGCGGAGAATACAACGCTCGAGCGTCAAGAACAAAAGACTAGGTCCGCTCGAGCGCAAGAAAGCTCGCTCGAGCGCCAAGACAGAGGAATAAAGTACATCCGCTCGAGCGCGAAAACCAGTCCGCTCGAGCATGGATTTCCCCCTCCCAAAACTTACACCCAAAAGTACTACCCGCTCGAGCGCCAACAACCCCGCTCGAGCGCGACCAGCTCGAGCGCAGGAAACCCGCTTGAGCGCAGAAAACACACCTGCAGAAGTTTTGCAAGGATACAAAATACTGGAAGAGTGTAAACCCCGCTTGAGCGCAAGGAGACCCGCTCGAGCGGACAACCAAAAACCAAACTCCGCTCGAGCGTAGAATAACCTGCTCGAGCGCAACACCAAAAACCTGGGCAACTAGAATTGAGACTTAGGCTCAATCAACCTGTAACACACCTGCCCAAAACATCCCCAAAACCCAAACACAAAGAGTAAAGGGCGTAAACAAGATAATTACTACTATCAACCTCACGGAACCGAGTCCGGAATACAACGGAACAGTAAAGGGACAACCGGGATCGCTATAAATAATAAATATATTAATTAAAATTAATAGATATTATAGCGATCCCGGTTTTCCCTTTTCTGTTTAATGGAATCCCGGACTCAGTTCCGTGGTTGATGGTTGTTGTCTGTGTTGCATTCCTATCCTTTAACTCTTAGTAATTGAGTTTAGAAATGTTTTAGGCGTGTTTCGAACAGGTTGGTGGAGTTTTGGTCACAAATGTTGTTGCCCAGGTTTTTGGTGATCCGCTCGAGCGGGTCTTCTTGCGCTCGAGCGGAGTTTGCACACTCTCAGCTTTTTGTGCGTCTGCAAATGTACTGCAGGTTTGTTTTTCACGCTCGAGCGAAGTTCATTACGCTCGAGCGGGCTGCGCTCGAGCGGGCCCTTTTGCGCTCGAGCGGATGTTCAATGTCTGTAGAAATACTGGATAAAGGTAATCTACGCTCGAGCGGGTTTCCCTTTGCGCTCGAGCGGGTGTGTTTTGCAGTTGTGTCTTGGTGCTCGAGCGGGCCTTTTTGCGCTCGAGCGGGTTCCATTTTTTTGTGCTTGACGCTCGAGCGTCCTATTATCCGCTCGAGCGGGTCGTACGTATATCAGATCTGGACTGTGATGTTTTAAATCACTTTTCACATTTCCTTTCTCTCTCTTACTTTTCAAAACCCTATTTTGAGAGCTCCTTTCTCTAGAATATACCTTCTCTCTAAGGTTTGATCTAGTTCTTGGGCGTTCCTACCCTAATCTCTTTGTAAGAAAGTTAGAGGGTTGCGTGGGCTTCGTTTTGATCCGAAAAACTTTGGGATTGGAGCACTTCCGAGTTTGGCTCTTTTTAGCAAAGAGAGCCGGTGCTCCCCACGGCGAAACACTAGGGCGAACAAAGCCCTTATCTAGTAACTCTTGGAGCTAAATCTTCAACTCACTCAACTCGGCTGGGGCAAAACGGTAAGGTGCCATGGAAATCGGCGTCGTGCCGGGCACTAAATCAATAGAGAACTCTATCTCTCGGTGAGGTGGCAAACTAACGAAATCCTCAGGAAAAACATCCGAATACTCACAAACCACCCTCGGCAATACAATCTGAGTCTCATCACACTCACTACTCATAAGGCTAGCAAGAAGACCACTAAGCTCACTCCGCCCTCGCGAATCATACACCGGTGGCAACACACTGCCAACCCGATCCCCCAAGAAATGGAAACACTCCCCGCTCAAGGTACATACTGTAACCCTCTGCGGTAGCAATCGATAACAGCCCGGTATGACGATAGCCAATCCATACCCAAAATAACATCAAATCCCAACATGGGCATAACTACAAAAGGAAACGGAAGCCGACGATCGGCGACCTCTATATCACAACTTCTACATCCTTGTTTCAAAATCAATTCACCCCCAACAGGTGATATAACACATATAGGAGATGCTAACTGTGCCAACTCCAATCCCAAAACAGATGCAAATGTAGCAGATATAAAAGAATGGGACGCACCCGTATCAATCAACACACTAGCAACCGAGTTGCAAAACAAAAAGGTACCTCTCGCAACTGATGGAGCCGGTACTAGGTCCTGCGCGGTAACAGCATACACGCGCCCTGTAGGCCCCTGATCCACCTGCTCACCCCTAGGAGCAAAAGACTGCTGCACAGACTGGGATGACGAAGCTCCCGGATTGGCCCTCGAGGCCTGCACAGACTGAGCTGGCTGAAAACTCTGCGTCTGCCTAGAACCAGACGCACCCGATGTGGCACCCAACTGCAGGCAAAACCTCTTCAGGTACCCGGTTCGACCACACTGATAACAAGACAAGGGCTGGCCTCTGCCCTGACTCTGGCCCTAAGGTCGAGCCAATGAAGAAGCTGCTCCCTGACCTCCTCCCCTCTGTGGGCAAACTGAAGACTTGTGACCCAGCTGGTCACATTTGAAACAAGTCAAGCCTCCCTGATTTCCTCTCCCGGAGCCTGCACTCGGCACTGGAAAGGTCGTTCTAGCCAAACCACCCTGAGACTGCTGAGGGTTAAACCCCTATGTCTCCTACTATCACCCTGACCATCCTAGCTCCTCTTGGAGCCTCTCTGTCCCTCCTCCTCCTTCTCCTGCATCATGATCTCCATATGGGCTGCAGCATCCACAAGACACCTATAATCTCGGGTCATAGAACCCCCAACTCTCATCTTGAGCCCACGCCTCAGCTTCCGCTCAAACTCAATGCAACGGCGTTCCTCGGACGCCACAAGCTCAGGTGCAAACCTGGACAAACTAGTAAAAGAGGCCTCAAACTCGGCCACAGACAAACTCAGTTGCTTGAGCTGACAAAACTGGTCTCTCAGCTTCTCTCTGACAGCTGGAGACAAGAACTTCTCCTGCAAAGCATCTATAAAAGTCTCCCACGTGCCACCAATACGACCCTTCGTGTACTTCCACCACTGACCTGCATCCCCCTTAAGCTGGAAAGATGCCAAGGTCACTTTCAATGCTTCGTCCTCGATGCCAAGCATCTCGAATGTCTTACTCATCTGCTCCAACCACTCGTCAGCCTTAAGTGGCTCTTTCGGATCCCCAATAAACTCGTCCGGATTAGACCGGAAGAACTCCCTCTTCAAGAAGGAAGGCCATGCATCAACAACCTGGGCCTGCACTTGAGCCTAAACTGGATTCTCAGCTCTGAGAATACCCATAGACTCCCTCAAAGCATCGGCTATCCCACGAGCTAAGGCGCCCATAGTCTGCTGACCTGCTGGCTCGGCCACATTGGCTTGGCCAACCCCCTCCTGCGTCGCCAAAATCTCATCCGGTATAGGCACTTCATGCCTCTTAGGCCTACCTCGTCTACCACCTTGTCCTCGTCCTGACATCCTAATAAAGGTAACGAAGACATTAGCACATTCACAAATGTGCCGAAGCTATACACTCACGTCCTAATACATGGACAACTGTAATTCATTCCACGTAAGCACATAAACACATAAGCACTTACGAATTTCATTTTCGGATAATGATAGTCCCGAGGCATTACTAGAGTTCCGGTTAGAAACAGCATTGATCAAGTGCTTTTCCAACAAGACTCACAGAAACCCAAGGATCTAATCAACATCCTAGAAACTAAATCCCATACCCAAGTAGTCACATAAACATGTTACCAAATAAACACATAATGTCACACATAGGTCTCTAACAAGCGAGACAAACCCATTATGATACTAATCACTTCCCACGTACCCAAAGTATTCAAACCTGGTACGCTCTGATACCAAGTTGTAACACCCTCAAAATAAACCCATAATATCATACATTCAAGATACTGAAAAGAGATATTATATTACAAACATCAGAGTATTCTTACAAAATATATTACATGTTGACATCAAAAGTAAATGCCCTATGGGCTTACAACTTTCCAAGCCAACACTTGGTTACAACAAGAGAGTACTAACTCTACACAAAAATAAGCCTTTGGCTTGATATACATGTAATACAACCAAAAACACAAAATAGTCCAACAGTCTCAAGCCTCCCAAGCTACGTCCTTGGAGGTGGCATGCTACCTGTACCTGAAAATGATATCCCATATAGGGTGAGCCACAACCCAGTAGAAATATACTAAACCAAGCATAAACAATGACTAAAATAATAGCATTCGATAGATGGTCCACACCTATATTCCAACTTATATCATATTACAGTTTCATGACAATAATGTCCATGTTACATTTCAGTTTCCATTTCTTATTCAACTTTAAGTTTGAAAACAAGGCTCAGAACCTGCCCAAATAATTTAATGAGATTATAGCTCATTACCACAATACTTTCGAAATTCATAATGAATACACATTTTGGTGCTGTATCAATAATACATAAAATCACTTCCATACTTCACAAATTATACATATTTTGGTGTTGTATCAATGTCAAACAATTTCCGATTTAAAGGTCCATCCCCTATCTTTCCCTAAACCGTGGAGTACATCCCCTATCTCCTCCCACACAACACAATGTATATAAACACAAATCATATACATAATCAATCAATACATAAGGTTAATGTATTATTCCACAGTCATATTCGATGACAGAATCAATTTATTAGTTTTAGTTTGCCTAATCATCATGCATTGTCTACAACAATCAAGACTATCCTCCACCGATAGCCCAAAGCAGTTATTTCTAAACAGAAAATAAATACACCAAATGGATAAAATATCAACATTTTGCCTAGGTGAGTGATAAATTAATCCAACTACACCCTTTAATCCCATACCTTTCCAATTTGAATATTTCCTATTCAATTTCTCATTTCCCAAAATTAATTATACGAATTAATTTATCATAACAATTAGGGCTTTTTCCCATATTTACAATACCAACCCTAAGGTTCCATTTTCCATCAATAATCCAACACCAAGTCCATCTTCCAATGTATTACATACATAAAGGTTTACATGTTTGAAACCCCATCTTTTGAAAATTACACAAAGACCCCAAAATCTTCTCAAAATTACCCAACAACCCCCAACATATCAAAATGCCAAAATTTAAAGACAAAGCTCATAAGATGGAGTAGGATATCCCTACCTCGAAGTTAGAGCTCAAACGAAGAAGATGAAGAAATTGAAAATGCTCCAAACTCCAAACTTTTCGGATCAAAACGAAGCCCTCGACGATCAACACACTTTTTACGAAGACACTAAGAGAGTAGGTCACTCTAGCTAGATGAATCCCTAGAGAGAAGGTATTTTCTAGAGAGAGGAGCTCTCAAAATCGGTTTTTGGGAAAGTAAGAGAGAGAATGAAAAGTGAAAAGTGATTCAAAAATGCCCAACTGCCAACTAATATACACATGACCCGCTCGAGCGGAGAATAGGACGCTCGAGCGTCAAGCACAAAAACTGGACCCGCTCAAGCTCAAGAAGGCCCGCTCGAGCGCCAAGACACAAAAATAAAATACATCCACTCGAGCGCGAAAACCAGTCCGCTTGAGCGTGGATTCTCCCCTCCCAGTATTTTCTCAGACAGTGAGCACCCGCTCAAGCGCCAAAAGGCCCGCTCGAGCGCGACCCGCTCGAGCGTGAAAAACAAGCCTGCAGTACTTTTGTAGAGGCACGAAATGTTGGAAGTATGGAATCTCCGCTCGAGCGCACAAGGACCCACTCGAGCAGACCACTCAAAAACTGGGCAACGAGAATTTGAACTAAGGCTCAACCCACCTGTTCGAAACACGCCCAACACATCCTAAAACTCAAACATAGGGAATTAAAGGATGACAACAAGACATACAACCATCAACTCCACGGAACCTAAGTCCGGAATACAATAAATAAAGAAAGGGAAAACCAGGATCGCTATATGAATGTATTGAATCGAGTCAGGTTATGGCTTTTAATGAATGGAATTGATTTCGTGAAATGAGAAGGGGTTTTGGAATTGGAAAATCCTGGAAGTTGATCTTGGAAATGACAAATGAAATGTTAACTCTATGTGAGTTTCAGAAAATAAATATGTGAATTGAACTGTTGCATCATGAGTGTTGAATATATACATTTGGGGTTTTACCTTTCCCTATCGTATGAGCGCTGTTGTTGGGTTAAGGTCTCATGAGAGTTGAGTCTTTATAATAGGTGTATTAAACTTTTTCAGGTATTAAGCTTTTTCAGGTTGAGTCTCTATGTGAGTTTAAACTTTTTCAGGTATTAAGCAGGTTGTGCTACAAGATTTGGGTCTTCTTATTTGTTGGCCACGGGGCCTCTTTTATGTTGGCGGAATGCCATTGTTGTAAAAGGGTTACACCCTTCTTCTTGATTCTTTTAAATAAGTGATGTAAGCCCTCGGGCAGTTTATTGAGTATGCTCATGTTGTAATTAATTTGCATTCGGATGAGAGGATTATTATTTATTTATACTCGTTGAATTAAAGAGTTTTTCCGCATGTTATCTCTGATATTGAATTAAATTAAAGAAGTTGGTAATGATTTCGAGTAATAAATAGTGGGGCGTGACAGATATTTCTTTGTTTATACAGTGTAAAATAAGTCTTTTAAGTATTGTATTAATTATTAGGATCTTATATTAAACTATTAGGATATTAAATTAAAATATGCATGAATCTTTAATTATATATATGCAAAATCTTAGGAGAGGTGAGTGGAATATTTTTATTTAAATAGTTTATTAGTTTAAAAGGCAACATGATCATTTTGGATTGAAAAATAACGGCGTTTGTGCTAAATTAACGAATTGAGAGAATTTTAATATTATCAGTAAAAATATAGGAGGTTTCTGTAATTATTAAAACTATAAGAGAGATCTCTGTATTTGTTAGAAACTTGTTTTGAAACTTGATTTGAGAAGTAAGTTAAAAGTTGACTTTTTAATTTTTTTTATAAAAAATATGTAAAAAAATGAAAAAGATAATATAATTAAAAAAGACAAAAAAAAAAAATTACTTTACACCGAATTACCAAAACAAGCATCAGTAATTACCCAAAAAGAATTCTCGTGGTAGTATATATATATATATAGACAGAGAGTGATGATAGAAAGCACTAGAGTTAGAGCTCTAATTCCAACTCTAGTAATGTGGCAATACATTAAAAAAAAAAAATGAGCAACATCACAAGCCAAAACATCAAATCATAAGGGGGGCCAACCTCTAAAGCTCTCTCTAGAGCTCCTCATTTAGAAGTCTCAAACATTTTTGATATATATATATTTAAAAATAAGGGTAAATTACAAATACACTTCCTGAGATTTGATTAAAATACGAATTACCCCCTGTGGTTTTGAAAATTACATTCCACCCCCGAGGTTTTTAATTTCATAACAAATCGCCCATTTTATTAATAAATCATCAAGTCAATTAACAGTTTTTAATGATATTAAAAATATTTTTTAATTAATAATTTCGATAATTTTATTATTGTATAGAAGAGTAATTTTGAATTTTATTTTTTTAGTTAATTCTGTCAAATAAAAAATTCTAATAAGGAAGTATTTATAATTTTTCAAACTACAGGGGTAATCTGTATTTTAAGAGAACCATTTGTAATTTACCCTAAAAATAAAAGCGCTCTAAAAAAAAAATCATCTGAGACTATGAGTTGTTGTCGTAAAGAGCAAACACCTCTCTCTCTCTCTCTCTCTCTCTCCCTACAAATCACATTCACTCTATTACTCTACTTCTTACCCTACAGCTCCAGATCACTTTCTCTCTCTACAAATTTTTTGGCGAGATTGTTTATTTTAAAGTATTTTATCAATAAAAATTAAATTTTTTATTAAATGTTTTAATAATGTCTTAACAATTTAAGGATTTTATTTAATGTTACATAAAATTTAAGATTTTTATTAAATAATGCTAAAAAAAGAATGGGTCTTTGATAATATGTATACAAAATCGCAGAAGATATGTTAATAATGAATGAGTTGGTTTATGGGTATTTTTGTTAGAAACCTTAGGGGAGGTAATTTACTTTTTCAAAATAGTGTTGTTATTTGTCCCTACCTTTATTCTTTGGACCCCCACTTCTTTAAACTCCCACCCAACAAAATAAGTCCCCTCCATTTTCTCTTTAAACCCCCCACCTTAATATAAACTATACCCCTAATTTCCTAAACTCTAACCTTAACCTTAATTTTCTCTTCCACCTCCCCTTCTATCTCCACCGGAGCACCAGCTACCACTGTGCACCACCACCTACATCACTCATTTCCTTTCATCTCTCCCTTTGTCACTATCTACCGCTACTCACTGCCATCGGTCATTCTATTCCCCGCCGGTTTCTCACCTCCACCTCTAATCTTATTTCCTTTGCCTGGTACCGCCCTTGCTTGCTATCATCTTCCTATCTTTCTTATTTTGCATCATCCTCCTCAAAACCCTATATCTAAAACTGGAAATCGCAGAGGGTGAGGGAGACACGGTGGAGATGGATTGTCATGGCGATGGGTCACGGTAGGTGGTGCGACGGTGGTAACGACAATGTTGAAGTAGATGGGTTACGATCGCGATGTCTAGTGTCATGATAGTGGCAGCTCGTAGAGGTAGGGGCTATGATGGCGGTGGATTGGTGGTTGTGGGAGGCTGCAATGGCGGTGGGTCGACCATCATAGGAGGCTACAATGGGGGTGTGTCGGCCGTTAGTTGTAAAGGTTTGCGAAAACAGGGCTTGCTGGATGGGTGTTGTCATGGTGGAGGAGGATTCACTAGAGGTGTATAAAGTGGTAGTCAGTGGTGAAGGAGGGCGACGGTGACTATTGAAGATAATGAAGAATGAGATTAGGGTTAGGGTTAGGGTTAGGGTTAGAGTTTGAAAAATTAGGGTTAAAAAAGTTAGTAATGAGGGTAAAACTGAAATTTTACGTTTGGACAAAATTTGAATAAAAAAAATAAAGGAGGTAGGGGTTCTAAGAAGAAATGTAGAGGTAAATAGCAGCTCTCTTTAAAAAATAATGGGTAAATTACACTTACCTTCCCTGAGGTTTCTGACAGATACAGAGACCTCTCTTATGATTCTAATAATTACACTAATCTCCATTACTTTTGAAACTATTAGCCCCAAGGCTATTCGAATTTAAATTCTTATTGATTTTGATTATTGACAAATATTTTGAACTCATTTTAATATTCAAAGTTTTCAAAATAATATTATACAATTGTGCTTCAATACTTCTAAAAGATACATGCATCTATAGTGTTGTTTCAAATGGTTTTTTGCCCTTCAAAACATGAAATTAGCACATGTATGCAAAACACTATTCAGTATGTTTGATTTCAATTTTTTAAATTCAGTTTTTTGAAAATTGAATTTTTTGTTTTTCGTGGTTTTTTGTTTTTAGTGAATATTTTTTAAATTTTAAGCAATTTTTTTTATTTTTTTAGATGCACCTTACTTAGATGTATTTAAATAGTAATATTTGTGAAAAAATATTTTTAGAAATTAATAAATACACAAAAATATGAAAAATGTATTGAATTTTTATTTTTATTTTTTTTGTATTTTTTGATATTTAGTGTATTTTTAAAGATTTTTTTTCAGAAATATTATATTTTTTAAGTGTATTTATATTAGGTATGTCTAAAATTTTTTTTAAAAATTGCCTAAAATATTTTAAAAAATCATTGAAAACATTAAAATACGGAAAATTAAAAAGTAGAATCTTCTGAAAACTGTTTTCTGAAAACCAGAACCAAACAAAGTGATTTATGCTTAAAACAGGTCCAAGCGTCGATACCAATAAGGGTCGACACCAAAATAAAGTTCACAATGCCTAAGTGTTCCAGTTGCAAGGGTCGACACCAAGATAGGAAGGGTCAACACTAAATTTCAGAACAAAGTCCAACAGCAAAGGTTGACACCAAGAATAATAAGGGTCAACGCTCAATTTCAGAACACAATCCAGTAGCAAGGGTCAACACTAAGAATAACAAGGGTCAACACTAAATTTCATAACACAAAGTTCAAACTTCCAGCAAGCAAAAGGGTCGGCACCCAGTTACGAAAGGGTCGACACCAAGAACACCTAGAAATTAATTCAGAGAAGAAAAGAGAGCAAAGGGTCGACACCTAATCTGCAGGGGTCGACACCCGTAAATCTGGGTTTGAAAAACCGAGCCGCCCAATCAGATCTAGATTGACACAGCTCATTTCTTAGTCGCTTTTTCTGATCTATGTGCAGAATAAGTCATCATTTCTGATCCTAGAGCAGACTTTTCTGACATTATATCTTCTACCAAGAATTGACTTATGAGGTTGAGCATTTAATGAAAAGCTTTTGCATTTAATGAAGCTCCTCTCCCAAAGACCTGATTACAGTCTGTATACACCCATGCCCTGATCAATACAACTAGAAGATATTCTCCATGATTTGCTCCAACGGCTAGAAGATTCATCTCTACTTCTCTCCAACAGCTAGAAGTCATTAATGCTATAAAGAAGAAGCTCTCCATGTTCGAAAGATACAACTCTCCAACACAAGAACACTAGAGCATTCAAGAGCTTTTATTATACTTCATTGTACTTCTATTTTTCATATCTGAGTGAGTTTTAAATTCCCTCTGTGCTTACACTTTCATATCTATCTTTTGAAAGAGAAAATTTGTAAAAGAGGACAATTCTACCTCTTATTCTTATTCCTTATTTTTTGAGTGAAACACTTGTAAAGTGAGACATTTAGTTGAAAGGTCCTCAATAGATGGAAGTAAGTTCTTTGTAAACATCCACAATCTAGGTAAAGATTGGTGGTCTATTAATTTGATTCATAGTGAAGAATTCTCAATGAGGTATCTTAAGGAGTGGACGTAGGCCGGTGAGCCGAACCATTATAAATCCTTGTGTTTGAGCTCTTCTTTCCTTCTCCTTTATTTTTTGTGTATTAATTGATTGCCTGCTACATTTACTTACTTGATTAATTACAATTAATTTTTTGTTCATATTTTTTAATTACCCAATTCAACCCCCTCTTGGGTAACAATTGGTATCAGAGCCTCGTCTCTAGTATTGTGACTTAACCATCTTAGAGTGATCTATGGCAATCCCTAGCTCTTCTCTTCCTGAAGGTCAAGCCTCAAACAGACCACCCTTCTTCAATGGCACAAATTTCAACTATTGAAAAACTCGTATGATTATGCATATCCAATCTATCAACTATGAGGTTTGGAAAATCATCTGTGATGGTCCCAAAGTCCCCACCAAAACCATAGATGGTCTGATAGTTTCCAAACTTGAGAGTGAATGGATTAGTACTGATTATAAAGATATTCAAGCCAATGCCAAAGCTGCTAATATGTTGTATTATGCACTTGCAGGCCCAGCCCTGAGATTTTCGAGGCCCAAAGCTAATAATCAACTAATAAATTTTTGGAATCCTTCATATTTATTTATTTTTCATTGAATGAAAAAAAAATGAAAAAAAAATGAAGATAAAAGACAAAAAATTTGTGTCAAAATCACAAAAAATACTTAGTATTACATTACAACAATTACTAAGTGTCGCTTGATCCTCGCTCTTCTTGCATTTTTAGAAGCAAATAAATCAATCATACTTGCATAATCTAGTTTTTTTTTGCAAAATCATTTTCAATGGATAACAATGCTAATTATTTTAAATGGGTCTTTCAATTTTTTAATGGATCAATTTATTTTAAGTTAGTTTGGGTCTTCCTTATTTTATTTTATTTTTTTGGATTTAAAATATACCTAATATATTACAACAAACTATAATAGGAAGACCCTTTTTTGGGTCTATTTTCAATGGATAACAATGTTAATTTTTTTAAATGGGCCTTTCAATTTTTTAATGGGTCAATTTATTTTGAGTTAGTTTGAGCCTTCTTTAATTTTTTTTTTAAACTTAAAACGTACCTAATATATTACACTAAACCATAATAGAAGGGGCCCCTTTTTTGGGTCTATTTTGAGGGGCCCTAGGCCATGGCCTTGTTGGCCCATGCCCAGGGCCGGCACTGTGCACTTGATGCTACTGAATTCAACAGAATATGCACTTGTACAATGACGAAAAAAATTTGGGATGAACTTATCGTAACTCATGAGGGAACTACTTAAGTCAAAGAGTCTAGAGTTAGTTTGCTTGTTCACAACTATGAGCTCTTCAAAATGAAACCTGATGAGAACATCTCCTAAACGTTCACCCGCTTTACAGATATTATAAACAGTCTAAAATCTCTTGGGAAGACTTATACTAATGCAGAAGTTGTCAGAAAAGTCCTTAGGTCATTGCCAAAAAACTAGGAGAACAAAGTTATCGTAGTAATAGAAGCAAGAGACTTACCAACATTAAGCCTTAATGAGTTAATGACATTTTTTCTAACTCCTGAGCTCATTATGCAAAAAGGGAAAGAAGAAGAAGAAGACAAGAATAAGAAGAGAGGGACAGCCTTCAATCTACCTCAAAATTTCAAGAGAAAGAAGAAGATGCTTCAGAGGAAGATAAAGAAATGACATTCATTACCAAGAGGTTCAAAAGGTTTGTGAAGAAGAAACAAGGTGTAAGAAAGTTCTTCAAAAAAGACTTCAACAAAGATTTTCAAAAAGGTGAAAATCACAAAAAATCTGAAGTCACTTGCTACGAATGCAACAAACCAGGACACTATAAATTGGAATGTCCGGAGCTCAAGAAACAATTCAAGAAGGACAAAAAGAAAGCCATGATTGCAGCATCGGGAAAAGCTAGTGATGAAAGTGACTCGGGAACAAAAAATTGCAAAAATGAAGTTGCTAACCTATGCTTGATGGCTTTTGAAGATGAAAATGAGGTAAATGATGAATTCTTTACTTTTGATGAATTACAAACTGCCTTTGATAAATTGCATGCTGAATTTAAAAAACTAAGTCTGAAAAGCAGTTGTCAAAAGAAAATGATTTTGAGTTTATTACAGGAAAATGAATCCTTTACTTCTAAGATCAATACTTTAGAAAATGAAGCCTTAACAATGGAAAATGAGAAAGAATTTTCAACTGAAAAAGAATTTTTCATTTTTGAAAAGAAAGTAGATGATTTGCAAAAAGAAAATGAAATTTTAAAAAAGAAGAAAATTGTTTTAAATGAAAACATAGAAGATTTAAAAAATGTTATGTCAAAATTTACTCAAGGTAGAGATACCTTAGATAAAATTCTCAAAAGTCAAACTCAAACCTTTGGAAGAATGGGGATTGGTTATAAACCTTTTTCAAAAGTAAAAAATTCCAAAAAGACTTTTGTTCATGCATCATCTAATCATGCTCATATCACATGTCATTTTTGTGGAAGAAAATGTCAAATCTCTCTTTCATGTCCTGTTAAGAGAAACTCATTTGTTAGAATGAAAAATGAATGGGTTCCTAAAAACACTTCAAATCCTAACTGTCATGGACCAAAGAAAGAATGGGTACCAAAAGACCAACAAAAATCTAATTTTTGCAGGTGTGCTTTAGGTCAAAATCCAATAACAACTGGTGGTACCTCGATAGTGCATGCTCAAGGCACATGACCGGCGATAAAGTAATGTTCTCAACCCTTAAATCCAAAGAAGGAGGTCACGTAACCTTTGGAGACAATAGTAGGGCAAAGATCATCAACGTAGGTAGTATTGGTAAAACTTCTTCACCTGTTATCAAGAATGTATTGCTTGTTAAAGGATTGAAACATAACTTGCTTAGTATTAGCCAAATGTGTGATAAAAGTAATCGTGCTACTTTTGAAAACACTCACTGCACTATTAAAAGTTCTGCTAATAACAAAGTGCTTTTTATTGGTCATAGGCATGAGAATGTGTACATATTTGATTTGCATAGTTTATCTTCTAATCATGATGTTAAGTGCTTATCTGCTATAAATGAATCAGGCTGGTGTAGACACCCTATTTTTGACCGACCTTAAGACTTAGACGTCATCGATTGAGCGCTCGGTGATTGCGCATGTTGTGCTCGTTTCGAGGTTTCGGAGTTTTGGCTGGGAGCCTTGCCTCCGGGTCTCCGAACTCTTTGTGCTTCGGCTCGGTTTGCGGACCAAGTCTTGTTTTCTCTTCCCGGAGGGAGGGAGAGGTCTTGTAGACCATCTCTCAGTGGTCATAGACTACTTTTCGTGGTCGTAGGCCACTGTTCCCGTTTGGAGACTAGTTTCCGGTTTTCGGAACCGTCAGCCGCGCGCCTCGGCTCGGGACCGCTTAACATTCTCCGTTTGGCACGGTTGTTGGAACACACCTTGTTTCCTCTATCTAGAGTGACACCGTGGCCCGGGAGACCACTTTTGTGGTCGCACGCCATTTTCGATGCTCAACAGCCAGTTTTCGAGGCACCCGGCCGCGCGCTTTGCCTCCCAAACTCTCGTTTTGCATCCGTGTTGGTTCATTTTTGGCATGAACCTTGTTTTCCTTGTTTGGGAGGTGGTACAAGGGTGGGAGACTGCCTTTTCTCCTTGGAGATCACTTTCCCCCCACTAGCCGGTTTTCTTGTCGGGAAACTGGTCTCCTTGATCTTTGGGCCACAATTACTGGTCTCCCACCACACCACTAGCTTGCTTTCAAAGTGGAGACCACCAAATGGAGCCACCGACCACTTTTTGTGTGGGAGACCACCTACCCTGGTCGGCCGACCAGGGGAAGTGGTCGGCTGACCACCCTTTCTGGTCGGCCAGCTTCCTCCTGTTTTGTCTGTTTGAGTGGGTGCCAGCTGTGCCAGCTGGAAGGCACAAATGTATCCTCCATACACGTGTATGGAGGATCTTGAGCCTTGTTTTTTAGCTTCTTGAAGAAGCTTTGGCCTTGTTTGTCTATAAGAGAGGCCCTCCCCCTCCTTAAACCAGGTTCAGAAGTTCATGGAAGGCAAAATATATATCTCCCTTTATATCTCTCTATTTTGGCTCCAAGTGTGCATTGTTCTTGACCCTTTTACACTACACCTCATAGCCATACACTTCCACCATTGATTTCAGGTTCTTGGAGGTTGTTTCCAGAGGTTAAAGAGCTGGTTTTCGGTCCCAAAGTTTGCTGGTTTTTGCTGAGCTTCAAGGGTAATCACTTTTCCCTCTTTTAAGCATTATTTTGATCCTTCTCTTAGCCTCATTTGCATGCTTATTTGAGCTTTGTTGTCAACTGAAAAAAGGTTCATATTTAAGTGATTTTCATGTTTGTTTAAGGCTCTTTTGGTGTTGGAGGTCATCTACCCTCTTGCATGCTCCATTTAGCCTTGTTTTGTGCCATGCCATGAGACCTTTGTGTTGATCTTTGCTTGGCCTTTTAGCCACTGAAATCCAGCAGATTTCTAGTGTTGAGAATGTGGTTTTGAGGGCCTAAATCAGAGAGGGGAGACCCTCTCTCTTTTGGCCTTGTTTGTTTGCATTTTTGGCCTTTCAAAGGAGCATATATTTTCATACTTCCAAGGCTTGGTTCAGGCCCTTTTTAATGACTTTTAGGACCTTTCTAGACTCTTTCTATGGCTGGTTTAGTCACCTTTTGTTTGCCTCTTGCATGTGTAGAACAATCCCTTGCATAGCCTATCAAAGCAACACCTCATTCTTGCATGTATTGGTCATGTCTCAGTGGGTTTTTGGACATCATTTGGCATGCCATGATTCTGTTTTTGGCTGGTTTGGTAGCCTCTCATATACTTCATATGCTTGTAGTATAAATCATGTTCACTAGCTTATAATGCATGTTGTTTTGGCCTTCTATGATAGCATATTTTGGCCATGCTCCAAACTGATTTTGTTCATATTTTGGGTTGCCTTAGCTCTATTTTGAGGTCCCTTGGTCGAATGATGCTTTCCATGTATGGTTTTAGTGTAATAGCCCTGCTTAGCCTTGAGTTTTGAATCCCCTTGCATGCTTAACTTGAGGTGTTTGCATGTTTTAGCATCATTGAGCATGATATTTCAGAGTTTATTTCTTGTCCATATTCTCATGTTTGTCACTCTTTCAATGTGTTTGAGAGTTGCATCATTATACCCTATTTATGAGCCTTTGCATTGAGCTTCATTCTTATGCCTTTCAAGCCACCATCTTGGCTCATTTTGCCACTATTTTGGGCCTGTTTAAGGTCTGTTTGGAGTTGGTTTTTGTCATTTGAGCATCACCTTGCATGCCTCTAGTGTAATGTGCTTCACTAGCTTTAGTACTTGAGCCTTTCAACATGCATTGTGTGAGTTGTTTGCATGATTCGGAGCCATTTTGTATGTCATTTCAGAGCTGGAACATGTGTCATTGTATGCCATATTTCATCCTTTCAATGCTTTTGTAGAGTTGCATTTTGTGCCCTTGGGCTTAGGTCCTTGCATTGTGTATGCTAGCATGAGTTTTTGAGTCTCGTTTTCATCATGTTTGGCCACTGATTTGGGTGTGGCTGAGGCCCATCCATTTTGGTTTAAGTCCATTTTGCATCGAGTATGCCATTGTAGTTCATAGCATTGAGTATACCACGTTGTCGCATGATTGATCATCGCATTGTGCATGCCTTGTTCATCTCATGGTGTATATTAGTTCCATGTGCATTATGTATGCTAATGTCATAAGCATTGTGCATGCCATGTAGCTTATAGCATTGTGTATGCTAGTTGCACGTTTGCATGTTATCCCTTGCATGTTTGCATCACTTAGTCGCATTGCATTAGGATTGCATGCTAGAGTTGCATTTGTGCATGCCATGTTTGTTGCATTGTGTTCGGGATAGGAGTTAATCCGAACACGGGAAACGAGGGACGTCTTGTACTCAAAGTGACGAAACGTGCCTTGATTCCCGGTCGCCGACACTCTTGACTACCCATGACGGAGTTGTTGGCTTTAGGTGCTTGTGTGTGCATTCATTTCACATTGAGTCGTGCAATTCGACTCCTCGGCCATCATGCATTGAAATGCGTGATTGGTGGCCCGAGGGTCAAGGACTACACTCCCTTGAGCTTATGCAATGATGGGGAGAGTGGTCGTGCACACATGTGTTGCGAATACTTTGTCATCTCTTTTTCTTGCCTTCTGTTGCAGAAAACCAGAAACCAGGGGCAGAAATTGGTCGGCCGACCAGATTTAGTGGCTGGCCGACCACTTTTTCTGGTTTTTCACCACAAAAGTGGTCAGCATGTGGTCTCCAAGGCTAATAGCTGGTCGGCAGCCTTCCCACAAATTCCCAGGGTAGAGTTTCAGCCTTCTGGAGCTTTGTGCAGTGTTCTGAGGTCAATTGCAAACAAAGGCAAGTTGGGGCGTCGCGAGGGATTTCCGAACAAGGCAATTCAGGCATGCATGCATCCTTTGTCTTTCAAAGCAGAGCTGAGGCAGCCCACATTCATTTAGTTTGCATGTTCATTTAGATTGCTTACTTAGTTAAAATTGTGTAATAATTAGCTGTGGCTCGTTATTCATTCTGTTGTGTAATAACTAGTTTAATTAGATTAGCTTAGATTAGCTAGTTGGTTCTGTATTATTCATTCGGACCCTCCGTCGAGAGGGCGAATTTTGTAATAAGTGTGCGTGTGTGTGATGCATGTCTTCCAACCCCACATCTTTCTTCCTTTTATTTACCAGCTTACGATGGTTAGTTTTAGGGTATGTTTCAATTAGCATCCTTATGCTTCGCATGTTTGCATTCATTCATCTGTCTTGCATGCACCGGGCTCGGCGCATCATACTAACTGCATTGTATTTCAATTCCAAGTTGAATACATGTTATCTGTAGCATCTCATATGCCATCTTAGAATAGCTGAGCCTATCTTAGTTGCATTTTGCATGTGTTGCATTAGCCATCTTAACATGAACTAGGATCATGCATTGATTACTAACTAGTTTCTGTTTTGGCTTGGAGTACTCGGTGAGTGTTTATGCTTTAGCATCCTTGCATGTGTGTGAGTGACTGCCATGATAGCATGCTTGCCATAAGGCTAACTGCTTATGTGATATACCTGCCTGAATGCCTGCGGGTGAAGGTTGGATTATTTAAATTGGAACAATTCATCGATCGCGAGTTTTAAGCCCACTTGAGGGTGGCAAAATCCGCATTTTAGCCTACTCGCGAGTAGCAAATTGCTTTCAAAAACAAACATGAGATGTTTTGTTCCAACTTAGACGATCCAGTCTATACTTGTATGCTGTGCGCATCACGTAGCAATTCTAGGCTAATAAATCGGAATAAGAACGCATGTGTTTTCAAAAACAAGATATCATGTTTAGTAGTGGCCGATCTTTGATCGGGCGAGCGGGGGTGCTCATTGCATGACCTTCCCCAATCGTACCCAAGTTCCCGAGCTGAGGCAACTTTGGTAATGATGGACACGTGGCCTTAGGCACGAGTCAGGGTTTCCTAAATCCCCCCCAAAATAAAATATTTAGGTGGCGACTCTATATCTGGTAAAGCAGTCCATGTTTGGCACTTCTTTCTAAAAATCAGTTTTTCAAAACGATTTGCCGAATTTGGACTCTTTGGTGATCTATCAATCTCGCATTGCACTTTGCGAGATCAGATTAAGAACCGTGACATTGAGTCTGAACTGTAGTGAGCCCAATGAACAAAACGGGATTTTTCCCGGGACGTTCGGCGATGTCTACAGTTTCCAGCGACTCTGCTGGGGATTTAGAGAACTTGACTCGAACTCATGATATGTTGTTTTGATTACACTTATGTGTGTTCTTTGCATTGCATGTGCATTGGTGCGCCTAGGACACCGTGTTTGCCATCTGCTATTCCTGAACAGTTTGTCGGAGGCTCACTTTGAGAAGCGTGCCATAAGGCTGATCGGTTACGGGCTCTGCCACGATGGGAACACAAACCCCGGTTTTTACCGGGGCACCCTTTTTGACCATTCGACCTAGTGCATATTCGGAATCCATAGTGACTATTCCAAACTAGGACAAGTTGCTTACCCGATTATAGGTTGTTTGAAACTGCTGTGTGCGTAGTGAAACCCTAGCTCCTGACAAAATAGGATAGGGAAACCCTACCCCTCCATAGGGTTGTTTTTGGTTCTCACTTGCTTGCTATGTGCGGTTAAAGTGTGTCTCTACAGATTGCACGTATCAGTTTGCAAGTCTAGGTATCAGGCCTGCGGGCATCGGTATTTGAGAATCAGTTATATATGCGGGTATCAGATTCAGTTTTGGGACAGTAATTTGGGGAGCAGTGATCAGCGATCGAATACAGTTATTCATTTATGCTCATATTTGTTCTGGTGAAATTGGGCTGAGATGCTGCCTGTTTTCTCTTTCAAGGTTCAGATATTCAATTCAGAGCAGCCAGTATTTTCCTTCGCTGAGGCAAGGCAGAGAAAGGCCAGTCAAGGCTCACCAGTTTATCTGATCCGTTACTCACCAGTCACATCACCTCTGTTCAGTTCAGCAGACTCGTGATGACGCAGAATTCAGAAGAAATTATGGTCATGGCAACAGCATTGAACCAGGGAATCACCATGCAGGGTGAGACCGATGTTGACATGCCACACCCACCCAGGTCACCTGCCGCACATCCAATCTGGGAACCCCAACTATTTCAAACCCGTAAGCCCACCACTTTTGAGCTAATGGGAATGATTGGCGATCTTCAGAGATCTGTGGCTGATCTAGCCTACGGAATGTCGACCCCGCCACCGACCACATTGTATGCTGGAAACTTCATGCCAGAAGAGCCCCCACTATTGGGGCGGATTGTAATTGAACTCAGCCAACCTGAAGCCATCTCAAGTTCCGGCAATGACAAGTCGACAACAACCAGGCTCCGCTCCGAGGTAGCAACCCAAACCTTCAACCAAGTTGAGGCTAGTGGTAAAAACAAGGCGGGGGCAGACACTGACCCCTATGAACAACTTCTGCAGGCTGTTGAGGCTTTGAGAGCCGGGGGATTGAACAAACAGCAAGTGCTCGCAATTGCTACAAAAACTGCGGAGGATACTTTTGTCACTCAGACCGAGGGCAGTTCAAGTCAAGGGGAAAATCGAGAGAAGGGTCATCATACCAGAACCATTCCCTCTAACCCTAATTCTGTACCCAGGAAAGGTCAGCAGACCAAGCCTGCACCTGCCGACCCCTTTGCTAGTGCGTCCAGCAAAAATCCACAAACCACGAAGTATCTACCCCGAGGTCGCAGGGTCTTCCATGCCCTCTATATGCCTTTGTCCAAGGCTCTTCAAATCCTTGTTGAAAAGGGGCATCTCAAACCTCTCGAGCCTCGGCCTCTCCCTAGTCGTCTTCCATCTAGTCATGATGCCACCTAGTACTGCGCGTACCATTAGCAGACCGACCATGGCACCGACAATTGCTTCCGTCTTCGCCACGAAGTACAGGATTTGTTTGATAACGGGGTTGTCCTCCTACCTAGCTCAGCAAAGTCTATTGTCACTGGATCAGTGAACTTCGAGGATAATACAAGTATGTGATCAGGGGATGAACCACCTGCGGGCGGCGCTCGGTTTACTTCAGATATGGCGTATGGCACGCACTGTTTTGAGCATTTGCGAATGCTAGTTTTGTAGTTTCTAACTTGGGTGTTGAGTCAGTTCTGGGGTTTTGTTTTGAGTCAGTCTTTTTGATTAAGGGTCTGTCTTGTTGTATCGAGTCAGTCCTATTGTACAGGAGTCGGGTGATTCCGGGAGTGTTACATCGGATATCACTATTTTGTTTTGTGTTTGTCTTTTCGCTTTCTTTTACGTCTGTTTCTGTCATGGAGCCAGTTACACTAAAAGATCTGAATAAAACAGCAATGGTTTTCAGGTTTTGTGCTTATTTCTGCTTCAAGCCAGTTGTGCCAACAGATTTGAACGAAACGGCAGTACATTTTTCACCTACTCCTCATGTGCCTTTAAGTCACTGCATTGACCTAAGTTTTTCAAAACTTTTTGAACAATGTATTGAAAACGAAGAGGAAGGAATTCCTCGAGATTTTCAAAAATTTGATCAATTGAGAGAAAGAGAGGCATGCTAAGCCCTTAATGAATGAGATCATGTTTGTTAACATGAGTACTGAGAAAGATCCTGGCTTGATCCAGATTGGTTCTACATTATCTTTAGCGCGAGCGATTGGTCGCTTTCTTAAAAGATTTCAAAAAAAAAAAATGTTTTGCGCTGTCCTGCGAAGACCTATGTGGAATCGCTCTTGAGATTGCGCAGTCTAGGATCGCTCTCAGCCTCGAGACTCACCCCCTTTGCTTTCAAACCTTGAATTTAAATTCAGAGTGTTCAATGGTCAACCATCGAAGGAGGCCTGTGTGGCCAGATTTGAAGCAGCCCATGAATTAGCGGCAATTAAGTCAGATCGAGAAGATCAGATGTCATCAAAAGAAG
The DNA here is from genome assembly GCA_030407325.1 of Camellia japonica. NCBI lineage: Eukaryota > Viridiplantae > Streptophyta > Magnoliopsida > Ericales > Theaceae > Camellia > Camellia japonica. The sequence goes on from JAPPVO010000017.1 coordinate 38,914,688, forward strand.
CTTGCAAAGCTAGATCAGAAGTACCCCTGGAACTAAGGGCAAAAATGTCCGTTGCGCTCGAAGAGCCGAAGATGGATCATTCCGCAAATCAATGAAGATTGGCAAGAATGCCAAATCCCAGAGGGGAGGAAAGAAGAAAGTTTTGTTGAAGAACAACCGAGTTCCTATCCACAACACTAGGGGCAAATTCAGCCCCCATTGGATGGACTCCAATATCATCAGCGAACAACAGCCACTCTTTTGGATTCAGATGACTTCAGGATCTCAAAGCCATTTGACATGGACAAAGCTACACTTTTACCCTTGAGAGGCTCGTTGGGCCGAAAATCCGGAAGGGCGTCCCAGGCAAAAGTTAGAGTAAGAAAAAAAACAAAAAGAACAAAAAAAAAAAGAAAAATGCAAAGAATGAAAAAAAAAAGAAAATGAAGAAAAATGAAGAAAATGAAAGGAAAAGATGAAAAAGAAAAAGTAGAAAAGAATTGAAAAGAAAAGAAGAACATAGCTCGCAAGGTTGAAAACCCGGAAGGGCGGCCTTGGCAAAAGTTAGAGCGCAAAAGGAGAGGTTAATACCCCGAGTGTACCTGACCCTGAACTACGTAAGGCTTGATTCCCATGTTTGAGATACGTAGGCAACTTCATTCTGAAGTCCAGCCATAAACACTTCAAATTCAATTGTGTCCATGTGATCGTTTTGGTCATCTTTGTCTTTGCTGTATTCAAGAATTCGGTTGTGATCGTCACTTTGAGGACTGATTACAGGGTGCTGCAGTGCTATCCAAACAAGGGGCAACTTTCCGTTGCCATATAGTGTGCTGTGGTGCTATTCAAACAAAGGGGCAATTTTCCATTGTCATACAGTGCCATTCAAACAAGAGGCAATTTTCCATTATTATGGATTTGAGGTTGTGCATCTCAAGAGTAGGTTCCGTGCTCGTTGAGCAGTGGCCATTTGCAAAAACAGTTTTTGAGAATTTTTATTGAGGTTGACTAATTTTCTCAAAAAGCATTCCATTTTTCAAAACTGGGCCATTTCTTGGACCCAAAAAAGGAAAATTTTCAGTGCTCATAACCTGACTTGCATGATTTCAAATCAAAAAATTGAACAAGCGTTTTAATCTAACTCTCATATTGGTCAAAATTGTTTTAGTAGAAAACCAAAACAAAAAAATGGTCGAAACGATGAACTAGGGACACAGTTGAGTCAGGCTTCCTGTCTTTTCCCCATTGTCAATGCATTTGCCAGAAAAGGCACCATACTTGCCGGAAAGGGCACTCTACCTGCCAGAAAGGGGCGCAACTGAAGCTAACAACAAAGGGCCGAAAAGCTCTCTCATCCTCCAAGCAGCGAGGTATTGAGCCGAGTGCGAAGCACAAATTGGAATGGATCAAGATATTCCACTCCCTCATCTGGACAGATCCGATCATGTCCAAACTCCTCAGCAGAGCATCGTCAACCAATGACAGCTGCAGATTTGCTACACACCCAATGTTAGTGTAACCCCTCTGTGGGAGGAACTCATTGGCTGTGAGCGGAAGAAAGAGAATCTAGCAGCATGCTAGGGGCAAGAGCCCGCCACTTCTTGCTTATCCATCAACCACCCAGGGGAGGGATAAAAAAATGAGAGATTGAAGAATAGAGAGATGTGCGCTGAGAGAAAAAGTGAGGAAAAGGGCTTTTTCAGAAAAACAGAGCTTGAAGGCCGAGTGATGTGAGAATCACAAATGAGAAAGGATGGGAAACAATACCCGGAGAAACTGGCTCCTCGTGCACCAAGAGGTCTCTTGCCTTTATAACACAGCTGAGTGTTGTGTTTGTGTGTTTTGTTTGTTTCGATTCTTGTTTTGAGTCGTTTGAGTGTTAATAGATGTGTTTAGGTTGTTTTTCCTTTGTTGAGTTGTGTTTAGGTTGTTCTCCTTTGTTTTCCGTTGTCGAGTCGTTTTGGCTGTGGTCAGTTGTAGGCTCAATACCTGGTTGAGAACCCTTTTTCTCATTTCAATTTCAAAAATGAATCGTTTTGTGCTCAGAGTGCTGTGTCGTTCTCCATATTTATGCAAAACAGGATTTGTTCTTTCATAAAATTGCAGGGTTCAACCCAGGTCATGTGGGAACAGTAAAACCAGAACCTATCTGAAGCTATATAGGTTCCAGACTTCGAAGCAAAAGAAAAAAGGGAAAATGTCGGGCATTTGAGTTTGTTTCAACTTCTGCAAGTTCCGTCATCGCACCCTGTATGTTCAGAATGAGCTGTGTGTTCAAAATTAAAAGAATGTTGTGTTATGAGCTGCATGTTCAAAAATTGAAATGTGTGAGCTGCGTGTTCAAAATTGAAATATGTGAGCTGCATGTTCAAAAATGAAGTGAATGAGCTGTGTGTTCAGAAATGAAAATTTATGAGCTGCGTGTTCAGAATTAAGAATGAGCTGCGTGCAAATAAAAATGTATGAGTTGCGTGTTCAGAATTGAAATGTGTGAGCTGCGTGTTCAAAAATGAAGTGAATGAACTGTGTGTTCAGAAATGAAAATTTATGAGCTGCGTGTTCAGAATTAAGAATGAGCTGCGTACAAATAAAATGTATGAGCTGCGTGTTCAAAATGAAGTGAATGAGCTGAGTGTTCAGAAATGAAAATTTATGAGCTGTGTGCAAATGAAAATGTATGAGCTGCGTGTTCAGAATTGAAATGTGTGAGCTGCATGTTCAAAAATGAAATGAATGAGCTGTGTGTTCAGAAATGAAAATTTATGAGCTGCGTGTTCAGAATTAAGAATGAGCTGTGTACAAATGAAAATGTATGAGCTGCATGTTCAGAATTGAAATGTGTGAGCTGCGTGTTCAAAGTAAAGTGAATGAGCTGTGTGTTCAGAATGAAAAAAAAAACGCTGAGCTGGGTGTTCAAAATTGAAAAAATGAGTTGTGTGCCCGAAATGAACTGTGTTCAGAATGAGCTGCGTGCCGCAAATATGCTGTGTGCCCAAAAATGTGCTGTGTGCCCGAAATGAACTGTGTGTTCAGAATAAGCCGTGTGCCCCAAACGAGCCGTGTGCCCCAAATAAGCCGTGTGCCCGAAAGGAGTTGTGTGCCCGAAATGAACTGTGTGTTCAGAATGAGCTGCGTGCCCCAAATGTGTTGTGTGCCCAAAAATGTGCTGTGTGCCCGAAATGAACTGTGTGTTCAGAATAAGCCGTGTGCCCCAAACGAGCCGTGTGCCCGAAAAATAAGCCGTGTGCCCGAAATGAGCTGTGTGCTCGAAAAATGAGCTGTGTGCCCCCAAAATGAGCTGTGTGCCCGAAATGAGCTGTGTGCCCAAAATGAGCTGTGGGCCCTGAAATGAGCCGTGTGCCCGAAATGAGCCGTGTGCCCGAAAAAATGAGTTGTGTGACCCCAAGATGAGTTGTGTGCCCGAAATGAGCCGTGTGCCCGAAATGAGCTATGTGCCCGAAATGTGCTATGTGCCCGAAATGAGCTATGTGCCCGAGATGTGCTGCGTGCCCGAAATATGCTGTGTGCCCGAAATGAGCTGCGTGCCCGAAATGAGCTGCGTGCCCGAATGAGCTGTGTGCCCAAAAAGCTATGTGCCCAGATAAACAGAGTGCTATGTTTCGAGCTGCGTGCCGAATGAACAGAATATTGTGTTGTGAGCCGCGTGCCAAACAAACAAAGTGTTGTGTTGTGAGTTGTGTGCCAAATGAATGGAATGCTATGTCGTAAGCTGTGTGCCAAGTCTTGCATGGTGCATGCATTTTATCGCGCTATTTGGCGCATCGCACTGTTTTGTGCAGTTTATCACTCGCGCTTTCTTGCGCATCGCACTGTTTTGTGCAGTTTATCATTCGCGCTTTCTTGCGCATCGCACTATCCTGTGCGTTTCATTACAGGCTCTCATCTTGCATAGAAAATGCTTGTATCTTTTGCATTGAACGTGTTCGCGCTTTCGTGCGCACCTTACCTGCACTTGTTAGTGCATTGCATTGTTCGCGCTTTCGTGCGCATCTTACCTACACTTGTTAGTACATCGCATTGCTTACGCTGTCTTGCGCATCCTTTGTTTTAGCACTGTCTTGTGCACACACTTACATCGCACTGTCTTGTGCACCCATATAGCACTGTTTTGTGCATTCCCTCTGCATCGCACTGTCTTGTGCATTCACTTTCACTCGCACTGTCTTGTGCACATTGTTTTTTGTATCATTCGCATTGTCTTGTGCACTCCCTGGTCTAGGAGACCTTAAATCCTCTGGTCTAGGAGACCTTAAATCCTGCATCTTCATTCGCACTGTCTTGTGCGCTCTCTGGTCTAGGAGACCTTAAATCCTCTAAAGGTGCAATTCTTTTGGTGTTTGTCATGCCCGAACGACTTCCGGTGGTCTGGTATAGCCACCTGCCTGTGTTTGCGGTGAGTTCCTAAGAGACCAACTAAGACAGTAGAAACTAGAGTTCGAATGGCTCATGCCTAGAATGCAAAGGTTCGGGATTTCCGAGACTAAAGGCTGGTTTAAATGCCCAGGGGTATATCCTCGGCTTGAAATCTGTATGGCAGCCCCATATATTGAGATAGCATGTGTATGCGCCTCAATTCTAGATACTGAACCAACCTAGTCTGTCACCCTGTTGGAGAATAGGGAAAGCTGCAACCATAGTCAGGGAGAAAAGTAGTACCTGTGGTTCAACCAAGAAGAAGCAAAAGATCCCCAGCAGCATGAGATAAGTCATTGCCAATTGCATCTGTAAGGTACCTTCACTTCCTAGTTATTACGTTGCATTTTAGCTACTACATTGCATTGCATATAGCATCTATCGCATGCATCTACTGCATATCCATTGTATCGCCTGCATCCTTTCCATGTTAAGCTTAGTCTAGCATATGTCCATACTTTTCGCGTTAAAGCATGGTTCTGTGATTATGTGTACGTGCCTATTCCACTAAGAGAATTGTGGTCTGAGGGTGTCGGCACCATTTCTGTGTTAGACGTGGTCTGTTTTGTGTCTATGCCTTTCCTAAGTAGAAATGTGGTTTGGCCGCGCGCCTCATTCACTTCATCCACTGCCTCGCATTTTGTTTCGTTGCATTTAGCATGTAGGATCACGATCTTTCCTCAGCAGATCATTCCTCGCTTATATCATCCCACCCAATCACTTGTATTCTTTCTGCGAAACACATAGTTCTGTCTGTGCATGCACCTATTCCACTAAGAGAATTGTGGTTAGAGCGCTCTGGCACCTTTTCTATGTTATACGTAGTTCGATTTTGCATCTCCATCTCTTTATGATATTTGTGCGGTTTTGCACTGCTCGTGGTTTGATCATATTATTGCATTGCATTACATATCATTCACACTGTTTTCCTGCATATCATTGTGCATCCTGCCCCTGAACTACGCTGGTTTGATTCCTTGCAAAGGGATACGTAGGCAGCCTGCGGGTTCAACCATTTATCTGTATTTTGTTTGTTTGTTCAAGTCTTCGGCCTTGTCAAAAATGGGTCGTCTCTGGGCTTTGACATTCACTCCCGTCCCTTATGACTTTCGAGTAGCGCCAAAGAGGGGCAACTGTAGACACCCCATTTTTGACCGACCTTAAGACTCAGACGTCATCGATTGAGCGCTCGGTGATTGCGCATGTTGTGCTCATTTCGAGGTTTCAGAGTTTTAGCTGGGAGCCTTGCCTCCGGGTCTCCGAACTCTTTGTGTTTCGGCTCGGTTTGCGGACCAAGTCTTGTTTTCTCTTCCCGGAGGGAGGGAGAGGTCTTGTAGACCATCTCTCAGTGGTCATAGACTACTTTTCGTGGTCGTAGGCCACTATTCCCGTTTGGAGACTAGTTTTCAGTTTTCGGAGCCGTCAGTCGCGCGCCTCGGCTCGGGACCGCTTAACATTCTTCGTTTGGCACGGTTGTTGGAACACACCTTTTTTCCTCTGTCTAGAGGGACACCGTGGCCCGGGAGACCACTTTTGTGGTCGCACGCCACTTTCGATGCTCAACAGCCAGTTTTTGAGGCACCCGGTCGTGCGCTTTGCCTCCTGAACTCTCGTTTTGCTTCCGTGTTGGTTCATTTTTGGCATGAACCTTGTTTTCCTTGTTTGGGAGGTGGTACAAGGGTGGAAGACCGCCTTTTCTCCTTGGAGACCACTTTGCCCTCACCATTCGGTTTTCTTGTTGGGAAACTGGTCTCCTTGATCTTTGGGCCACAATTACTGGTCTCCCACCACACCACTAGCTTGCTTTCAAAGTGGAGACCACCAAATGGAGCCACCGACCACTTTTTGTGTGGGAGACCACCTACCTTGGTAGGCCAACCAGGGGAAGTGGTCGGCCGACCACCCTTTCTGGTCAGCCAGCTTCCTTCTGTTTTGTCTGTTTGAGTGGGTACCAACTGTGCCAGTTGGAAGGCACAGACTGTATCCTCCATACACGTATGGAGGATCTTGAGCCTTGTTTTTTAGCTTCTCGAAGAAGCTTTGGCCTTGTTTGTCTATAAGAGAGGCCCTCCCCCTCCTTGAACCAGGTTCAGAAGTTCTTGGAAGGCAAAATATATATCTCCCTCTATATCTCTCTATTTTGGCTTCAAGTGTGCATTGTTCTTGACCCTTTTACACTACACCTCATAACCATACACTTCCACCATTGATTTCAGGTTCTTGGAGGTTGTTTCCAGAGGTTAAAGAGCTGGTTTTTGGTCCCAAAGTTTGCGGGTTTTTGCTGAGCTTCAAGGGTAATCACTTTTCCCTCTTTTAAGCATTATTTTGATCCTTCTCTTAGCCTCATTTGCATGCTTATTTGAGCTTTGTTGTCAACTGAAAAAACGTTCATATTTAAGTGATTTTCATGTTTGTTAAAGGCTCTTTTGGTGTTGGGGGTCATCTACCCTCTTGCATGCTCCATTTAGCCTTGTTTTGTGCCATGCCATGAGACCTTTGTGTTGATCTTTGCTTGGCCTTTTAACCACTGAAATCCAGCAGATTTCTAGTGTTGAGAATGTGGTTTTGAGGGCCTAAATCAGAGAGGGGAGACCCTCTCTCTTTTGGCCTTGTTTGTTTGCATTTTTGGCCTTTCAAAGGAGCATATATTTTCATACTTCCAAGGCTTGGTTCAGGCCCTTTTTAATGACTTTTAGGACCTTTCTAGACTCTTTCTATGGCTGGTTTAGTCACCTTTTATTTGCCTCTTGCATGTGTAGAACAATCCCTTGCATAGCCTATCAAAGCAACACCTCATTCTTGCATGTATTGGTCATGTCTCAGTGGGTTTTTGGCCATCATTTTGCATGCCATGATTCTGTTTTTGGCTGGTTTGGTAGCCTCTCATATGCTTCATATGCTTGTATTGTAAATCATGTTCACTAGCTTATAATGCATGTTGTTTTGGCCTTCTATAATAGCATATTTTGGCCATGCTCCAAATTGATTTTATTCATATTTTGGGCTGCCTTAGCTCTATTTTGAGGTCCCTTGGTCGAATGATGCTTTCCATGTATGGTTTTAGTGTAATAGCCTTACTTAGCCTTGAGTTTTGAATCCCCTTGCATGCTTAACTTGAGGTGTTTGCATGTTTTAGCATCATTGAGCATGATATTTCAGAGTTTATTTCTTGTCCATATTCTCATGTTTATCACTCTTTCAATGTGTTTGAGAGTTGCATCATTATACCTTATTTATGAGCCTTTGCATTGAGCTTCATTCTTATGCCTTTCAAGCCACCATCTTGGCTCATTTTGCCACTATTTTGGGCCTGTTTAAGGTCTGTTTGGAGTTGGTTTTTGTCATTTGAGCATCACCTTGCATGCCTCTAGTGTAATGTGCTTCACTAGCTTTAGTACTTGAGCCTTTCAACATGCATTGTGTGAGTTATTTGCATGATTCGGAGCCATTTTGTATGTCATTTCAGAGCTGGAACATGTGTCATTGTATGCCATATTTCATCCTTTCAATGCTTTTGTAGAGTTGCATTTTGTGCCCTTGGGCTTAGGTCCTTGCATTGTGTATGCTAGCATGAGTTTTTGAGTCTCGTTTTCATCATGTTTGGCCACTGATTTGGGTGTGGCTGAGGCCCATCCATTTTGGTTTAAGTCCATTTTGCATCGAGTATGCCATTGTAGTTCATAGCATTGAGTATGCCACGTTGTCTCATGATTGATCATCGCATTGTGCATGCCTTGTTCATCTCATGGTGTATATTAGTTCCATGTGCATTGTGTATGCTAGTGTCATAAGCATTGTGCATGCCATGTAGCTTATAGCATTGTGTATGCTAGTTACACGTTTGCATGTTATCCCTTGCATGTTTGCATCACTTAGTCGCATTGCATTAGGATTGCATGCTAGAGTTGCATTTGTGCATGCCATGTTTATTGCATTGTGTTCGGGATAGGAGTTAGTCCGAACACGGGAAACGAGGGACGTCTTGTACTCAAAGTGACGAAACGTGCCTCGATTCCCGGTCGCCGACACTCTTGACTACCCATGACGGAGTTGTTGGCTTTAGGTGCTTGTGTGTGCATTCATTTCACATTGAGTCATGCAATTCGACTCTTCGGCCATCATGCGTCAAAATGCGTGATTGGTGGCCCGAGGGTCAAGGACTACACTCCCTTGAGCTTATGCAATGATGGGGAGAGTGGTCGTGCACACATGTGTTGCGAATACTTTGTCATCTCTCTCTCTTGCCTCCTGTTGCAGAAAACCAGAAACCAGGGGCAAAAACTGGTCGGCCAACCATATTTAGTGGCTGGCCGACCACTTTTTCTGGTTTTCACCACAAAAGTGGTCGGCAGGTGGTCTCCAAGGCTAATAGCTGGTCGGCAGCCTTCCCACAGATTCCCAGGGTGGAGTTTCAGCCTTCTGAAGCTTTGTGCAGTGTTCTGAGGTCAATTGCAAACAAAGGCAAGTCAGGGCGTCGCGAGGGATTTCCGAACAAGGCAATTCGGGCATGCATGCATCCTTTGTCTTTCAAAGCAGAGCTGAGGCAGCCCACATTCATTTAGTTTGCATGCTCATTTAGATTGCTTACTTAGTTAAAGTTGTGTAATAATTAGCTGTGGCTCGTTATTCATTCTGTTGTGTAATAACTAGTTTAATTAGATTAGCTTAGATTAGCTAGTTGGTTCTGTATTATTCATTCGGACCCTCCGTCGAGAGGGCGAATTTTGTAATAAGTGTGCATGTGTGTGATGCATGTCTTCCAACCCCACATCTTTCTTCCTTTTATTTACCAGCTTAAGATGGTTAGTTTCAGGGCATGTTTCAATTAGCATCCTTATGCTTCGCATGTTTGCATTCATTCATCTGTCTTGCATGCACCGGGCTCGGCGCATCATGCTAACTGCATTGTATTTCAATTCCGAGTTAAATACATGTTATCTGTAGCATCTCATATGTCATCTTTGAATAGCCGAGCCTATCTTAGTTGCATTTTGCATGTGTTGCATTAGCCATCTTAACATGAACTACGATCATGCATTGATTATTAACTAGTTTCTGTTTTGGCTTGGAGTACTCGGTGAGTGTTTATGTTTTAGCATCCTTGCATGTGTGTGAGTGACTGCCATGATAGCATCCTTGCCATGAGGCTAACTGCTTATGTGATATACCTGCCTGAATGCCTGCGGGTGAAGGTTGGATTATTTAAATTGGAACAATTCATCGATCGCGAGTTTTAAGCCCACTTGAGAGTGGCAAAATCTGCATTTTAGCCTTCTCGCGAGTAGCAAACCGCTTTCAAAATCAAACATGAGATGTTTTGTTCCAACTTAGACGATCCAGTATATACTTGTATGCTGTGCGCATCACGTAGCAATTCTAGGCTAATAAACCGGAATAAGAACGCATGTGTTTTCAAAAATAAGATATCATGTTTAGTAGTGGCTGATCTTTGATCGGGCGAGCGGAGGTGCTCATTGCATGACTTTCCCCAATCGTACCCAAGTTCCCGAGCCGAGGCAACTTTAGTGATGACGGACACGTGGCCTTAGGCACAAGTCAGGGTTTCCTAAATCCCCCCCCAAAATAAAAGATTTAGGTGGCGACTCTGTATCTGGCAAAGCAGTCCATGTTTGGCACTTCTTTCTAAAAATCAGTTTTTCAAAACGATTTGCCGGATTTGGACTCTTTGGTGATCTATCAATCTCGCATGGCACTTTGCGAGATCAGATTAAGAACCGTGACATTGAGTCTGAACTGTAGTGAGCCCAATGAACAAAACGGGATTTTTCCAGGGACGTTCGGGACGTCTACAGCTGGTTATGGCATAGAAGGTTAGGACATACTCATATAGACTTGCTTTCAAAACTTTCAAAATTTGATTTAGTTATTGGTTTACCAAAAATGGATTTTGGAAAAGATAGACTTTGTGATGCTTGTCAACAAGGAAAACAAACAAGAGTTTCTTTCAAATCCAAAAATATTATTTCTACTTCTAGACCTCTTCAATTGTTGCATATTGACTTATTTAGACCATCTAGGACTTTAAGTCTTGGTGGTAAATCCTATTATCATGTTTGTGTAGATGATTATACTAGATTTACTTGGGTGATTTCTTGGCACATAAAAGTGATACTTTCTTTGCATTTCCTGCTCTTTGTAAACGTATTCAAAATGTGATTAGTCTTGCCATTTGTAGCATTAGAAGTGATCATGGTATAGAATTTGAAAATGATGATTTTATTCTGTTTTGTAATGAGCATGGCATTAATCATAATTTTTTTGCTCCTCAAACTCCTTAACAAAACGGTGTGGTTGAAAGGAAGAATAGAGTTCTTAAGGAAGGCTCATACTATGTTTTGTGAAAATGATTTGCCATGTTTAGACCCATACTTAAGAAAACACCATATGAACTGTGGAAAGGTAGAAAACCCAACATTGGTCATTTGCGTGCATTTGGTTATAAATGTTTTGTACTCAATAACAATAAAGAAAATCTTGGTAAATTTGATGCTAAATCTGATGAAGCTGTGTTTCTTGGTTATTCTAATTCTAGTAAAGCTTATCGTGTTTTTAATAAAAGAACTTTACTCGTTGAAGAATATGTACAGGTTGCTTTTAATGAATCTAACTCCTATGCTTCCAAGAATATTGTTAGTGATGATGTTGCAGATTCTAATCCAAGAATATAAGGCATTTACTTATCAGAAAATGATGAACTTCATTCTTCAGAAATGTTGAAGTCTCTATGGAAGATCTCCAAAAAGAGTATGCTCATTCAGCGAAGGAAAATGATCTATCCAAAGAATGGAAGTATGCTCATGGACATCCCAAAGATCTCATTATAGAAGATGCCACACAAGGTGTAAGAACTCATTCTTCTATTCATAATGTTTGTGGAAATTTAGCTTTTGTTTCTCAAATTAAGCCAAAAACTTTTTCTGAGGTTGAACATGATGAAAACTGGATTTTTGCTATGTAAAAAGAGTTACATCAGTTTGAAAGAAATGAATTGTGGTTTTTGACACCTTGTCATAAGGATAATTCCTTTATTGGAACAAAATGAGTTTTTCGAAACAAAATAGATGAATCTGGTGTTGTTACTCGAAACAAAACTAGAGTTGTAGCCCAAGGTTATAACCAAGAAAAGGGTATTGATTTTGATAAAACTTTTGCACCCGTTGCTCGTCTTGAAGCCATTCGCATGTTACTTGCATTCGCATGTTTTAAAGATTTTAAACTTTACCAAATGGATGTGAAAAGTGCTTTTCTACATGGTTTCATTTTGGAGGAAGTGTATGTTGAACAACCTCCCGATTTTGAAAATCACAAACACCCGGACCATGTTTTTAAACTTTTAAAAGCATTTTATGGTTTGAAACAAATCCCTAAAACTTGGTATGAACGCTTAAGCAACTTTCTTATTGAAAAAGGTTTTTCTCGCGGAAAAATTGATACCACTCTTTTTATAAAAACCAAAAATGATGATATGCTTATTGTTCAAATTTATGTTGAACAAGGATATGCAAGGCAGATTTAAAATGAGTATGATAGGAGAGTTGACATACTTTATTGGATTACAAATAAAACAAACCCAAGATGGAATCCATCTATTTCAAGCCAAATATATCAAGGATCTCCTCAAAAGGTTTGAAATGGACTTATCCAACCCTGCAGCAACTCCCATGAGCACATCGATTAAAATCGACAAAGATGAGCAAGGTAAACCGGTAGACGAAAAGAAATATCGATGTATGATTGGTTCCTTACTCTATCTAACTACTAGTAGACCTGATATCATGTTTACTGTTTGTATATGTGCACGTTTTCAATCTGCTCCAAAAGAATCACACGTTGTCGCAGTAAAACGAATTTTTAAATATCTTGTTGGTACTTCACTTTTAGGTCTTTGGTACCCTAAAACAAATGCTTTTGACCTTTATGGTTACTCGGATGCTGACTTTGTGGGATGTAGACTTAACCGAAAAAACACTAGTGGCACTTGTCATTTTCTTGAAAATTCACTCACTTCATAGTTTTGCAAAAAACAAAATTTTGTTGCTTTATCAACCGTTGAAGCGGAATACATTGTTGCCGCTAGTTGTTGTGCTCAAATGCTTTGGATGAAACAACAACTTCTTGATTTTGGACTTGATCACATTCTTATTAAATGCGATAACGCTAGTGTCATTAATCTTTCAAAAAATCCAATACAGCACTCACGCACTAAACACATTGAAATAAGGCATCACTTTCTACGAGATCATGTACTTAAAGGTGATATCGAAGTCGAATTTGTGCCTACAAGCCAACAATTGGCTGATATTTTTACCAAGCCTCTCAATGAGGAACAATTCTACTTTATTCGAACTGAGTTTGGCATGTTAAATATTCCTATGTGATGTTAATATATGTGTTTTTATGCTATCATGTGAAAATTGCTTTGAAAAACACTATTTTTGGTCTTTCAGGACCTCTAAGGGTCGACCCCCTACTCTATAGGGTCAACACCCTGTGAACCAGTTCTATGTTTCCCTTGATAAGGGTTGACACCCTCCTTCATAGGTGTTGACACCAGATGTGTTTTGGTTCTTTGCTTTTTAGGGTCGACACCTCTCTTCGAAGGTATCGACACCAGGTGGTGTTTGTGGACACTGTTTTTTAGTGTCGACTCCCTTCATCACAAGGGTCGACACCTACCTTTGGCTAAGGCTTTGTCGCGCGATTTTTTCAGCTTCTAAGGGTCAACCGTTCTCTTTGCGAGGGTCGACACCTTCTCAAGGGTATATATACCCAACGACCCTTTCCTTTTCTCTTGCGACACAACTCAAAATTCTAGCCTAGCCCTTTTCCTATTCCGGCAACTCCCACCGTTGATTCCAATTCCGATCTTCATTTATTTCTCTCACGACCTCTCTTCTTTATCCTTCATGGATCCTCAAGCCTCTCCTTCTGTTCCAATAAGAAAATGACCTCGCACCTCGCACCTCTTCCACCGCCGTCGCTATGACTCTTTCTGTTCTTTGATTCAAGAACAATAACTGCAAATCGGCTTTCAACAAGGACTTTAATCTATGTAAGGTACTCTCTGGTCGCACTATTGACATCACTTTCTTTGAAAAACATTCTATCATTGTCAAAGCCTGGTTTGATAATCAGAAACGGTCATTTCTTTTAAAACTTGATTGTGATGTTTATCCCACCCTCATTAAAGAGTTCTTTGCCAATCTCTTATATAATGAGGAATTTTCTCCTCATACAGTAGATTGTTTTGTAAAGGGTGCCCCTTTCACTTTGAAACCCTCTGTTATCAACTCCATTTTAAAAACCACTAATGATGGTCATCGGGTCACTCTATCTATTGCCATCAAACCATCAACCTATTCTCATCTCATTGGTCTCAAATTCCTCACAAAAAACCCCAACCTAGATCATCACATCACTGTCTCTAGCAAAGATCTTTCCCTTGAAATGAGACTTTTGCATCACATTATCACACACAATATCATTCCTCAGTCAGGTCATTTTGATGCTGTTACTTATGGTCACATATATCTTATTTGGGCCTTATCCACTGGTTTCCTCACTGACTTTGGGTTTTTAGTGTGTCATTGTATTATCAAAACAATCAAGCCCTTCTTTATGAGATGATTTTTACCAAAAATTTTAAACATTTTAAAATTGATCTCAAGGGTGAAGAAAAAGTTCCTCGAGAACCTTCTTGTTATGGCTTTGAAACATTGAGCCACATGGGGTATTCTTTAATTAACAATGTATGGACCAAGACAAAAAAAACCTGTCTCTTCCCCTGCTCCTTCTACTCCTGGCTCTGCTCTTCCTAGTCTTTCATCCCTTCAATTCTCCACTCTTGGTCCTTCTACTCCACCACATCCATCTGACCTCTCCTCTCTTTCTCTCAAAATAGATCATCTTGACTCCCTAGTTTAGGGTCCTTTATTGGTTGGGATTGCTGAACTCAATTCGAGGCTTAACAACCTCAATCTTAACCCCCAATCCACTCTTACTTTTGACATTCCATCCTCATCCCACTCAGCACCTGCTTCGTCTTCCTCTACCCTGGAACAAAAAATGGTTCAATTGGCCTCCATGGTTCAACAACTTCTCTCTCAGCAAGTAGAAATGCAGCACGACATTAATCGAATGAAGCTTCAGCAAGCCCAGGACATTGAAGTTGCCAAAACAAGTGTGGAAAACATGGTGATCGTAGTGTATGGGATCAAACATTCCAATGAAGAGTTTCGCCAGATTCTCTAGCAGCGTTGAGATAACGACCTTGGCAAACAAATTCGCAAGTTTATGCTTTGATTCGCACAAGTATGGCATGAAGCAACCCCCCATTAGCCTCGAACTCTTCCACTATTTCGCTAGATTCTATCCCTCTTTTTGATGATGCCAAAGGGGGAGAAGTTGTAGATATAATAGTAGTATTTTTGGATGTTAGATAATAGCTTTTTAGATGGTGCTATTTTGTTATCTCAATGTTTATATATTTTGCACAGTTAGTATGTCACAAAGGGGAAGAAGAAATGATATATATGCATGCTTTGGTAAAGACACTTTTTGGTCACACAAGTTAGGAAGTTGATGTTTTTGGAAAGTTAGATAGAGGAAGGAGAAATGATGTATATGCATGCTTTGGTAAGAACACTTTTTGGTTACACAAGTTAGGAAGTTGATGTTTTTGGAAAGTTAGTTACATTGTGATAATCTTTTTATAGATGAATCTTGATGAAACATGTTGTTATTTGTACTTAAGTGTTAGTTGTGATTGGTTGTGAATGTTTTTATATACACTATCAACAACACACACACACTTGGAGAGTTATGGAATTTGTTTTGTTAAAAAGAGCTTGTGATTTCATTCAATGAAAATAAAATGAAGAAATCGATTTTACTGATGAATGTTTTAGTGCATATTGACAAGGGGAGCTTGCTCTATATCAAGATTGCTTTATCTATTGAAAATCTCCTTGACGTATATATTTCTCATTATCATTGTTTTGGCCATGAAGCCCTTTTTTATTGGGGGTGTTTTCAATCTCAATTTCCAAATCCTTTACTTTACAAAACTTCTTGAAAAACACTTCTTAATGCCTTTGTTTTGAAACTTATACTTTGAAAACTTTTAATATATTGTAGACACCCCATTTTTGACCGACCTTAAGACTCAGACGTCGCCGATTGAGCGCTCGGTGATGTTGCATATCGTGCTCGTTCAGAAGTTTCAGAGTCGCGGCCGTGCGCCCTGCCTCCGGATTTCCGAATTCTCTTCTGTGCCTTGTCTCGGTTTGCGAACCAGGCTCGGTTTTCTCTGTTTTCTTTCCTGAGGGGAGGAGTGGTCCCGTAGACTATCTCTCAGTGGCCGTGGGCTACTTTTCGTGGCCGTAGGCCATTTTGCCCATTTCGGAGCCCGGTTCCCGGTTTTCGGAGCCGTCAGGCCGTGTGCCTCGGTTCGGGACCGCCCAACCATCTCCGATTTCTCCGGTTTTTGGCAAGTGCCTCTGTTTTATCATTACGAAGAACACTGGGGCCCCTGATGCCCACTTCGTAGCCGTATGCCACTTTCGGTGCTTACAGCTGGTTTTCGGGCCCTGAACCTCGCGGTTTGGCCCCCGAGCATTCATTTCGCATCGGTTTTCTCCGGTTTTTGGCAGGTACCTCTGTTTTATCATTCCGAGGAACACTGGGGTCTCTGATACCCACTTCGCTGCTGAACACCACTTCCGGTGCCTGCAGCCCATTTTTGGGACCCCGAACTGCGCGGTTTGGGCCCTGAGCGTTCATTTCTCATTAGTTTTTGTTCGATTTTGGAAGGTACCTCTGTTTCAGCATTAGGAAGATCACTGGAGGGTGGGAGGCCAGCAATTATCCCAGATAACCAGTTTCGCTCTTCCGGCGCCCGTTTTGCTCACTTCCGGGCTAATGTTGAACACCCTAGGCCCATTTTCTTCCAACCAAAGCTACATATTTGTAATGAGGGCACATGGGAGGACCCTAAAAGAGCATGGTCGGCCAGCAATTCAAAGTTTCATTTTTGAGCCCCTCCTTCAAGCTCTATGTTGTGGCTCCTGCTTCAGTGTTGCCAATTTCCGACCTTGGAACCTTGTTCTACACATCTGGGAGGACCCTAAAAGTTGGTGGTCGGCCAGAAATTGTTGTTTTCATTTTTGAGCCTCTCCTTCAAGTCCTATGTTGTGACTCTTGCTTCAGAGTTGCCAGTTTCCGACCTTGGGGCCTTATTCTACACATCTAGGAGGACACCATTGCATGGTGGTCGGCCAGAAAATTTGCACTTCATTTTTGGGCCATGGCCGGCCGGCCAGGGTGAGTGGCTGGCCGACCAGGTGGGGTGGCCGGCCGGCCACCTCCCAGAAATTTACCTGGCCGGCCAGCTTTCTGCTTTCCAGCCCTTTCCAGCTGTCCGGATATTTTTCAAAATATCCCGGGCATCCGGGGGATATTTTGGGAGGGAATGCTTGGATGCAATTCCCTCCCCTTTTACACCTTTTCTTCCCTATTTGAAGGCATAGCCTCCTCCTTTGTTGAGGTGACAAGATTTCATCTCAAGACTCTCTCTTCAAAAGCCTCCATTTTCACCTCCAAAACCCTCAAAGTTCTTCAAGCTTCCTAGCTCAATCCTTCATCAACCCTAAGCTCCACCTTCACCACTTCCATTCCAGCAGCAAGGGGGTGTTCCTCAGAGGCTTAGAAGCAACTTTCATCAAGGCAAGAGGAAGCAAAAGTTGGATCTTCAAGGGTAAGTCTCAAAATCCCTTTTTCTAGCATAATTTTCCATCAATTCTTTACCCTTTTTTCTCACTGTTTTGAGCTCTGACCACTACTGAAAGTGGTCCTATTTTGAGCTATTCTTGATGTTTGTTTAAGGGCTCAACCCTGTTTGAGCCCTCTATCTTATACTTCCTTCAATATCCTCTTATATGCCAATATTTTGCATGCTTTGTTTGGATTATGAGTGATCCATTTTCGAGCCTGACATAAACTGTAAATGGGCCTATTTTGAGCCCCTCTTCAACATTGAAGAAGGGCTCAACCATGTTTGGCCTTTTTATCATGCACTTGCTTCATAATTCCTTCAAATTACCGTAAAATTGCATGATTCATTTGGCCTATTTGTGATCTGATTTGGAGTATTTCATGAACTGATGTTGTGCTTATTTTGGAGCCCTCTTCAACATTAAAGAAGGGCTCAACCTTGTTTTCATCCTCTGCATGCCACTTGCTTTGAATCCATGTCTTGTCCATGTTCTTGCATGCTATTTTTAGCTCATGAGTGATCTGTTTTCGAGCATGAAATATGCTGTGAGTGAGCCTATTTTGAAGCCCTCTTCAACATTGAAGAAGGGCTCAACCATTTTTGGTGGTTCTGTCATGCACCTTCTTTGCAATTCTCCATATTTACCGTAAACTTGCATGCTATTTTTAGCTTATATGAATTTGTTTTTTGAGCATGCTATAAACTGATTTTGAGCTTATTTTGTGTCCCTCTACAACATTGTAGAAGGGATCAATCTTGTTTGCTGCCTCCATGAATGGCCTCTCTTTGTACCTCTCTTTGGCCATATTTTGCATGCTTTTTTAAGCTCACCATGCTTCGGATTTCAGCCTTCATCAGGCCTAGACAGAGCCTTATTTTTGCCTATTCTTCATGTTTTGTTAAGGGCCTTAGGCCATTTGATGACTGGTTTTGGTACCTCATGTTGTATCCTCCATATTTTCCGTAAAATTGCATGCTATGTTAGGCTTTCTTAGCCTCTGTTTTGAGTCTTCATCAGGCTTAGAAAGTGTCTTAAAATGGCCCATTCTTCATGTTTTATTAAGGGTCCAAAGTTTTTTGGAGTATGCTTGTGGTACCTCATGTTATAACCTTTGTTGGCTCATCATTTTGCATGCTATATTTAGTATATCTACACACTGAATTGGGGGATGTCACCTCTTATAAATGTGCATATTTTTGGCCCCTCTTTAATTTTTTAGAACTGTGTTTTTTGGTTTGAGCAGTGTACATACTACTTGCTTTGTAATTCCTCTCTTTTTCCCCATTTTTGCAAGCTATTTTTGCCATACTTGTGCTCTTTGTTTAGCCTTGCTTTATACTGAAAAAATGCTAGTTTAGGGGCTGCCTTGCTACTGTTTTACATGTCATGTGTCAATTATGCATGTTTAGTAGGGCTGTAGGCCATTTCGGGTGCATTACATCGCATTTCGGGCATCGAGTGCAATTTTGTCATAATTCGGGGCTATTTGTGCATCATTTTAGCTGCTGAAATTTGCATTTTCCATATGCCATAGGTCACATCTCATTTGCATGTCATTTCTGTGCCTTAGGGCCATGCCTCGGTTTGCGCGCCCGTGTGCGCGCATTTCGAGGCACTTCGTTTTATCCGACGGCATCTTATGTGAGTGTGACTGAGGTCTATTCATGTTAGTATAAGCCCAATTTGCATTTCCATCTCATTTTATCATTGCCTCGGTATGCGCGCCTGTGGGCACGCATTTCGAGGCACTTCGGTTTTATTCGATTTCTCATTTTATCATTGCCTCGGTATGCGCGCCTGTGGGCACGCATTTCGAGGCACTTTGGTTTCATCCGATTTCCATTTCATCATTGCCTCGGTATGCGCGCCTGTGTGCACGCATTCCGAGGCACTTCGGTTTTTATCCGATTTGCATTTCATATCATCGCCTCGGTTTGCGTGCCCGCGTGCACGCTTTTCGAGGCGTCTCATTTTCATCTCATGTTCACAGCATAGTGCATACTAGGTTGTATCTTAGATTGCATTCATGTATTTTCTCGGTTTGCGTGCCCGTGTGCACGCATTTCGAGACATCTCATTTTCATCAGCATTGTGCATACTAGGCTGTATCTTAGTTGCATTTCATGCATATCATGCATATTGCATTGTGTTCGGAACAGGAGTTAGCCCGGACACGGGAAACGAGGCACGTTTCGCACTCCGAGTGACGGAACGGGTCTCAATTCCCAGTCACCGACACTCCGGATTACCCATGATGGAGTTAGGTTTTCATTGTAGCATTCATGTGCATTCATTCTATAGTGAGTTGTGCAATCCGATTCCTCGGCCATCATGCATCGGTATGCGTGATTGGTGGCACGAGGATCGAGGCATGCATATATTTGTGAAATACATCGCTATGCCCTTTTCCTGCTCTCTGTTGCAGCATATATGGAGAATCAGCAACTTTTCAGAGTCTGGCACGCATTTCGAGAAACACTGCAAACAGAGGCTAGATTGGGCATCCCAGTGGATTTCCGCGCAACACAGTCCAGCATACATCATTCATCAGAAGCGAGGCAGTCCCTGGCTTGCATGCCAGTTTACAGTCTTTATTAGTTAATTTGTTAATTAATTAGAAATCTGTATTATTTCGGACTGTACTATTCTTTTATTCGGGACTGTGTATTTATTTGGACCCTCTGCGCGAGGGCATAATTGTAATAAGTGTGGGTGAGTGTGATGTATGTCTTCTAACCCCACGTCTTTCTTCCCTTTTTATTTACCCGCTTACGATGGTTAGATATAGGGCATATTTCAATTAGCATACGGTATGACAGCATGTTTGCATCATTCATCTGTTTTGCACGCACCGGGCTCGGCGCATCATACAAACTGCATTTGTATTTCAATTCCGAATTGAATACGTGTTAGTTGTAGCATTCCATATGCCATGTTTAGAATAGCCGAGCCTGCTATAGTTGCATTTTTGCATGTGTTGCATTAGGTATTTCAGCATAAATTAGGATCATGCATGATTTCTAATAAAGTTTCTGTTTTTGGCTTGGAGTACTCGGTAAGTTTTATGCTTTAGCATCCTTGCATGCGTGTGAGTGTTGCCATGAATAGCATGCTTACCATGAGGCTACGTGCTTATGTGATATAACTGACTTGGATGCCTGTGGGTGGAGGTTGAGTTACTTGGATTGGGACAATACGTTGACTGTTTGTTTTAAGCCCACTAGATAGTGGCAAAATCATGTTTTCTAAGCCCACCTGAGGGTGGCAAATCCGCGTCTTAGCCTACCTGCGGGTAGCACCATCAAATCATTTTCAAACGAACAAACATGAAATGTTTTGTTCCAATTCGGGCGACTCAGTCTATACTTGTTTGCTGCGAGCATCACATAGTAACCTAGGCTAATAACCGGAATAAGAGCATACAAGGTTTTCAAAATAAGATATCATGGTTAGTAGAGGCCGGTCTTTGACCGGGCGAGCGGGGGTGCTCACGATGTGACCTTCCCCAATCGTACCCAAGTTCCCGAGCCAACTTTGGTGATGACGGACACGTGGCCTTTGGCACCGAGTCAGGGTTTCCTAAATTTCCCATTTTAAAATATTTAGGTGGCGACTCTGTTATCTGGCAAAGCAGTCCATGTTTGGCACTTCTTTCAAAAATCTGTTTTCCAAAACGACTTGCCGGATTTGGACTCTTTGGTTCAAGATTAAGAACCGTGACATTTGAGTCCTTGAACTGTAGTGACCCCAATATGAACAGAACGGGACCTAACCCTCCCGGGGCATTCGGGGACGTCTACATATATATCATCAAAAAAATAGGAGATTATTAGCCCCAAGTTTATTCGAATTGAAATTCTTATTGATTTTGATTATCGACAAATATTTGAACTCATTTTATTATTCAAAGTTTTCAAAATAAAATTATACAATTGTGCTTCAATGTTTCTAAAAGATATATGCCTCTATAGTGTTGTTTTTAAATGGTTTTTTGCCCCTCAAAACATAAAATTAGCACATGTATGCAAAACACTTTTTATGCTTAAAACAGGTCCAAGGGTCGACACCAAGATAGCAAGGGTTGACACCAGAATGAAGTTTACAATGCCTAAGTGTTCCAGCCGCAAGGGTCGACACCAAGACAAGAAGGATCGACACTAAATTTCATAACACAGTCCAACAGCAAGGATCAACACCAAGAATAACAAGGGTCGACACTAAATTTCATAACACAATCCAGTAGCAAGGGTTGACACCAAGAATAACAAGGGTCGATACTAAATTTCGCAACACAAAGTTCAAACTTCCAGTAAACAAAAGGGTCGACACCTAGTTACGAAAGGGTCGACACCAGGAACACTTGGAAATTAACTCAAAGAAGAAAAGAGAGCAACGGGTCGACACCCAATCTGGAGGAGTCGACACCCATAAATTTGGGTTTAAAAAACCCAGCCGCCCAATCAAATCTAGACTGACACAACTCATTTCTTAGCTGCTTTTTCTGATCTATGTGCAGAATAAGTCATCATTTCTGATCATTGAGTAGACTTTTCTAACATTATATCTTCTACCAAGAATTGACTTATGAGGTTAAGCATTTAATGAAAAGTTTGTGCATTTTAATGAAGCTCCTCTCCCAAAGACCTGATTACAGTCTGTATACACCCATGCCCTGATCAATACAGCTAGAAGATATCCTCCATGATTTGCTCCAACGGCTAGAAGATTCATCTCTACTTCTCTCCAACAGCTAGAAGCCATTAATGCTATAAAGAAGAAGCTTTCCATGTTCGAAAGATACAACTTTCCAACACAAGAACACTAGAGCGTTCAAGAGCTTTTATTATACTTCATTGTACTTCCACTTTCATATCTGAGTGAGTTTTAAATTCCCTCTATGCTTATACTTTCATAGCTATCTTTTGAGAGAGAAAATTTGTAAAAGATGACAGTTATACCTCTTATTCTTATTCCTTATTTTTTGAGTGAAACACTTGTAAAGTGAGACATTTAGTTAAGAGGTCTTCAACAAATAAAAGTCAGTCATTTGTAAACATCCACAAGCTAGGTGAAGCTTGGTGGTGCATTGATTTGATTCATAGTGAAGAAATTCTTAAGGAGGTATCTTGAGGACTGGACGTAGGCCGATGAGCCGAACCACTATAAATTCTTGTGTTTGAGCTCTTCTTTCCTTCTTCTTTATTTTCTGTGTATTAATTGATTGCCTGCTGCATTTACTTACTTGATTAATTGCAATCAATTTTCTGTTCATATTTTTTAATTACCCAATTCACTCCCCTCTTGGGTTGCCTTCCTGGGTAACATGACAAAATTTGTTGATGTCATACCAAAAAATGACAAAATTGTCCATTAATTACTTTATCTATTCAAATAAGAAATTCTACTCACATCCCCTAAAGTTTTGCATATATATTATCAAAAACTCATTTACCATTATTTAATAAAATTCTTAAATTTCATACAATATTAAATAAAAATTTTAAATTGTTAAGACATTATTAAATCATTTAATGCCAAAAAAAAAATCTTAATTTTTATTGATAAAATATTAAAAAATTAATAATCTTTTAAAATTAATGTTAGATAACATCTTCATAATTTAATATAAGACTTATTTCGCACATAAATAACCTAAACTTTATTATTTTAAGTAATGCATTTATTATTTGAATTTTTTTTAAAGTTAAAATAAATAGATTTATTTTTTCCCTTGCAATTTGCATACTTATCCATTCATATGTAAAAAAATTATTATTTTATTTTTTCTCAATCATATATTATTCTCAAATTTTAATTTTTATCTTTGTGTCATTAAACATTTAGTTATGCATATTCAAAAAAACGCAGTTTAATATTTCTTACATGATTAAAAAAATTTAAAATAAAAATAGAAGTAAAAAAAATTTAATCGCCTCACAATAAATTAAAATTAGTTAATAGGGAGTAAAAGATTAGGAAATCATTTGAGAATAATAAACAATTCAAACAATTTGTCATTTCTTAAGCCTAAAATTAAAATTAATCTTTACTTGAATGGAGAAATTATTTGAGAATAATAAAATACTTAATTAATTTGTTATGTATGATACTTAAAATCTATTTCTCCATCTTTATTTATCTCATTTCAACTATCTTTATTAAATTAAATCTTAAATTTTTTTTGTCACCTTTATTAATGGTTCAATTTGTATTTTATCTTTTGTTTATAAAAGTTCAAAAACTTGTTGTGGAAAAAATAGAGTCAAGAAATTACATTTACATTTTAAAAAAATTATGAAAAATAAATAATAATTTCATATATATTTAATAGGGTAAATTAAGTTACATTTTTTTTTTTTTTCTTTAGATAGTGTTTTATTTTATTGTGTGTTTAAATTAATATTAGAGTCTAATTTTTCAGTCTTGTCAATAAAATTATATGAGTATTAGATATAAGGAAGAAGTAAAATTAGATAATTTAAATAATAACATTTTTCTATAAATAATAATAGAGCAAAATAAAGGTAAGAAATTAAAAAATAAAGTTAAAATTTAACCATTAATGAAGGTGAGAAATTAATTTTAAGATTTAATTTAATAAAAATAGTTTAAATGAGAAAAATAAAGATGGAGAAATATATTTTGAGTATCATACAACAAATTAATTGAGTATTTTATTATTCTAAAATAATTTTTCCATTCAAGTAAAGATCAATTTTATTTTTAGGTTTAAGAAATGAAAAATTATTTGAATTGTTTATTATTTTCAAATGATTTCTTAATCTTTCATTTTCTAGTAACTACTTTTAATTTATTGTGACACGATTTTTTTTACTTCTACATTTATTTTTTAATTTTTTTAATCATGTAAGAATAACTTGCATTTTTTTTATAAATATGTATCGACTAAAAATTTAATGACTGAAAGAAAAAAAATTAAAATTTGTTAATAATATCTTAACAATTTAGGGATAAATATTTTTCTTACATATGAATAACTAAGTAGGACAAATAGCTAGTAAAAAAATTTTAATCCATTTGTTTCATCTGAAAAATAAAAATAAAAAGAAAAGAAAAAAGAAATTTAAATAATAAATACATTAATTAAAATTGGTATATATTTCTTTGTTTATACAGTGTAAAATAAGTCTTATAAGTGTTGTATTAATCATAAGAATCTTATATTAAACCATTAGGATATTAAGTTAAAATATGTATAAATCTTTAATAATATATATACTATACAAAATCTCAAGAGAGATAAGCGAAATTTTTTATTTAAATAGCTTATTAGTTTAAAGAGGCAATATGATCATTTTGGATTGAAAAATAATGACGTTTGTGCCAAGTTAACAGATTGAGAGAATTTTAATATTATCAGTAAAAATATAGGGGGTTTATGAAATTATTAAAATCACAAGGGAGATCCCTATATTTGTTATAAACTTGTTTTGAGAAGTAAGTTAAAAATTGACTTTTTAATTTTTTTTTAAAAATATGTAAAAAAATAAAAAATAATAATATAATCTAAAAAAGTCAAAAAAAAAAACTACTTTTAAACGAATGGAAAATGCCTCGTAGCTCGATTTATTGAGGCTCGAGTGACTCGAAAAGTGTTCTCTCTCCTCTCCTCTCCTCTCTATCTCTATCTCTCCTCTCCTCTCATCTCCTCTCATTTCTATCTCTTTTTCCTCTTCTCTCCATTCAAACACTTCAACCTTCTCTCTCTCTCTCTAGCCAACACTGGTATCTCTCTCTCTATTTCTCTCACACCATCTTAATCTCCTTCTTGTTATAACAATTCCTTCATTTTCCTTTGTTAATTTTAGTGTACAATGTTCATCTTTGAGTGCTTGGATTGTGATGATTTCTTCTTCTTCTTCTTATTCTTCTCTCTCTCTCTCTCTCTCACTTTTGATTACTACTTCCTTTTGATTCATTTCTTCTTCTTCTTCTTTTCTTCTTTTTTTTTTTTTTTTTTTTCTAATCTGGGTTTGAATGATTTTATTCTTTTTGAGCTTCAAAAGGAAGTGAGCTTTGGTATTAGAGAAGAAGATTACATGTTCATGATGTGTTAGGTCGTAATGATGATGAAAATGACCAGATAAAGAGATTAGGTAAAGCAAAAAATAAAAGAAAAAAAGCAGTCTTGAAGAAAAGATGCCCCATTTGATGTCTATTGTTGATTGTAATTGTCAATAAGAGAGAAATAAAGAGAGAGAGAGAGAGAGATAAAAGAGTGTAAAACTCTTCCTTCTTTTTGTAATTTTTTTTCTACCACACGCTTCATGTCCTTTTCCTTGGTCCTAATATGCCTCGAAGAATACTACTGTTTTTTGTTGCTTGGTTCAGAGTGAGTGATTTTTTAAGGGTTTGCTCTGTTTTGCGTCTTTTTTTCCCTCTTCTGATAAGCCTTTCATTTTTCTAGTTTTGTCAACAAAAGGGTGTGAAAATGCCTATGTATCAGCCATTTGGTCGTCGGAGAGATGGGGATGTGAAGTGCGATGTCTTGGATTTGGAAACCGCCGTGAAATATGAGATTTTAGGAGGCGGAGCCAAGGCTATCTGTAGCGGCGCCGCCATGGTGAGAAACTCGATTTTAGCCGCCATCACCGTCGCAAATCCCTCAACTCACTAGCGTCACCATTATTATCGCTCGCGATCCTCCTCTGTGTGTATATACAGATCTTTCTCCTTATCTTCTTCTTCTTCTTCTCTCTCTCTCTCTCTCTCTCTCTGTGTTGTTTTTTTTGTTTTGTTCATCAATGAATTCTCTCTTCTCTCTTCCCCAAACCTCACATGCTTCAAAGAGGTAAGGCATTATTCTTCACCTTTATCTTTCTCTCTCTCTCTCTCTCTCTCTCTCTCTGTTCCTCTTCTCTCTCTTCTCTCTTTCTCTCTAGCCTCTCTATTTCAGGGAGAAAAGGGAAAACAAAAAAAAGGATGCCAAAACGACATCATTTTGGCACTCGAGCCATTCAAGCTAGCTCATTTTTGAGCTATGTAGCAGAGTTTTTACCGAATTACCAAAACAAGCATCATTAATTTCCCAAAAGGAATTCTCGTGGTACGATATATATATATCAACAATGATAGAGATCTTCAATTTTGGGGATCCCTATGTGTGACAACCCTCACCTCTAATTAGCGTTAAACTGTGATAAGCATGATAAGTAATTGATTAAGATGAAATCATGAATTGATTGCATGAGTGTGTTGCTTTAACTGCATTTCTATCTATTTGTCATTAGATGATCTGTTCATGTTTTGATTTCGAACTACGAATTGAAAGCCTTATTGGCGACCGATTCAGAAATTGATTGGTGTTTCATGCTAATTAGGAATAGTAGAATTTTATGGTAGGTTTAATTAAAATTTGATTTGGAATGATTAAATTAGAATAAATAGTGTTAAATTACATTAGTTAAGTTTATTACATAATTGCCATTGAGTGGATTAGTTCAAGACCAATCCTTTTCACACTTTATACATGTTTGACACACCACTCTTCAACCATCTTCTAGACCAAACCGTGAGAGAGAGAGAGTCGGAGGAAAATTGATTCATCAAGAGTTTGGCTTGAAATTTAGAAGAGATTGAAGGAGACTTGAGGAATTAGGCTTCTTCATTTGGAATTCAAGACTTAAGGTAGGAAATTCATTCTCTTGATTATGAATTTAAGTTGTTACATGCATGGTTCATGGGAAAATTGGTGATTAGAGTCAAGAATTAGCTTAAAGTGTTGATTTGAGAGTGAATTCATGCATGCATGTCCATATCATAGAGTTTGAAGTTATTTTTCGTGAAATTCTTACATGCATGTTCATATTTTAGTTGTGGTCCTAGAATTCACCATGTTTTAGAATTTAATCTTGCATTTGATAATGTTTTGGAGCATTAGAGTTCATGAGAAGTCATGCATGTTATGTTCTTGCATTGTTCATGAAAGTTTCATTGGAATTGTGTTCAATTGGCATACTTTTGGGCTTTGATTTTATAAAATGATCTTCAAAACATGTTGTATTATGAGTTTCTAAGTGTTTTCCAGAAAATTGGCCCAGAAAATTCGAGTTTGAAGCTTTAAAGGTTGAGTTTTGTACTTGAGGATCAATCTGGAAATTCCAGATTTTTGATCCACGCTCAAGCGGAGGACTTCACGCTTGAGCGTACACTGTGAGTACATGCACTTCTGGTCAAGCTTCGAGAGTCACGCTCGAGCATGAAATGCATATGCCCAGAAGTTCATGTGTTTTGATGTCCGCTCGAGCGAGGTGATCTGCGCTCGAGCGAGGTGATCTGCGCTCGAGCGAGGGTCTGAGTCTCACGCTCGATCGTGGGTCAAGCGTCCATCGAGCATGAAAAACGTGCAACCAGTACTTTTTCATGAGTTTGCAGTCTGCTCAAGCGAGGGAAGTCATGCTTGAGCGGAGCTTCATTGTCTGCATGTCTGCTCAAGCAGAGAAAGCCACGCTCGAGCGAGATCCCTGTTTTCAGCAAATTTTGAAAAATGTTTTAAAGGACATCTTTGCATCCTCATTCTATCCTAGGCATTCCTAGGCCATGTTTAAGGCATATTAATGAGGATAATGTTATAGAACCACACCAAGTCAAGATAGGGGCTAAGTTATTAATCCCAAGTGTGTAACTTAGTGTGTGTTCATTCTGCAACTATGTAGGGTTGGCACCCGAGGACGCTGATTAGCCTGTTTATAGCCCAGTAATCTGTGAGTAATAATGTTGTAAAGCTATGTTCAATTATTATTATTTTCTGAATGATTAACTGTACTGCTTTCTGAAATGATATTGTTTACTGAATGAATGTTTGTCCTAATTTATGAACTGTACTCGTGGCATCCATAGCAACTGACTGTTACTGTTACTACTATTGTTACAGGATCTCTGTCAGTTCTAATGTTTGGAACTACTACTGTTTACTGTTCTGATGGCCATCAACTGACTGTTCGGTCTATTAAGACCTACTGTACTGTTTTGCTATTGGATGTACCACGTATGACTACTATGATTTCTGATTGACTGATATGGCATGAAATATGAGCCACTGATTGAATAACTGATCTACTGATGCAAATGACTGTTTTAATCACTGAAGGGACATTCATTCTTAACCCTTTTACACGTTTGTTATTCACTACGCTTTAGCTCACTGTTTATGCTTATATGTAGGTGGCCAGGCACCAGACCGAAGCGAGATGCGTCGAGTTAAGCTTTTGTTTTGTCTAGCCAACCGTTGTGCCTCACCCCGAGGTTTCGAGTCTTCTCAAGCCAAGGCTATTTTGGGGTGTCTTAGATTCACCCTTTTGTCTCTGTTTTGTAATGAATACTTAAGACTCTTGACTATACAGTTATGGTGAAGGGATTGGATCCCTAACCTGTATGTTACGTGTATCTAATATTGTGGGGGCCGAATATTGGGAATCGTAGAGACTCCGGATAATCGGACTTGGGAGAGTCGGAACTCGTGGCACTCGGCATCGGCTCGCAAGCTCGAATCCAACTTTACTCGGCCAAATAGCCGATTAAGCAAGGGGCCGAGTAAAGAGCGGTCTACTACAAAATGTGCCAAATATGGAGTTGGAAATGGACCTAATCCCGAGGCCCATGGAAGAAAAGATATAAATAGAAGAACATCAGCCAGAAAGAGGTATGTGATAATTGTTGTGCTTAACTTAGAATACAAGCATTCTTGAGTGTGGAAACTGACTTGTCCGTCGAAGTGCTAATTCTGGCACCCCCGTCCGGAGCGTTTATTCCTTTTCAAGTGACTATCAGCGAATCACGAGCATCCCCCAAGATTAAAAGAGTATTTCCAAACCACTTCTCCACAATTGGCGCCGTCTGTGGGAATACTCAAACACATCCATGGCAGGCGTAACGGAAGATCCTCCGATAGTCACTTATGAAACCACGCAGCGAGACGACCTCGCTCCATCAAACATGCTTGGACCGGAGACCATCCCCATAAGACACGCTCCGAACTTCGCCTCACCCTCGACTACAGAGCATGAAGCAATACAAGCGATCGTGGAACAAGCAAAGCAAAACGAACAAAGATTGGAGAACATGATCGCAGAGAATGAACGTCTCCGTCAAGATTTGGCCTTGGAGGTGGCAAAGTTCAAACAAGCTGCATACCAAGGCCCGGAACGACCCGTGAGGGCAGCTGGTCGACGATCTCAAGCCCGACAACAAGATACTGATAGCAACTCGACCCATTGTCCTCGGAGCCCAAGAAGAAGGGACGATCTGAAATTTCCAGTTCTTCTGAAGAGAGTCCCCGTACAAGGCGTAAGCGAAGAAGAAATAGTTCGGATGAAGATCAACACGATCCTTTTGTACGACGAATTGCAAAGACAGTGCTATTCAAGAAATTTAAAGCACCGTCGTTCACCTTGTACGACGGTGAATTGGTGCTAGATGGCCGGCTACAACAGTACGTCCGAAAAGGCAACCCAACCAAAGCAATAGCCTTGAGACAGGATTCACATTCGCTCCGCTTGATCCACATGATATACAGCCTGCCAATGTTATCGGCGGTGTACACGATTCAGTCGAGGTCTAACCCTCAAGAGCAACTCACTTCGACTAAACGGCCCCATGAAGCCGGGGTTATCACTTTTGATAATTCGGATTTGGCCGGAGTAACACTGCCCCACATTGATCCCTTGGTAATTGAGTTACGCGTAAACCGATTCATAGTTGAGCGCGTACTCATTGATCCAGGGAGCACATCGGAGATTATGTACTACAAGACATTCACCAAACTCGGCTTCTCTGAATCGGATCTCTCTCCAGCCCCGTATCCACTATTCGGCTTCAATGCCAATCCAGAGTACCTGTTGGGGAAAATCAGACTTCCCGTTCGAGCAAGTTCCCGAACAGTGGATGTAGGATTCTTGGTCGTCAAGCTGCCGTCGCCGTATAATCTCATCATGGGGCAATCCTGGTTGCACACTATGCGAGCCGTGCCAAGCACCTATCATCAGCTGCTCCGCTTCCCGACAGAACGCGGTATTGAGCAAATCCGTGGCTCCAAGAAATCAGCATAGGCATGTTATCTCCTTGCTGAGAAAACGCCAAAGGAACTACAAGTGAATTCTATTGAGATGCCGGATCGAGAAAGCCTCAACGATGTTGGGCGGCTCTCAAATGAAAAGGCCACGGAAGGCTTAGAACGAGTTGAAATCGATGGAAGCCCAGACAAGTTCTTCATGGGCGGCGCCTCTTTGAGTCAGGCCGACAGACAGCAGCTAATATCTTTCCTACTCAGCAACCTCGATGTCTTTGCATGGACTCCGTACGAGATGCCGGGTATAGATCCGTCCGTTTCGCAGCACTATTTGAATGTCAATCCTAAGTGCAAGTCGATCATTCAGAAAAGCCGGCAGTCAGCCGCAGAGCACACTGCCGCCGTTGTTAAAGAGGTTGACAGGCTGCTTGACGCCGGGGCAATTAGGGAGGTGACCTACCCTACATAGCTCTCTAATACAGTGGTGGTGAAGAAGAAAAATGGAACTTGGCGAGTGTGCGTCGATTTCACAGACCTAAACAAAGCCTGCCCAAAGGATTGTTTTCCTCTTCCCAAGATAGACTAGCTTGTAGATGCTACGGCGCGCCATCAGCGTATGAGCTTCCTTGATGCCTACAGAGGTTATCATCAAATCGCTATGTATCCGGAGGACCAAGAGAAAACTGCATTTCTCACCCCAAGAGAAACCTATTGCTATAAGGTAATGCCTTTTGGGCTGAAGAATGCAGGGGCAACCTACCAGAGACTGGTCACTACCATGTTCAAGGAGAAACTCGGCAAAACTATGGAAGTGTACATTGATGATATGGTGGTCAAGTCCAAAGAAGAACAGAATCATATAGCCGATCTAGAAGAGACATTCGGCATCCTACGCAAATATGAAATGAAGTTGAACGCTTCCAAATGTGCGTTTGGTATCGACTTTGGCAAATTCTTGGGCTACATTGTCAACCACAGAGGAATCGAAGCCAACCCAAGGCAAATCACAGCAATCCTGGAGCTCGGCTCCCCTCGTTCAGTAAAGGAGGTTCAAAAGTTGATGGAGATGGCTGCCGCACTCAACAGGTTTATCAGCCGGTCCACAGATTGCTGCCGACAATTCTTTCATACACTATGGCAGGGCAAGGTTTTTGAATGGTCCGACGAGTGCGAAGCCGCTTTCAACGGCCTAAAGACCTACCTCCGCTCAGTACCACTCCTGACAACACCCTCTGCGGGCGACCCGCTCATTTTGTATCTGGTAGTTTCTGACCGAGCCATCAGCGCCGTATTGATAAAGGAAGAACTGGGGGAACAGCGGCCAGTGTATTATGTGAGCAAGGCAATGGTTGACGCCGAAACAGGCTACCTTCCGCTGGAAAAGCTCATCCTAGCCCTAGTTATGGTGGCAAGGAAGCTCATGCATTACTTCCAGGGGCATAGCATTGGGGTACTAACAGATTATCCCCTCCGATCAGTACTGCGCAGTGCGGAAGCATCTGGACGTATTTCAAAGTGGGCTCTGGAACTTGGCCAGTACGATATTCAATTTCTACCCAGAACCTCAATCAAAGGCTCGCTACTGCGATTCATTGCAGTATCTAGTTCAACCAGTGTTCGTCCCTCTCCTCTGCTGTTAAAGAACAATTTGTTTGACATTCGCCCTCGCCCCAAGATAGTCCAAACCGAATCTGAATACGAATAAGTGGACCCACTGGCATGAACT
Source organism: Camellia japonica (assembly GCA_030407325.1). Taxonomy (NCBI): domain Eukaryota; kingdom Viridiplantae; phylum Streptophyta; class Magnoliopsida; order Ericales; family Theaceae; genus Camellia; species Camellia japonica. The sequence continues at coordinate 38,946,648 of JAPPVO010000017.1, forward strand.
CACCTCATTTATTCGTAGGTATGCAGCGACCCCGAGGCAATTTCATTAACGCTTTTGACAGTCTCCAAACGACGGACATTATAGGTGAATGCCTTCAAGTCCATGTACTGGCTGGGGTAAGGACAGATTTAGTAATCTAACCGGTCGAGCGTCTCGGCCCCATGCCGATTGATATGTGCCATAGCCACTTCATGCACTAATTTTTGGCTTGCTAAAATGGCCTAATTATCTAAACGGCAATTATAGGTGAATGCCTTCAAGTCCATGCACTGGCTGGGCAATGGTAGATTTATTAATCTAACCGGCCGAGCATCTCGGCCCCATGCCGATTGATATGTGCCACAGCCACTTCATTCACTAATTTTTGGCTTGCTAAAACGGCCTAATTATCTAAACGGCAATTATAGGTGAATGCCTTGAAGTTCATGCACTGGTTAGGGCAAGGGCATATTTATTAATCTAACCGGCCGAGTATCTCGGCCCCACGCCGATTGATATGTGCCACAGCCACTTCATGCACTAACTTTTGGCTTTTTAAATGGCCTAATCATATAGTCGGCAAATATACAGAACGGTTGATCTAAAACAGCAACAAAACAATACCATTCATTAAATACAGCAAAGAACAAAATGAATTTTCATTAAGTAAATTGGGCACAAATTGTAGCCATTTTACATATGAAAATTACTAAACAAAAAGTTGAAAACATACACGCAAATCCTAAAACAAAAACAAGAGCCGCTCAAATTAGTCCTCGGAGTCAGACTCCAACGGCTCAACATCCACTTGTTCGTATGGAATTGGCGTAGCCAATGTTACATCGGCAGCAGCAAGGGCTTTGAGCCAGCCGTGTTTGATTCCCCGATTTTCAAATTTGGGGACTTCGTCTACGTATTCATCAAAAGCAGATTTTTTCCCGGCATCGAATGCGCTAGAAGCCTTCAGATCGGCTGTTTCCTTCGCCGCCTTTATTTCTTCCAACTCAGCCTCTAATTTAGAGATCGCCTCCCAGGCTAATTTAAGTGCGTCATCGCTCGCATCCGCCCTCTTCTCGGCGACTGATCTCAATTCTTCAGCATTGCAAGCTCTCTCCACCTCGAACTCGGCCCTACTCATTTGGTCGTCAACCTCCGCTCGTAAACGGCCAATATGCTCGACGGCATCGTGATGATGACGGCCCATCTCGGCTATCCTTCCGACGGCCTGCAAAACAGGAAATTTAGACCAAAACAATATACGCGTAAAGTGAAAAGACAGTCAAGATATATACCAAAAGAGCCGATTACGCGGCCAACGCAATTGCAACCAGATCCGGCTCCACCTGAAAAGCCGCCTTGTTAGCAGGCAGTGAAACGGATGTAGCCATGCCGAGTGCGACCGTTGGATCTTTGATTACCGAAGCATCGGAGGAGATCGGCATATTATTTATCTTTAGCTGAATAACAAAAGGTGCAATCACATTCGATCCTTGCAAACGAGGTCATTTGTCGGCGCGGTCTTCTTTTGAGCCAGCCTCAACCTCGGCAGTGCGCTTCTCCACCCTTTGCTCAACTTCTACACTTGCCTGCACAAAAGGTTCCGCCTCGACACTCCTATTTTTTGCCGTTCCCTCCTCAATAATAGGCAAAGAGGATTGGGACTCGCCAGTAGGTGAGGGCTGAGAGTCGGCAGCCCGAATGGCTGTAACAACCCCGACCTCTGATTAATGTTAATCCGTATTTAATTATGCCTAACAGTAATTTAGGAGGGATTTGGAATTAATTTGCATGTGCCTTGCATTATTTTTGTGTCTCTATCTGTTCGATGTAGAAAGGTCTGTTCATGTTTTAGTTTCGAATTGCGAATTGAAAGCCTTATCGGCATCCGAATCGGAAATTGACTTGATTTATGTGCTAATTAGGATTTATAGAATTTTATGGTAGGTTTAATTAAAATTCGGTTCGGAACGATTAAATTTGATTAAAATAATGTCGTTTGTTTATTTTTGAGTAATTGCCACTTATTAGGCAAATTGAACCCCACTCACCGTTTTATTCATTTTTTTCTTTTGATCACACTTGAGCTATGAGAGGAAGAAAACGTGAGGGAGAGTGAGAGAAGAGAGAATTGGTGTGGAGCTTGGAGATTGAATTCACAAGAGGGAAATTGCTAGGAAAACTTAGAAGATCACTCAAGACCATCTCTAGCATAAGGAATTGAGATCCCTAGGTAAGAATGTTAACCTCTAGCCTTGAAGTTTGGTTGATTAGAACATGAAATTAATGGTGTTAGGTGAATTAACATGTGAATTGAACTAAAGGATGGGAACTAAGAGTGAATTCATGCATGCATGCATGTTTCATGGCATTTTGGAGATTGATTTTCAAGAATTTCTTCACTGCATGTGTTGAGTCCATTCTAATTTTGGAAACACAATGAGTTTCATGTGATTTGGTAGCTTTTGATCATATTTTGGAAAGCCTTAGCTCAAAAAGGTACATGCATGTGAGGTTCATAAATTGATTTTGAATTTAAGTTGAGTTTGTGCACAATTGATATCCTTTTGGGCCATGATTTCTTGAAATAATCCTTTAAACATGTTGTTCTATGAGTTACTAAGTGTTTTTCCAAAGTTTTGGGCCTAGAAAATTGAGTTTGATGCTTCAAAGGTCGATTTTGAGCTTGGAGATCAAATCTGGAATTTCCAGAAATTTAATCCACGCTCGAGCGTGGAACTCTACGCTCGAGCGTGCACTCTGAGTACGTGCACTCTGCTCGAGCGACGATGTTTATGCTCGAGCGTGAAATGCATATACCCAGAAGTTCTTGTGTTTTGCAGTCCGCTCGAGCGAGGGAATTCACGCTCGAGCGAGAGTCTGAGTCTTACGCTCGAGCAAAGGTCGAGCATTCGTCGAGCGTAAAAATCATGCATCCAGCACTTTTTCATGAGTTTACAGTCCGCTCGAGTGAGAAAAGTCACGCTCGAGCGGGGCTTCATTGTCTGCATGTACGCTCGAGCGAGGAAAGCCACGCTCGAGCGTGGACCTTATTTTCAGTAAATTTTGAGAAATGTTTTTCAATGCATTCTTGCATCCTCATTTCATCCTAGACATTCCTAGGCCATGTTTAAGACTCCATAATGAGGATTGAAGGTTAGAAACACACTAAGAACCAATGACGTAAGTTTTGTAAAATTAGAACGTGTGTTTCAAGTGTATGTCTGTTATGTGCTATGTAGGTCACGTGTCGCGTACTGTTTGACCAATCTGCTCCGTCTGTCTGTCTCAAGGCCAACAGTGAGTAATAACTTAGTAAAGTTATGTTCAACTGTATTTATTTTCTGTGTAACAAATGAGATCTATTTCCTGAAATGGTATGTTCTGTACAATGAATAATTGTCCAATTTCTGTTATGTATTCGTGACATCCTTAGTATCATGTGATATCTGTTGGCTGTTACCCCGTATCGGAGGTTCCTTTATGGAACTTAAATCTGTCAGCACTCTGTTATCCGTATCGGAGGCCCCGTCATGGGGGCTCAGCGTATCTCTGCTCTGTTACCCGGATCCGGAGGTTCCTTTATGGAACTGGTCATTCGTGACCCTCACGTGTCTGCATCTGTTCTGTATCTGCTCCGTTAATGCTAATGGATGTATCACGTAAACTTAAGCATGCCTTATGATTTCTGTATGTGATCTGGACAAATTATGAATTTGACACAAATCTGAATTATGATTTCTGAATCTGTACGGACTCATTCATTGAAACCCCTTTACTCTGTTATTATTCATTGGGCTTTCGCTCACAGTTTATATTATGTATGTAGGTGAGCCGGCGCATGACCAGGGCCAGAGTTGACGGCCTTCGTTTCTATTTTGTTTTGTCAGCCAACCGCTGTGCCTCCCGAGGAGGTTCCGATTGAAGTCCAGTTTTATGGCTGTTTTGTACTTATGTTGGTTCCTGTCTGTTTTGTAAAGTCAGATCTTGGGAAATACACTCTTGTAAATGTTTTGTAAATATGGTATCTTGGACCGGCATGCTTATGTATATATATAAGTTTTGAAATCTACTGTCTCATGTACGTTACCACAGCTCATTAGACATTGTCTATTTTGTATTATTGCTTCTGCAGCCCCTTATTATGTGCTTATCTGTTCAGAGGCCTTTGGTAATCCACGGATTACTGGCCGGTTACGATGCCTAACCTATAGGGGCGGGTTTGGGTCGTGACAATGGCCTTCGCCCTTCTCCACGCGGCTATCCTTTCCACCTTCGCCTTCTTGGCAAGTTTAATGAGGCTCAACCCAGCCATATCTTCTGTGTACGTGCCGGGAAGATCCTCCAGACCGTGAAAAATATCGTCAAGTGGAAGGTTCTCTCAACCTGAAGTAGATGGAGGATTAACCGAATTAAGGCCGGCTTCCTCGAATGCTAACTTCAAAGCCTCGTCGACCTCGGCTTCAGATTGGTCTGACTCGACGACCTCAGCTACTTCCGGTCACTCCGAATCTAATCCCCCAACACCGACTTGCCTTAAATTTTTGAAATCAGTCAAGATAAGGGCGGTAAGAAACTCTTCACCCTTCGGAATTTGGATGTTTTCCGCCGCCGAAAAGGTTGTATAAGTCGGCTCGTAGCAGAGCAGAACGTGGGCCGCCCTCTCCTGTTTCTGAAGACTCGGCCGGCCGAAATACTTGAGCGCAGCCTGGATGTCCGAAAGGACGGCGCTGTCGGTTGAGATCAAGACTTTCTTCAAATCGTTTCCTGCAAAAACAAAACCATGAGGTCCCGAAAATCAAGCTTCATAGATTATAACAAAAAGGAAATAATTAAAAGAAGATACTCGGCCACCTGGTTCGCCCCTTCGCCTAGGAATATGATCAAGGCGGTTCTCGCCTTCGTTAAATTCCTAGGTTCCTTGGACAACGACCATAACATCGTCGACTCGCTTCCCAGAGCTGGAAAGCATGGTCACTAGTTGATGGTCGGTGTCTTTCGCCCTAAAGAAATAACGCCCGTGCCGACCAGAAGACTTGGCCAAGGCGTAGCAATGCCGAATAGCGGGAATGCCAAGGCTAAGCCCGCGGCGATGGTTCAGTGCGATGATCCCCATCACGATCCTAAAGAAGTTGACATTGGGTTAGGAAATGATTAAGCCCCAATGGCAGAGCACGACCCTAAGGAGTGGGTAAAGGGGGAAACGGACTCCACCCTCTGCGATTGATAAGAGAGGGAAGACGATCGTGGTTTCATCAACCCTCTCCATATCGAGGGTGCCGTCTGTCACAAGTGACAGACGGACGTCATCAAGAATGGAGAAATGACGTCGGAAGCCAGAAATTCGATCCGATGAGAGGAGATCTTTTAAATGTTTTGGCATTTCCCCCAACCAATAGGAATATGCTAAGCTAAAAAACAAAGCAAGGAAAGAGATTCAAAGCAGAGAATGAGAGAACTTATAAGAGGCGAAGAAGATAGAGAAAAGAGGGAAGTTGCAAAGGTAATTCGGGAGGCAGTCCAGCGACGAGCATCTAAAAGCGTGTATGCATTTGAAAAGACGTCGAAATTTTAAATCACAATAAATAGAAGTGTACGAAGAGGTGGGAAGTTGAAATGATAACCGAGAAGCGTGTGTTCAGACATTTGCGTTGGAATACGGTCAACCGTCGAATTTCGGCTCTGACTTTTCGAGTTCGAAGCCAAACACTCCAGCCAACTGTTGTTAGTGGAGTGCTTGGGGGGCAATTGTTGGGGCCGAATATTGGGAATCGTAGACATTCCGGATAGTCGGACCTGAGAGAGTCGAAACTCGTGGCACTCGGCATCGGCATCGGCTCGCAAGCTCGAATCCAACTTTACTCGGCCAAATAGTCGATTAAGCAAGGGGCCAAGTAAAGAGCGGTCTACTACAAAATGTGCCGAATATGGAGTTGGAAATGGACCTAATCCCGAGGCCCATGGAAGAAAAGATATAAATAGAAGAACATCAGCCAGAAAAAGGTATGTGATAATTGTTGTGCTTAACTTAGAATACAAGCATTCTTAAGTGTGGAGACTGACTTGTCCGTCGGAGTGCTAATTCCGGCACCCCCGTCCGGAGCGTTTATTCCTTTTCAGGTGACTATCAGCGGATCACGAGCGTCCGTCCCCAGGATTAGAAGAGTATTTCCAAACCACTTCTCCACAGATATGTATATATGTTTATGGTTATGATGTGGACTAGTCTATAAAAGTTTTTTTCCATTCAGATTTTCAAAGCTCATTGGACATCTTTTATTTACTGTTTGGCTTCCGCCAGCCCCTTACTCTGTATTACTGTCATTACTGTTAAGCAGGCCTTTGATAATCACGGATTACTGGCCGGTTACGATACTAAACCCTTAGGGGCGGGTTTGGGTGGTGACACTATGACCCTAAAATGATTTGGATCACTTATGTGAGAGAGATAGGAAAAAAATACAAATATATGAGTGATCCAGATCATTTTATGGGTTATGGAGTCCCCAAATTTAGGGGTCTCAATTATTTTTGTATATATATATATACAAAATATTTTGAAATTCCAATTTGTGAGCTCTAATAGCTTTAATGGGGGTGACCCAACTATAATGTGATATTTTAGCCTTGATTTTTTTTTTTTTTTTGAGTTATCAGCTCAAGAGCTCTACTTTTAGAGCTACCAATCACTACAGATATATATATATATATAGGGGTATTTTGAAAAATTAGTTAAAAATTAATTTTTTGATTTTTTTAATCTATTTTATCTTTTTATAGATAAATTATATGAAAGGCGATATGACTTAAAATAAGTTAAAATTTTTTAACCAACCTCTCAAAACAATACATATTTAAAAATAAAAAGCGCTCCATAAAAATTAAAAAAAAAAAAAAAAGCATCTGAGCCTCTGAGTTGTTGCCGTACAGAGCAAACCTCTCTCTCTCTGTGCAAATCAGATTCACTTTATTTCTCTACTTCTTAGAGCATCTCCAATGGTTTGCCATTGGAGCTGCCATTGCTATAACATAGTAGTTCTGTTAAAAAATGATACTCCAATGGTTGAATATGGCAGCTGCCAAATTTGAGAAATGACAAAGTTTGTGTCAAATTTGTCACAACCTTTGGTAGCTACCATTTGTGCCAACTTAGCAAAAACCAACTGTTTCCCTCCCTCCCTTCTAGCAATTGTTTCACCATTTTTTTTATCAGAATTCACCAAATTGTTTTTCAATATTTTTTTTAATTTACCCAAAATCAGCAAATTTTTTTTATTTTTTATTTTTTTACAGAATCAACAAAATCAACAACAATCAATAAATCACTCTCAAACAAATTAATAAATCTCAACAAAATCAACAATAATCAATAAATCGATCTGTAGTTGTGAATCTTCAAAATCACTCTCGAACAAGAAAAGTGAAGAAAAGGTACTTGTGATGATCAGAATGAGGAATGAGCAATATTGATGGACTGATGGACTGTAGTTGTGAATCGAACTCCTGCTTGGTTTGATGATCAGAACTCCTGCTTGGTCTGATGGACTGATGATCGAAACTCCTGCTTGGTTTGAAATACTCAACCCCAGTTGATGCGTGGTCAATTGGTTGTATATTTGCCAAGAAGGTGACCCAGCAGCCTCTGCTCATTGGTACTTGCAAGATTAACATATTGATTGAAATGTTTAGGTATTATAAACCTTAAGCACACAAACTGAAATAGGCAAGTCTATCCATCGCCACAACCGTGGACTCCGACACCAATTCCTCTCTCTTCTCCAATCGGTCCCTTTCTCATCCCTAATCGCCTCTCCAAAACCCCAAACACCGACCCCCAATTCAAAGATAGAGAGAAGTAAGAGAGGGTTTGATGGTAGTGAGATACGGTTTGATGATCAAAATGAGGAATATAGAGAGAGAAGAGAGAGAGTGATGGAGTGATGGTAATGTCTTGGAATGAGAGATATGTTGATAAGGTTTCATCTCAACCGTTGGATATATATAATCCAACAATGATGGTACTTTTTGGGAATGTATAACATGAGCCAACGGCTCTATTTTAATTTGCAATGTCATATTTTATTTTATAATGAAATTTCATATTTGTTTTTATTTTTTATTTTTAATGTAATTGTTAATATAATTTAATGTTTTCATAATGAAAAAATAAATATATTTTTTCAAATGAAGGTAATAACAAGATAAAATATATAATTTTTTTTTTCTAATTTTTCAAAAAAAAAATTCATTTTTTATATTTATCTAGTCAGTAATAATATAAATATATAATTTTTTTTACAAACAGTTAAAAAAAATATCACAAAAAATAAAAAATAAACAAAAATAAAATCACAAAAAAACATATATCCAAACAACACCTATAAACTTGAAAAGAAAATTAGTTAAAATTTATCAAAATAATATAAATATTGAAACCCATTGTTATAATTTTCCAAAATAATATTATTCTTTATCAAATTATAACAATAATAATGACATTACAGTAACCATGGTTGGAGATGCTCTTACCCCCCACAGCTCCAGATCACTTTCTCTCTCTACAAATGCTGATTCTCACTGTTATCACGTGCAGACCTTGTTAGGTTAGGGTTAGGGGGCTTTGCGGAGATTCGATTTTGGTTCCAAATCTGGAATCGATTCCGTGGGAAACTGCTGCAGATCTCCGGCCGCAGTCGCCAGGAAGGACGTCAAGTCTTCAACTTCTCCGGCCACGGTGACGCCCGGAAGGATCGCTCCGGCGGAGCCACATCGAAGAAGACGATCACTGTCCTCACTGGCGTTTCAGAGGAGAACATTGAGGAGAAGTACTTGGTCGATAGAGAGCTCGGTCGAGGCGAGTTTGGAGTCACGTACCTCTGCATTGAACGCGACACGAAGGAGTTGTTGGCTTGCAAGTCGATTTCGAAGCGGAAGCTTCGGACGGCGGTGGATGTGGAGGGTGTGAGGAGAGAGGTGGCGATTATGAAGCATTTGCCGAAAGATTCGAGTATTGTGAGCTTCAAGGAGGCTTGTGAGGATGATAATGCGGTTCATTTGGTGATGGAGTTGTGTGAGGGAGGCGAGTTGTTCGATCGGATTGTTGCGCGAGGGCATTATACGGAGCGTGCTGCGGCCGCTGTTACTAGAACGATTGTGGAGGTTGCGCAGCTCTGTCATAGACATGGAGTGATTCACAGAGATTTGAAGCCTGAGAACTTGTTTGCGAGTAAGAAGGAGAATTCGCCTTTGAAAGCGATTGATTTTGGCTTGTCAATCTTCTTTAAGCCAGGTGAGATTTAAACTGTTTTGGGATAAATATTTTAATTTAGCTGTACATTATATCAATTGTTTCAGAATTTAGATATTAAAGTATGTTCTAATTTTAGTTGGATGTGTCATAATTATAAATTTTGGTCATTTTCTTGATCATTCATGTGAATGGAGAAGTTCTATAAACAGGTGGTTAAGTTTGTTAACAAGTTCTATTTGGTTCATTGGAATGAGAGGGAATGGAATAGAATGGCGATTCCTTAGACTTTCTTCTGGAATGACCGTTACCTTAAAATGGTAGTGATGATTCTGTTTGTAATGCATTTGTCATTATTTTTTTAGTCTAACCAAACATGATAATGAATATTTTGATGGAATGATCATTCTGCTGAACCAAACATTTCCTAAGAACTTTTGTTTGTGTGGTAAAATTTGCAGAGATCATAAAGAAGGAAAATCATAGTGATTTACTCTCTTATAAAGTAATTTTTAGAAATTGTTATAAATGAGGTCTGATGAGTTTGCTTCGATTTAGTGGAGCTAGTGTTGGTTTGCACTTTCATTAGAGCACATAGAATGCTGTTGTGGTCACCTTCTCAAATTTGTAAATTGAGAAGTTTCATAAGCAGAGATGCCTAAAGCACCTAATCCATGTTTTACTTTGGCTGAGGTGAGTTTGATGCCTCAAAGCGAGCTAATATTGTTATACAGCAAGTATTGAAATCTTTTTTGAAAACATAATTTAAAAGTTCTACAGTATAGGAACTTGATTCTTACTTACTATCAATGCTGCAAGAATTGCACAACAATTCAACAATCTGATGTTGATTCTACTGAGATTTTACTGTCTAGAGATTTAGCTATGAGCAGCATGGTTTTTGAGTCAAGAATCTTAAGTAGTCATTTTTCAAATCATTGTCTCTCACTTTTACATACTATATATATATGGAGGCCATATGCATATGTACGTAACTATCAGATTTCACATGTTCATTGGCATATTGATTATATGTTTCCTTCAAATGTGGCCTTCTTCCTGATTCATGGTTAGTGAGATGTTTGCAGAAGAACATGGGTAATAGAGCCATTTAAATAGGAGGCTAGAAATCCTTGGCATTTTATTATCAGTTCCGATTCGTAGCTCGAAAACACTGTGGCTCGAATTGGCTCGAATCTTAAAACGGCGTCGTTTTGCTCTTTTTTTTTTTTTTCGTCTCTGTTCTTGAGAAGGAGAAGAAAGAAAAAGAAGAAGTAGAAGAAAGGAGGAAGAAGAAAGAAAAAAAAGAAGTAGAAGAAAGGAGGAAGAAGAAAGAAAAGGGGAGGGGAGAGAGAGAGATCAATCCAAATCAAAAACAGGGATCTGCAATAGCAACACAGAGATCTTTTCATCAAACAACAAAAAAATTACCCTAAATATTTTGTAAACACAGAGATCAGTGACAAAAAAAAAAAACACAGAGATCTGCAACATCAAATGCGAGTTCATCTTCATCATCATAAACACAAATCTTCATCAACAACAACACAGAGATCATCTCCAGATCAAAAAAAAAAACAGATCGGTGATGGCAGATCAAAAAAAAAAAAGATAAAAAAAAAACAGAGATCTTCATCATCTTCTTCTTCAGATCGGTACACCTTCATCAACAACAACACAGAGATCATCTCTAGATAAAAAAAAAAAAAAAAAAAAAAAACAGATCGGTGATGGCAGATCAAAAAAAAACAGATCAAAAAAAAAAAAAAAAAGATAAAAAAAAAACAGAGATCTTCATCATCTTCTTCTTCAGATCATCATCTTCAAATCAACATCATCATCTTCGCCGGTTCCTCTTCTTTTCTTCTCCTCTTCTTTCTCTCTTCCTCTTTTCTCGTTCTCTCTCTCTTTTATGTCTTCTCTCTGTGTATTCTGATTCAAAAAGCAAGAGAAAAAGGAAAAAAAAAAAAAAAAAAAATCGAAACCCAAAACGACGTCGTTTTGGGTTTCGAGCCGAATTCGGGCCACCGAATTCGAGCTACGGATCATTTTTCTTTTATTATATATCTGTACTATACCTATCAAAGGAAAAAAAAAAGAAGAAGATAAAGAGGCCAGTTATTTTTATTTTTGTATTTGCAATTATGCTTTGTAGCGCTAATTTGTTCAAACATTTTTAGGTGAAAGGTTCTGTGAAATTGTTGGAAGCCCATATTACATGGCACTAGAGGTGCTCAAGCGGAATTTTGGACCAGAAATAGACATATGGAGTGCAGGAGTAGTACTCTACATATTATTGTGTGGGGTTCCTCCATTTTGGGATGGTAAATATATTCCTACAGACTTCTCTCCAGCTGTCTGTGTTTGTGTCTGTCTCTGTTTCTTTGTGTGTGTGTGAAGGTTTCTTGTGTTGGCACGTGGCATATTTACATTATTATGTTTTTGCTTCATGGGAGCAGACATTTATATTTTTGTCACCTTAATTCCCTTTCCATGTTTATAGGTGTGACTTAATTCTATCCTCTTCTACCAGTAGAAATTCTTTCCCATTTGTCTAAAGCTAGTTTTCCCATGCAGAATCTGAACAAGGTGTTGCACAGGCTATTCTTCGTGGGATAATATTTCAGAGAGTGCTAAGAGTTTGGTTCAGCAGATGTTGGAGCCTGATCCAAAGCTTCAACTAACTGCAAAACAAGTCCTTGGTATGTTAGCTCTTGTTTTTCCTTTCAGATTGCCTTGCATGAAGGATCTATATTGTATTGTATCTTGAAAATATTTGCATTTGGTTAAATATTTGAGTCTCATATAGGAACTTTGTTATTATGTCTATAACGTTCTACTTGGTCTTAGTAATGGAGTTGAATTTTACTTGCCAAAAAATAAAAAAATAAAAAATGAGGAGTTGTTTTTGAGAATCTATGTCGAGCTTTTGAAATTTTGTTTGATGTATTATCTATGTTACGCACTCGGTTATGAGTATTGGATGCAGGCACGTGTCCAAGCGTCAGATCTTCTTAAACCAAAATATTTGGATATTGAGATATGCATCCAAAAGTTGGTTATGAATGCGGGGACACACATAATCACTCATATATATTGCAAATTGTATAATATTCTTAGATAAGATGTAAATTATTAGAAATTATTTTGAATTAAATGAGATTTAAGGAAAAAATGAAATTTATATCACATTCATGTGAGAAGGTAGAAAAGCTTTTTTTACTAGCAAAAGTGAGTGCCTTTCTTAAAGCATTATAAAAAATTAGAGGATCCAAGAGTCAAAATTGGGTACAGGTGTTGGACACATATCCCATACCCTTACCCATGTCATATCAGGTGGACATGGGTACACTATTGAAGTAGAAGAGTCCATGTAATGTGTTATGCAGTCTTACCTCAAAGAGGTAAATTCTATGGAATTTTTGGTGAGATTCGTATATCCCCTGTTTCCTATTCATTTTTCTTTTTCAATAAAACAGTTTTCAGATTATTATTGGTAACAACTCTGATTTCACCCACAAAGCCCTACCGAATCAATCCCCAATCATTTCCATTCCTTCCTCCAAAAGCTTTGGCTATTGGCTTGAAGAAAAAGACCATAAAATACCTACCGACCTTATGCTGATTCTTGAAATTACTTTTTGCAACCACTCACTTGCAAACTAAGCCATAATTACCCTTTTTTTATGTAGAAACCCTAGAGGCCTTCTTTTGCCTTTTAGAAATCCTAGCAACTTTCCATAGCCAAAGCCCACTGATGTCCACTTGTTTAGCCAATCTTGGTCCAACTTTCCTGAAGTTGTTATACATTGGATTTTTTTTTTTATTTGTAGAATTTGCCAAATACTAGGAATGTGAGAAAAAAGGTCTAAAACAAACCTAGTTCTCCTTTGTGGTCATCGCCAATGGCTACATTTACAATGTTCTGTCGATACTAGTGTTAACAGAAAATGCTAATACCTTAGGGAATTACATTTTGGAGCACAAGTTTTGAAAAACATGATATACTTGCATTCCAAAACGGTAAATTTAGTAATGCGATCTCAAAATTTTTTTTCCAATATATTTTCTAAAGGTTTCCTTAAGAGTAAAAAAAGTCAGATGTAATGAACTAGAATGCAAATTGAGTAAAATTTTGATAGGACAAACCATAAAAAATGTGTCATAATGCCTACAGAAATGTGTTGCTACATGACTATTTTCTTTTTTTTTATAAAAAAAAGCCTACATTTTGTTAGATGTTTTATTATTGTTAAAAGAAAATTGCTTAGAAGTACCTTCAATTCTTATAATGTAACCCGTACAAGTCTACTCCTATCGTACCGCATTTTAGAGCATGTGACATATCACATTCCCGTTCCACGTATCGGAAAGGTCCGCATCCCAAGTGACATAGGTTGATACAAACTCAACTACTATGATAGATTCTACTTTACTTTTAGCATTCTGATTTGTCATTTCAAATTTTACATGCATTTTCTACGATTCTATGTAGCATACAAGCATACAAGCACATTATTTAAGAAATTTGAAACAAATCCATGTAGGAGTTTGATTTGATTTTCATGAAAATTAACAACATTTTTTTTTTTTTTTAATCATTTCAGAATTGTATTATATTGGAACTTGGATTATACCTATAAAGAATTTCATCAAATTTAATCTACCACTATCAGCAACATGTGAAGACTTATAATCTGAGAAGAACACTTTTATGGAGGCTTGTACACACACTCTACGGACACTCCTGAAAGCGTGTCCAACACTTATTCAATGTGTCATAATATTGGATGCTTTACAAACACTTTGTGGACACTTGAATATTCTAAACACTCGTATGACGTATCTGTTCATAGTAACAATATTATGCATTCTTCATAATGCAACTCGTGCACTTCCAATATGCTTTGAAATATTTATAAGATGAATATATCATGTATATTTCAATGTTTTACAATTGCCTTGCATTATTTAGAATGCAATTATTATGTGAATGACATCTTGATGTTTAGGTTAAGGAATATATGGCTTTTAATTCTAAGTAGCGTTATGTTGTTATTATTTTTATTATATGTTTGACATATAATAAATTTATAAAATATAAAATTTTAACATGTCCTATGCATATTATGCGCTGCTCTTTTCTTTTTTCTTTTTCTTTTTTTTTTTTTTCAAATTGCCATGTTGGAGTGTCATGCCTATGCTACTTCATAACAGATCAGGACCCCTGGCAGACAAACACAACGATAAGAATTTTGTTAAATTTAGTCCAACACCATAATTGGTTAAGATCTATCAATAATCACTAATCATCAATCAGAGCTCCTCCATTTACCCTTTCATTGTCACCACTCAAAGACAGATCTTGAAACTTTGTACCATTACATCAACACAAAATATTGCTTTTATTATGTTCATATGTGTGTGTGCCCTAGTTTTGGGTTAATTTGAGAATATAGGCATAGGCATATCAATAAATATTTTTGTTGTCGAATGCAAGATTTTTTCAGGAAATTTCAATGTGGGTGGTGTTTTCTTTATTAGTCTATTTTATTATTGATATTAATTTCTTTGTTGTGGATTTAAAGTGATGGAATAAATGATAAAATGATATTTATTAATATTTAAATGAATATTAATATGTGACAGGTATCTCATGTTCAGCATACTTATGCATTGGGAAGTAATACATGCCTTTGATATTGCTTTGCGTATAGTACGATATGGAAATGGAAATTTAAGCAATAAACTATATAAATGTTAATCTTTCAAAGTAAAAATCTCTTTAGCTCCATATTCTATTTATTTGGGTGGTATATGATGCTCTAAAACATAGAAGAGAACTTTATATTTTGTTGTTTAGTAAATTTATGACTTACAATGTCTTTTAAGTTCTAGCTGAAAACCAAAGAGAATGCCAGAAACATGAGATTAAGAGAAAGGGTCTTGGTGTTTGATACACTTGTGAATGTATCTATAGATTATATATGGATATATTGTCATGCGTTTAGGTATTTAAAACACTAATGCAGCATACCTGCTTTAGTAGATAATGAATATTGTGGATGGAGTCGTACCCACAGAATGTGGGTTAATGTTTGTTTATGGAAGCCTATGTATGAGTGTTAAGTACATGTTAAACAATTAAAGTTGCATGTTTGGATATAGTAGTGTCTTGCCTTAATTTAGGTTCCCTTTTCTCACAGAGGATGCTTGGCTTCAAAATGCCAGAAAAGCTCCAAATCTTCTGCTTGGTGATGTTGTCAAGTCAAGATTGAAGCAGTTCTCGATGATGAATAGGTTCAAGAGAAAGGCCCTGAGGGTTAGTTTATTATTAACACCTTTATATTATTTTTTGTGATACTTGTTTCAATAAACATCGTAATGTAACTTCCATGTGTAGGTTATTACTGATTTCTTATCCATTGAAGAAGTTGAAGACATCAAGGAAACGTTTAGAAAGATAGACACTGATAATGACGGTATTGTTTCTATTGAAGAACTAAAAGTTGGTCTTCAAAAGCTTGGTTCACAGCTGGCAGAGTCTGAACTACAAATGCTTATTGAAGCTGTAAGTCTTAATGCACTTTGTACCTGAATATCATTTATCTTTTCAACTTTCATCAATTGTGCAATTACAAAAAACAAGTATGTCTAATAGCTAGTTAATCCATTGTTGTCAAATCACGAATTGAATTGTGAATCGAATCATAAGATTCTCTTTATTTAATATAATATATAAATTGATATATATATATTTATCAAATATATATATATATATATGAAAATGCGGTGTTTAAAATGAAATAAATATCAATATAACTAAATTGTATTTATGTATATTCATATAAAATCATGTCTACCAGTATGTTCAATCTTTTGATAGAGGCAAAAAAGACGTCTTTTTATGCATTATGCAATTGAACTGAATCATAGTGAACCGCATTCAATTTTCAATTCAACATAAAGATTTGTATTGTTTTTGTTGAAACTAGAATCGAATTGTATGAATTTCATACGAATCACGAGTCTTTACCTTTTGTTATTTGATTTGAAGTTCTGTTAGAAGTTCATCTTTTTCATTTTTGTTCCCAATCATATCTTGAACTCATGTTTTCTTTGACTTTATGGATTGTGTTGTAGACTGCCAATTAAACATTTGGAAGACATCAAAATAGTTAAAACTAGTTACCATTTAATTCTAACAGGTGCTGGAGTTATCATGAAATTTTCTCTTTTAGATTTGAATTATCACGAAATGTTCTCTCTTTTAGATTTGAAAATATCTTGAACGAACAAGGATGTTGACAAACAGGTAGATACTAATGGGAAACGAACCTTGGACTGTGGAGAGTTTGTTGCTGTTTCCCTGTATCTACAAAGAATGGCTGATGATGAGCATCTCCGAAAGGCTTTCTCCTACTTTGATCTCCTACTTTGATAAGGACGGTAATGGTTTTTTATCAAGCCAGATGAGCTTCGAGATGCCTTGATGGAAGATGAAATGGATGATTGTACAAATGTAGCAAATGACATCTTCCATGAGGTTGACACACACAAGGTGAAAAGGCCTAACATTTTCCATTAAACCATTTTCAACCAACAGTTTTGGATCTTACTTTACTTTTGTGTGTATGCAGGATGGGCGAATAGCCAGTAATACGATAAACCAAGATTATAGGTTCTATCGCAGGATTAGAAATTTTGAAGTGGAGATTGCACTTAAGAAGATAAAATCAAATAAGACTTTAGGATCTGATGATATCCCTATTTGAAGCTTGGAAATGTTTGGGTAAAAAGGGTGGTTGCTTGGTTGAGTAGGTTGTTTAGCAAAATTTTGTTGACTAAGAACATACCAGATGAGTGGAGGAAGAGTATTTTAGTGCCAATCTATAAGAATAAAGGAGATGTCCAGAATTGCAACAACTGTAGAGGAATCAAGCTAATGTGTTATATAATGAAAGTATAGGACGGCGATGGAACGCAGATTGCGAGATATAACAAAGGTGTTAGAAAATCAGTTTGGATTTATGCCTGGCAGGTCAACAATGGAAGCGGTCTATCTTTTGAGGAGAGTAATAGCAAAGTATACAGAAAAGAAAAGAGATATTCATATGGTGTTTATCGATCTTGAGAAAACATATGATAGAGTGTTCTGGGATATAATATGGTGGGTGTTAGAGAAGAAAGGGATGACAAAATGTTACATTGATGTGATTAGGGACATATATGAAGGGGTGGTGACCACTATTAGATCGCCTGCTGGACAGACAAATGAATTTCCTATCACTGTAAGGTTACACCAAGGATCTACCTTAAGTTCTTATATTTTTGTTTTAGTTATGAATGAGTTTACGAGAAATATTCAAGATGACATGCCATGGTATACTTTTTGCAGACGATATTGTACTAGTGGATGAGACTAGAGAATGAGTTAACACATAGTTGGAGATTTTGAGAAAAGCTCTTGAATCTAGAGGATTTCAGATTAGCAAAATTAAGACAGAGTACATGGAGTGTAAATTTAATAACAGTAACAATGAAAGCAGAGGAGAAGTGAAGATTGAGAATCAAGAATTGCCTAAGAGTGAACATTTTCGTTATTTAGGGTCGATTATCACAACAACGGAGGAGATTGATGCGGATGTGGCCCATATGATTAAGGCGGGATGGTGTAAGTGGAGAAGTGCGTCTGAGGTACTGTGCGATAAATGAATACCCACTAAACTAAAAGGTAAGTTCTATAGAATGGCTATTAAACCAGCGATGTTGTATGGGACGAAGTGTTGGGTAACAAAGAAATAACATGTAGATAAGATGAGAATGCTAAGGTAGATGTGTGGCAAGACTAGACAAGACATAATTAGGAATGAGTGTATTCAGAAATGGGTAAGAGTAGCACCGATAGAAGATAATCAATTGAGATAGTTTAGTCATATTCAACGGAGACCAACAGAGGCAGTAGTAAAGAGATGCGATGCTGTAATGGTAGATGAAAGTGTTAGGGAACGGGGTAGGCCTAGATTAACGTTAGCTAACGTTGTAAACAAAGATATGGATCTACTTAATTTGGCTAATGAAATGACTTTTGATAGGGTCACGTAGAGAAGAAGGATTCCTGTAGCTGACCTTATTTGATGAGACTTAAGGCTTGATTTGGTTTGATTTGGTTTGTGAAAACTGGGACAGATTGGAGAAGGGCTTCTCGACATTACTCAAGGGGGAGATGCAACGGTCTAAGCGTGAAGCTGATGAAGGATGGTTCTCTAAAATTGGGGGAGTAAGAGCTATGCATGGTTGATTTTCATAGATCCATACAAGAAAGTACTATAATCGTTCCCCATGTATATTGAATTTGAACCTTCTTTCGTGATTATTTGTGGGACTTTATTGATTGGGTGGGGCACTATTGATTGCTGGCTTCCGAGGACCATGGAGGGGGTAAGTACATATAATCTACCTCTTCAAAATGTTAAATGTGTAGAATTCACATGCCTTAAAGCCATGGTTACATCTGTGATTCTGTCCTCTAATTGCTTCAACCTTCTGCCTGTATTTCTGGTTGACAATGTGACATTATTGGACTCTCTAGTGTTGTAGCATATTCCTCTTGGAGAAATATGAAGGTCCTGCAGCGTACTTATATAAATAAACGATAGATGCACTTGACATCCACACACACAGACTTGTCGGGTATTTTTTTTTTTTTGGTACTGTATACTAGGGAACAATTAGTTTACATTTTGGTTTGGCTTTAAACACAAGTAGTTGTATGCTTATATACAATGTGGTCATGCTTCAAGGGTTATGTAGGCTACAAATTTGTGCTAGATTGTAAAATTTCATGTGTTCTTTTGGTTTTTATTTTTGTAATGTGTGACTTGTGTTAATTTCTCAATTTCTAGTTGACAATAAGTTGAGGCACAAGCAGAGAGACGATAGCTGACAACATGGTGAGCAGGACTTGATGTTCTTTCTTTTACAGCTTCCAGCCGAGGCAAAGATTCCAACCCAGCCCAAGAGTTTGGAGGTGTGTCATGGACCACCTTGGGCCAGCATTCTCACCAGGGAAAAAAAGGATTTTGTGTAACAGGTACACCTACCGAGTCGTGTATCAGTTACTATGTGGGCTCATGTGTGTTCCATATGTTGTTAGAGTAACCGGTATACCAATGTGGTGTGTGGTGTACTTGTTTACACAAAATACTTCATATCTTAACTGTCAAGTCTTTTGCTAACTGTAAAGCTACAAAAAAAAATCTCTCCTCTTAATGACATCTTATGCTAACACGGACAGACTCTTCCACTAGGGATGCTCCAATTCAATTGTTATTATCTGTGTCAAATATTAGTGTTAGCTAATTGTGGCAAAACAATTAGCTTAGAGAGAGAGAGCCTGAACCCACATTTGAGGCTCACTTTGCACTTGATGATACATACTTTGATACACGATTTAATTACAACATTAGAATGGGTCTCATGTTTGTCACCTCTCTTTTATTTTATTTTTATTTTTTATTATTATTATTATTATTATTTTTTGTGTCAATTAACACACTCTAATACACAAATTTAGGAGTTGTTTAGGGTGTCCTAAATAAGTGTACTTTTTGTTTTTTTAGACTAAAAAGTTGAGAAAAAAAATATGGATGTTTGAGTTAACTTTGACTTTTTATGAAAAAATGTGTATTAAAAATTGTATAAATAAGTGTATAGGGGAATAAAGTGATGGAATAGGCCATACGGTTGGAAGCCTAAAGGGCAGCGTGGCAGAGGGCAGTGTAGGAGATTGATTCTCTACTTTTTGGGCATAAATTGGTCGGTTCTGTTCGGCTGATGGTGGTCACCACGGGTCTCGTTTTACTAATCGGAACCGTACAATGTGTAGAACTCATTGAGTACTATATGTTATAAAAAATCACGTTGATTGAATATCGATAGTTATCTGATTGTGTTAGTTTTTTTTGTTAACTGTTAACTATAACACCATCTATTTTTATACAAAACTGTTTGATCATGTATTTAGCGATATCTGATAAACGTGATTTTTTACATGCATATAGTATTAGACAAGTTTTATATATTGAACGGTTCAGATTATTAAATCGGGATCTATGGTGGGCCTCCACGGGCCCAGTTTTACCATCCAATTTAGTGAATATTTTACTATAAATTTTTTTTTTCCCCGGTCACTGACTCTACCATCACGTCAGTACCAATGTTGGGGCTTTTTTTTTTTATATTTGTATTAATGTGTATATTATTTTTTTAATATTTTTTTTTTTTTTTGTGGATAGTGATAACTTTTTAATTTTTTCAATAATTTTTTGGTTTTTTGAAGGGTTGCCAAACCAGTTCAGACTCCATGAAGGTACTTTTTTTTATGTAGGATATTTTGGGCTTGTTTATACTCATCAGACTAAATTTTTATTGCCTAGACAAGTCTTCTGAAATAAGGTTTACGTCCTACGGTCCGTGACTTCAAAGTATACATTTATTGGCTAGGGAATTCAAATTTAAGATCTCAAAAGGTGCAAATCTTTAGATTCTAGTCGTTACCGACAAGGCAATCACCCTTTGATTAACTCTATAAAGGTATGATTGGTCCCAACCCCCTAATATTATTAGGGAGACAAAAGTGCCTCCACAAGACTTACGAAAAATTATTATGCCCTTGACAAGTGGGGTTTTTTTTGGGTTTTTTTGCTAAATTAGTTATAAAATAATAAAATAAATTAAAAAATTAATAAGATAAAATATTGCATTTAAATTATAATTATTTTATTTTTTCTTATAAAAATTAAAAAATTAAAAAATTAAAAAACTAAAAGAGTTAATTTTATTTTTAATTTTTTGACTCTATATCAAAATAGTTAAAAAAAATTTACTTTACAAACGAAGCATGTGTGCTTGTGGTCAAGAGTGATAAATATTTTATGATGCTGGGCCGCCACATCATTCTTGGCTCCAGTCGTTTATTTAAAATTGATTATTTTGAATAAAGTGGGATTTCAATTATGAAACTTGATTCCAATTTTGTTAAAGTGAACAATCTAGTAATTGAAATTGAAGATGACATGATAGTCTCGAATCATTGTCATGTAGTAACTTCAAGTCATGGGTTGGAGACCCTCATAAATGCTATCCTCGTCATATTTTTCTCTCTTATATTTTATTATTATTACTGTTATTTGTCATTCTGGTCTTGCATTGTGGATATGCAGTGGCCTTATTTGACAATTTAATTTTTTAGTTTAAAAAATTATTAAAAAAAATTAAAAAATTAATAATTTATATCAAAAAATTAAATTTTGTTCTCTATTTTTTGTATATTTTTTAATAAAAAATTAAAAAATTATTAAAATAACATATTTCCAAATAAGGTGAAACATATCCTTTGGAAAATTATGCTCATGTTCGTTTGTTAGGCTGAGTTGGAGTTTTAACCACCAATCTCCATCCTACACAAAACACACCACACGGAAGGAGACAAACAGAACATCAACATCTCTCGCTCTCCTAATCCTCCAAATTGGCAAAGCCATGCCACGCCCTGGAAAAAAAGTGAACGTGCAACCATTATCTTCAAAACTTAAATGCTTGAAACAATGGTTGCCACCTAATCTTCAACTCAAATGGGCCACCTTCTTTCCACCTTATGTATAAAGAAGACTGTTCTATATCATTTGTTCACTGCACTACTTAGTAACACATTATTTATTTTTCGGACAAATTTCACTTTACTCTTTACTCTTCTGTGGTTTAAATTATGTGTGAATTACTTTTTTAATATTTAAAAATGACCATATAACTCACGTGTGATTTGTGAATTGAAGTGTATTGTTAAATATTTTGTCTAATTTAACAGCAATTATTAAATGCGTGGCAGACATACAAGGGTTATATAGTTATTTTCAAATTTAAGGGAGTAAATTACACATGAAATAAAGCACAATGGTTAAATTGCACATGGAATAAAATGTATGGAGTTGAAGTGCACTTTATCTTCCAAACAAATGACAAAAATATAGAAGTATTTTATTATTTTTCATTAAATCGTTAACAGGCCTAATTGTACACTTTAATATATAAATCATAAAAGGGTCATTTTTTAACATTAAAGATAAACTGCACATGATGTAAATTACGTAGATTAAAGTGAAATTTGCCCTTATTTTAATAATTCTTTAATAATTATCTTCGAAACAATCATAAGTATTTATTCAAAAGGTGATATAAAAAATAAAATAAAATAAAAAAAGTGACGATAAATCGGTGATATATAGCATTCTTTTTAATTTTAAAGGATCAGAGCTCCACTTTCCTTGTAGACTTGTCTGGCAGAAAACTTCAAAACACAAGGCCACTTTTTTCCAAATTTTTTCTTTCCTTCATTGAATATGTTGCAATTTGCACGCTAATTGTGATAAATGAATGGATCAACTTGGGGCACTTCACACTATGTTTGGATCACATATTTGTGAAGAAAGAAGATAAGAAAGAAAATAAAGTGAAAGATGGTACAATTTGTTTATTTTGTAAGAACACGTGTGGATGTATCGTTTCAAATCGGATAAAAAAATAAATGAAAGAAGTTTTAAATATTTTTGAATGGACTCCATAAAAGTTGCCAAAGCTTAAATTCAAATTCTTTTAAGTTGTGTTTAGATTATAAATTTGGATAGAAATTGGATAAAGAAATAAAAGATGTGAGTAAAATGTGAATGAAATATATTATATTTCAAAAAGAATGAAAATAATTGTTTGACTTTTCCATGAATGAGATAGATGCCATGTATATATAATAGATTCATAATATAATTTAGAAATAATATAAATAAGGAAAATACTAAATCAGTGATTGACACAATCACAGATATATGCATAATACTAAAAAAAAAAAAATTCTATGTACTCTAATTTTTATATTTAACATTCACCCTCAAGCTGGTGTGAAGATATTCAACAATCGCAGCTTGCCAATGGATGACTAGAAGAAACCGAAAAAAAATCAACAGCTAGTCCAAATAAATGCTACCGAACAAATCTGGTATTCCACTAAATATAAAAGGCAAAAAAGTACTTATATATCAGCACCCACACCCTATAAAGAGGGGAGAAAAAAATCAGGGACTGAACTACCCTAGAAGAGATGCCGAAGCATCTATGGCTAAGAAACACTTTGGTCGGCAACAACAAGACCTTGGTCGATATCAGAGGCCGGAGCTAATGTCAGGAGATAGTTTATGGTCGTGTTAGACCGTTGTAAAATTGGTCGGAACTAATGTCGGAACAATTTAAGGTCATGCTAAATCATCATAGGAACTGACCGGAATCAACGTCGGGATAGTTTAAAGGAGTCATGTCAAACCATTGTAAAGACAAACCGGAATCAATGTCGAGACA